>JAZEWU010000037.1:5435612-5469451 GCA_036362915.1 Geotria australis | reverse complement strand
TCGTGCTGCAACCGCCACTGTGCCGCGCTGCTGCCACTGGCGCCGCTTCTCAACGGGACGTAGCGGCCGGCGTTAGGTGTCCTTCACGCGACACCGGTGCACGGGCATTTATGACGGTGTTTTCGTTTCGACCTTTTACGTTCCAGTGTACATGCTACTGATTGCGTTATTAGTTTGGGAAACTGGGATGGCGGATTACATGTAGGGGCGGCAGGGTGGGGCAGTGCCTCGCAGAAAGAATGGTCTTGCCCGAAGCGGTTTGATTCTCGCCTCAGGTGCCTTTCTTTGAGGAGTTTGTGTGTTCTCACCAGTGTTCTGCGTGGGTATCTTCCGGCTTCTCCTGTTTCCTCCCACATCTTAAAAAAATCAATTGGCTGATAACACCATAATATATAGGACGCAGTGTGTGGCAATATGTTGGCGCCTGAAAACCGTCTGGCTGCCTCTGCCTCTGCAGTTTCCTCTGCAGTTTCCTCGCGCCTCTGAAATCGTTCACGCTTCGAATTAATACCTTTGAAATGAATACGCACGCGTTATAAATACAGTTTATTATTATTATAAATCAAGCGAACCAGGCAATTCCCGAACGTCGCCGAACGAACGGCGAGACGCAGACCAACGCCGACGCCGCCGTCGACGATGATGAGGGGTGAGCGGCGTAACACTTCCCGCGTCCTAACCGGCGTCGTGCTGCGCGGCGCGTCCTCGCGGGTCAAGGTGCAGCAGCGGATCGGCTACTGCCCGCAGTTCGACGGGCTGCTGGAGCACATGACGGGGCGCGAGACGCTGTGGATGTACGCGCGTCTGCGCGGGGTTCCCGAGCGGCTCATCCCCACCATGGTGGACGACGCCCTCCGCGCCCTGCTCATCGAGTCGTACGCCGACAAGCTCGTGCGCACCTACAGGTGCGATGCAACAACAACAACAGACGCCGGTCGCCGCTAAGTGGCGGTGGCGTCACCACGACGACTGTGCCAGGCCAGGTGCACCTTGAGGCGATCACGCAGAGTGTCGAAGGCACGCTGACAGGAGGTCACGGGACAGACACAGGTGCCATTGGCTGTTCACCTTGTGGCAAGTGCAACAAGCACACACGTGTAGGTGCGACACACATGCGCGTGCTGGTGGGTGCTCCGGCCTGCTCCCTTGACCTCCGATATTTCCCCGTGCCCGGTCGCCTGACCCCGGTCCGTTGATGGAGCGAGCCAATTGCGACTCGCACGTGTCTTTTGAGAGCTCCGCTTTGGCACGGATAATTTCCCAACCTCCTCTCCGTCAAATTTCTGATCGCCCTCTGGATTTTCCTGCCTTGCCCAGTCAATTCCCCAGCACGCCTGGCTTTACGATTTGTCCGTCGCCTCTGGCAATTTTCCAATGCGGCCCAACCTCTTTCTGTCATTACCGTGGAGCCTTTCCCTCGTGTTGGCTCAAACACCATCGTGCCTTGCCACTTCTTTTCGTGCCCTGCAATCCCCTTCACCTCCCCCGCCCGCCCCCTTCCCGCCGTCTCGCGCCTGATGACTTCCCGTCGTGCCCGCGGCGTGTTGCCCCCGGGTCGTGCCCCTCTCCCCGCACAGCGGCGGCACCAAGCGCAAGCTGAGCACGGCGGTGGCGCTCATGGGCTCCCCGCCCGTCGTGTTCTTGGACGAGCCGTCCACGGGGATGGACCCCGTGGGGAGGCGGCTGCTGTGGGACGCGCTGAGCCGCGTGCGCGAGGAGGGCAGGGCGCTCGTCATCACCTCGCACAGGTGCGTGCGTGCGTACGTGGGTGTGCGTGCGTGCGTTGTCGGGCGTGGTGTTGGCCACCCACGCCCTCGTGCGTCGTGCTGGTGCTTCATAGGTGCTCGCCAACAGCGCTTGCCCCAGAAGTCCAACAAGGCTAGAAGGGGACCTGTAGTTTTTGTGCTTGCGCGTGCGTGCGGAGGGTGCGAGTGCGTGTGAGCGTGTGTGGGTATGCATACACTTGGCCCCGTTCGTGTGCATGTATGTGCATGCGCACATACATGCATTTGAATTATTACTTTGTATCCTCTGTGTCCATGAGTAAGAACTCTCCCCACTGTGTCCTCGCCGTGCCCCCACTGTGTCCCCATCGTGTCCCTACTGTACTCCACCACCGTACCCGCGCCCTGCCTCCCGTCGTAACCCCTATCGTGCTCCCCATCCTGCCCCGCCGTTTGCCGCCCCCCCCCCCGCCCCGCAACATACACGCAGCATGGAGGAGTGCGAGGCGCTGTGCACGCGCATCGCTATCATGGTGAACGGGCAGTTCCGCTGCCTGGGCAGCCAGCAGCACCTCAAGTCGCGCTACGGCAGCGGATACACGCTGCTGGCGCGCATCCGCGCCGAGCAGGCCGACACGCAGCCTTTCAAGCACTTTGTGGAGACCACCTTCCCCGGTAACGAACAACGATCGAACACAACCTTCCCCCGCCTCGGAGGCCAGTGGTCTTCTCCAGAACCTTCGTTTCTGATGAAGCTGATAACAACTGTCAGCGAAACGTCTATGAGTCTCTATGTAGCTCTATGAGTCTCTGATTGCAACCATCAGCGAAACGTCGTGCCTTCATTGCAAATGTTGTGGGTTCGCTCTCCAACATACCAGTGTGCTGAGATTTATTTTCTACGTGACCTAACCCGTAAAAAGGGACATACTATGGATAACGATGTAACGATTTGCGGTGTGGTGGCTCGGTTGCCTTTCTCTCTGTGCCCTCTCTGTGTCCGCATGATTTTTCGCCGGGCACTCTGGTTTTCCATAGCTAAAAAAGCCACTCAATATTTTGACCGATAATATCTGAAAATACAGAGGATGTAGTGCCCTTTGTTTGTTAAGTGTCCGTAAATGTTTCCAGTATTGTGGCACCTCTTAGGAGCAGAGAGAGAGCGCGTATAGAAATTGCCCGGCATGGTGAAGTATGATCAAACGACCCCCATGATGACACAAAACTGTACGGACATGCCTTCGTCCAGCAGCTTATTGACAAACGCCTGTAAATAACAAGAATTATTATTATTTTATGCATTACACGGTTGTGTGTCTGTCCATATTAACCGTATATCCATGTGATTGCAGCATTTAATGGATTTGTGCATATCGTGTATGGCTGCGATGTGTGACTGGCACTTCCATTCATTCATTCATCCGTGCAAAAGTAAATGTGCCTCAGGGCCCATCGCAGTTTGCTATCGTGCGGCACAGCTGCATAACATGTCCGCTTACAGATTGCATACTTACAGCAGTGTCGGGCAACGCTACACTGACGGCAACAACGCTTTCGTGTTATTGATTTTGTTTTATTTCTTTCGCGGGTTGTTCCTCCTGATCACAGGCAGCGTCTTAAAGGACCAGCACCAGGGCTTGGTTCACTACCACCTGACTGACATGAACATGAGTTGGGCCCAGGTACTTGATCGCCAATCGTCCAGACACACGGGTGATGTGCGGTCTTCCGAGCTGTTAATCCTCGCAAACTGTGCCCAGCCTCGGCTAACTTTGGTGTCGAAGTGATAACTGTCCATCCTGTCGCTTCCGCCGTCCCAGTTACCAGGGGGGTGAAGCACGGTCAGGACCGACACGGCATGGGGAAGCCATCATCCAGCAGTGGATTTTAACAGAGAGGCTGTAAATGAGTTCATTATTGTTCTGATGTAGGTTTTCACGGCTCGATGTTTGATAGTTGCTTTTATTATTTGTTATTTTTTTTGTATTAAGTATACCCTGTACAATACATTACGCTTGTAATATAGCAAACCCAACATAGAAAATCCTGTAATCACACGAACGTACCGTAGTGCCGCTGTTGCGTTAATATAACCCGCAGGTATCAAGAATTATAGCATTTCTGGTAGCAGTAATAATAAGTACTTCGATTTTAAAGCATCCTTAGTGGACGCGACGCCAGCAACCGTTTGGCAGCCCTAACCCCAAGATCCGGTCACCGCCGATGGACTAACCCCACTCGTGCCGCGCACGTGCCCTGCCAGGTGTTCGGGATGCTGGAAAAAGCCAAGCAAGACTACTGCCTCGACGACTACTCCATCAGCCAGATCTCCCTGGAGCAGGTGTTCCTGGGCTTCGCGCGCTTCCAGCGGCACACGGAGGAGCGCCCCGAGTGACCTCTGCCTCCCCCCACCCGCGATCGCCGCGGATCCCTCCCTCCTCGCCTGGCGACAAACCGCGAACGGCAACCGAAGATCCGCCGTCGAGAGCGAGCCGGGTGCTTTTTCACGAGGGCGCTCGCTCACGACGGGCAGCGATGCGACACGCCGTCGCCACCACTTTCCGTCCACTTACACGCGACCGTCGCGTCGTTTTTGCACTGCACGACGATGACCTCCGCTCGATACGAGTGTTTTTTGTTTTTTAGTTTTTTGGCGTTCACCGAGTCATTTCTATCGACGGTAGACGCGGCCCTCGTTTTCGAATAAAGTTAAATATCACGCCGCGCGAGAGGCATGCGGGGGGGCGTGTATCCGACGCGCGCGTGTGCGCCATCGCGTGACGCGCGACACGGTCTCTTCTTGCATGTCACTTGCACTTTGTACAGAAGAAGTGCCTGAGCTGTTGTGATGGGCAGCTGTGCATTGTTTTCCTGTGCAGACGCCGGTGAAACCAACGGTTTTTTTTTTCTTTCGTGCCCTGCCGACACTTTGAGCGCACGCGCGTGAATTCTGACAGCGTGGGCAGGGTGGACATGAAGTTACGTTCGTTGATAATTATGTTGCAAATCTCGTATGTTCGTCGTACTGTAAAGTGCAGATTTGTGTTGAAATACAGATAGATGCATTATATATACGTTTGAAGTTACATGAACAGATGTCTTCTGTAGGATACCATTTGCACACGGTTACTTAAAGAAATAATCATTTTTCGATCACGGATTAAGCAATTTTAGCTACAGTACTTAACATTAGTGTCTTATTTCCATGTTCAGGTGTTGAAGGAATGCGCATACATTGTGACCAACTCCTGTCGAAAGGATTGAGTTATATATGCCCATGCATGATACATGACCTCAGTTTTACAGCCGTCTCTGGACATTATAAGCGTGCGACATTCAGCGCGGGTCGCAAACACATTCGTAATGAAAGCGGCGCTTTTGTTTGCGATAATTTCCAGCTCGCCCGCTCCCGCCTCTGTACATTTGCTGTGAAACATTGCCACTTTGGCTCGCATTTAATAACTTGCTTCCTGAAGCCAGCCCCGCTATCGTCCCGGCCAGTTGGGATGTTGAAGCCATTGGATTTGACGTGACCTTCCGTCATTGTGTACGAGAGCCACAGGTCGCTCGCGAGCCGTCGGCGATCGGCTTCGTAAGGTCGCTCTGCGTTGGCCGCGTGGCACGACTCCGGCAACAAACGTCCGCTCTCTCCAAGCAGCTGGACCTTGAGCCCTCCTGCTATGAAAGATGAAATTGGAGTGACGGGACCCATTTTGTGTGCGTGCTGAGTTTTGCCTACCAGCCGACGAAGTTGTGACGTCACCCGCACTGTGAATAGATGCATGGCGCAACGCAGTCTGTTTAACATCGGTTATAAGGCGACACCACTGATGATGAGAATGGCAAAGTGAAAATGGGTCCAGAGTTTACCTGCTACCACAAATGCTGCTGGAAAACATTGGTCCAAAAGACCCACAATCGTGTGAATGACCAAAATGTTATTTGTACAGGGTAAAAGCATATCCTTGTCTGTGTGCGTGTGAGTTTACTGTTATCATCGATTCGTGGCCCTTACGGAGGCTTGGTGCTGCCGTCGAGGCCAGATCTGTGCAGACCACTAGGTGGTGATGATGCTATCTGCTCCGAGCCGAGATAACAGCCTGAAGCTGATAGGCTAGATCTTCTGCAGAGTTGTCACGTGACACGACCATGGCGGTAATTCAATTTTTAAACCGTGAAAACATTAAATTAGTCCGGCCCACTGGGCGGAGACTTAGAAGCCGACCCAGGACACGCTGTGGGGGAGATTAAATCCTTCGGCTGGCCTGGGAACGCCTGGGAATCCCCCAGGAAGAGCTGTAATCTGTTGCTGAGGAAAGGGATGTCTGCTCCACCCTCAAAGAGCTGTTTCGCCGCGACCCTCACCAGGACAAGCGGTTTAGAAAATGGATGGATAAAATGAGCAACACGAAATAAATCATATAAACACAAGACGTCACAAACGCTGTCAACCAATGAGAGGCCAGGAAATTATCGGTGACCTGACGCATGCCTGCTCTGATGTCTGGTCAACGCTGTGGCCGTGGACGGCGTGTGGGTGGACAGCCCTCGTCAGGCCAGCCTGTGAGTCTGTCATTCCTGTAAAGCGGACACGCCTGTACACGCCTTGTAGCGGAACTCGCGCCGTTGAAATTGTCCCGCTGGGTTCGTGCTCGAGTCCGGATTAGCGTGACCCCGTTTTCTCGCTGCAAAGTCTAAAGGTCACTTTCCTGACTTTAAGTTTCTCTCATTCTCTGCCTTCGTTGAGCCTACAAGACGGGGCCTCAGTTTGGCGATTGTCCTGTCGTTGTGTCGAGTCAACACTGGTGGTGTGGGTATTATAAACTAAAAGGGAACAATATCAGGTTCATGTGCAAATACAACTGTGTGCCATACAATGGGGCATGTGTTGTTACGTCCTTCGGGCTTAAGGTTAATGTTGATATAAAATATCGTTTTTGCAGTTTTATATCTGGTGGCTTTTTATCGTGCGTTGAGCTCGTGGACTTGTATTGGGTTAATTCGGCATGTTTTCTAACGAGAATCAAGCACTCAATGCAACATATATTGTATCTCACAGGAGAATTTGAGTGCAGATTTACATTTATTCACGGTGGAACTATATTTTGCAAATTCAGAGACGTGTGAATACTTCTGTCAACCGTGCGCTCAAATGCAAGTTAAATATGTAGGACAGATTCCTATAATAACGCTTGCACAGATGACATGTCTGTGTTTACGCACAGTGCAATTATGGGGTGATGCTCAATCCGGGCCACATTTTATTTGACCTGCCGATCCGTGGCCTGAGCGCCAAGCGCCAATGGGCAATCCTTTTGGATGAGCGCAAGATCGAGTTGTCGGCGCCGCCGCCGTCGTAATTTATTTGAAATCTTTGCAAATCGATAGCCACTCCAGAGCTGTAACACTTGAGAAAAGCGCGCCCTCTCATGAGAAATGACTACGCGTGGTCGTTGTGGCATATACCACTTTTCACTGTACAACCGACCCGTGTCAGGGCCGTGCCGAGCCAAACCAGCGCGGCTCAGGAGGCGTGAGGTTGTTTTTCTACTGCGACAGCCGACACGTGCCCTGACGTTACACACAGTGAGCAGATTTAGACGCATATATAATTGACGCCGTGCAATGATAACTACGTAATTACTTCCATTATAAAGCTTATATACTTTTATACATGTCTATCAGAGCATACAACTATATTGTTCCATTGGACAGATGTATTTTGGGTTCTTTATATCTGCCAGTTCTTTTAGACAGGGCTTCCAAAGTTATAATTCTCATTTACAGCCTTGGTGCCGGTTTAGTTTTGTGTTTGTATCAAGTATATAACGTAGACTTAATATCTTTAAAACACAATTTTCCTACACACGGGGAAGATTGAGACATTGTATGACGATCAGAATTTAGGAACATCCAACTTGTATGAGCGCGTTGATAGTCGTAAAAAGCTACCTGGAATCATTCAAATACTGTACGCTTGATACAGGCCTCCTCCGTAAGGCCGTACTAAAGTCACACATGTTTCGAAGCTTGGTGACACGTGAAGATGTTTGCAATGTTAAAGGGATTGCGGCCACCTACATTTAAACCGTCAGGTGGGCGCGGGCTTGTGATTACCTGAAAGCGTTGGCATCGGGACCATCCTGCAAAAAAAAAGTCTAGAATGTGCATCCGGGCCAAATGTTAGAGATGTTGGTTTTGATTAAAGAAAAACACACAAAACAAAACACTTGCCTATCATCTCGTGGAGCCGTGGCGTCCCGTGTTGGTGGCTTGTGAATCGCAATGCGGCAGAGAGGGGGAGCCGAGCTGAGCGCTTTACGTTTAGCTCGCGAGATCGGAGTCAGGTTGGGTCGGCAGGGCCAGGTTAAGTTCGATGGGGGGGGGGGGCAGGCCTAGGGCTGTTATCGTTTCAGCAGGGGGCCTCTTTATATGTTCGATTTCTATGCTCTTTTACCTCCACTTATATCCGGTGCCAAACACTCTTTACGTTGTTATAAAAGCTTAATGTTGGCACATTCGTAATAATACACAGTGGTGCTATGGCTGTAATGATCGAATCGCCGATAGTGGTACATTATTGCGTTTAAGACGTTATAAACCAGGACATATTTCGGGGGGCACCTAAAAATCCAAGGCCCCCCCTAACTTTAATCTTGCCCTGGCTGTCGTACTTCCACACGTGTCACGCCTAGGGTTGCCAACTCTGACTGAATCGATGTCAGGTGATTATTTTCCTCCGATGTGACGTATTGTAATTCGTTGTTCTGCTCCTATTAACATCACCCGGAATGCTTTCAACACTCACGGGGAGAGGAAAGCTGATTTCGGTAGAGTCCCGGTCGATCAGGGACAAGTTGGCAACCTTAACCACACCCCGAGGTCCTCGCTCGCCTTTGTAATACCGCCGATTGCGAACATTTAGGAAGCAGTATCGTTAAACGTACTGATGTAGGTTTTCACGGCTAGATTCATGATTATTGCTCTTCAGAGCTGTTCTTTAGGGATAGCCGTGTCGAGCGTTCTCCCGCTTTCCCTCGCGACGTTTTGCCTGATGATGCTTCAAACGTGGGAGACGAAACGTCGCGAGGGAAAGAGAGAGAGAGAGCTCGACACGGCTATTAGGAAAGAACAGCTCTGAAGAGCAACCATTACAACAATATGTCCAAAGGATTTCCCATGCAGAGCGTTCTATTTGGAGGCTGTCAAGTGAGATAAGAGGTTTGTGTTGGTAGGTTCTTTTTTACTTGGTGCTGTGGAATGTCTTGCAGTGTAAAGGGATTCTGCATCTAACGAAATTTATTGTGTACTGTATATGCAGACATATCTACTGTGTTGGTATGTAGTAGCTTCCTTAGCCTGAGATTGTGATTTGTTTTGAAGCTTGGTGGTTAGCTTGTGTTTATGTTTTATTGTTTCCAATGTAGTGGCTATGAAATGTTTGTCATGGCCGACAAGGTAAACACGTGGTGAACATGTCCCGTATCATGTGCCGGCCCTTTAGGGTCTAGCCCAGTGGTTCCCAAACTTTCTCGGTTCACGGCGCCCTTAGTGTATCAGGATGTTTTTCCACGGCGCCCAAAGTCAGAAAATATAATATGGAGTTAGCTGCGGCGCCTCAAAGCGCCGTGGCGCACACTTTGGGAACCACTGGTCTAGCCATTGATCGGTGAGATGAATGGGCGCCATTTGAGCGCAGTGCCCGTTTCCTCTCCTCCAAGCTCAAGCAGCAACCGATGGTCGTCAGGGAGAGACAGACCGTGAGAGACCGTGGCGACACACTCACCCGTGGGCAGATGGAGTCGCTTGCTGAGATATCATTTGTTTTATTTGTTCCAAATCCGTCCTGACAGCTGTCCGGTACAGCATGTTAATAAGAGAGGCTAACACCATTGAATGGGCATTTAACCGACTTTGTGATTCAGTTCCTTGTTTTTTGAAAGAATGCGTTCTTTCTCGACACGTGTAACCGAATCTGCCCGTCTTAAGTCGAAAATGGCATTCCATTTTCAAGTTGCACCTTTGTTTTGTTTTTGATTGCGTCCGTGTGGTTTATATTGCTTCTCGTTGTTTTGCTATTTTTCTGTTTCTTATTTGCGAAAAAATAGTTTAAAATATTTTAGTTTCAATGTTTGACTGTCCGAGCTTGATAATTAAATTGAAAAATATTGGGTTCTGCTTTGTTGGTTAATCTCTTTAAAACCATTATTTATAGTCTTGTAATACTACTCATTAATAAAGTACCTTTTTAAATATGCGATCGTGTCATTGTTTTACATTCTTCTTTGCGATTCTTCGAAGCACGATGGTCAGATGGCTGAGCCATCTGTGAGCATGGGATGCTGTGTAAGTATTAATAATAATAATCTACTTTTGTAACGCGCGCATTTTCTCCGAGCCACAAACCCTAAGCCGCACAAACCACGGCAGATATGGACACCTGATGCACAAGTTGAAAATTAAAAACTGTCCAGTCCAGTGTGCGACCGGTCACCAGGAACACGACCACGGAAGAGAAAGCCTCAATGCACGATTCACAAATACGATGGCGGCATCACGGAAACACAATTTTCTGGCTCGATCACCTCGGTGTGAATTTCTAATTGTTGCTGTACTTCAACGCCAGCCATATCAATAAGGAAGACCGTCAACGTGTGGAAAACGGCTCAGGCTGCTCGGTGAGGCCAAGGTCTTGCGTGCATAAGTCATCTGTGTCAACCTATGGCACCTAGGTCTGTCCCGCGACCTCCAACCAGCCAGCCTTTGATACTTCACGTGGCCTCAAGGTGCACCTATCCTGGCACCCCCTGCGATGACGGGGTGAGCTGCACAGTGGCGTCGTGAGTAGCGCTGCCGCATCAGAAAGAAGCGTTTGATCCCAGTTCGGTTGTCTTCGCATGTGGAGTTTGCATGTCCTCACCGTCTCCGCGTGGGTTTTCGCCGGGCACTCCAGTTTCCTCCCACAATCCAAAGACACGCCGCTGCATAGGTTAATTGGTCAGCTGACTCAAATTGCTCCCGGTGCCCTGCGTTGGACCGGCGTCCCATCCGGGGTATAGCCCTGCCTTGCGCCCAATGTCTGCCGGGATAGGCTCCGGCTCACGGCAACCCTGTACAGGATTAAGTGGTTTCCGATAATGGTTTCTGGCAAAGGATGGATGAAATGATTGGCAGGTTGATGGCATTCCCAGGGTGTGTGTGTGTTGTATGTGGGGCGGGGGGGTGTTTGAGGTCGGCGCGGGGAGCACGTGGAGCGGATCAGCTGATCCGCCGAGCGCTCTTGAGGCGCTACGTAGGCGATCACGCTGCTCGCGATGGCGGCCGTGGAGGAGGAGAGCCTGGAGTCGTGGCTCAGTGAGTTTCTATTCTTTCGCCCCTGTCGGTCCGCCTTCCGCGCCCGATCGCCGCTACCGCGTGTTCAACCCGCATTCGTCAACCTCGGCGGCTGCTCGCATTTTGCAGTCGGTTGAGCCGCGACGCTAAAGCCCACGGGAGTGGTTTACTAGGCCGCTGCGACGCCTTACGTGTTTCCTAGTCGCGCTACCCACCTCCCTTGCTTGGTTTCCGCGGCCCGCGCCCGCCTGCCCGCCTCGGACGCGGTGCGCCTGTGCCTTAGTGTAATTAATGGTTTTAGATGTGATTTGCTGTCTGTGGACATTGGCGCTCACGTCACCGGTGGCGGAGCCGCGATTCACGAACGCATTTACGATCAACGGCGGGCGGTGTTTGAATCCGTGACCACTTCCTCTAACATAATTTCAGCCTTTGGATGGGTGCACATGGGGGAGATAAAGGCGGCCGGGCGTGGGTCTGACCACACACGACCCCACCGTGTGCCGTGGCAGTCTTGCTAGGTGCTTGCTAACAAACTGTATGGCAGCAATCTTGTACAGTATACGTTTGTGTATGCGTGTGTGTACGTTTTTGTATGGGGAGCGGTAGCTCAGTGGTTAGCGCGCCGGGCTACAAATCTGGCGATCATAGAGTACCGATCCCGCTCACGGCTAATACCAGTGACGAGTTTATGAACCGGTCCTGGGCCCCCGATAGGTCGACTCAGCCTCAAATGAGTACCTAGTGCGGTATGTAAACATTCCCACTAGGGAGACAAAGGCGGTCGGGCGTGGTGCTGGTCGCTCACCTCCTCGTGTGCAGTTTCGACCTTCAAAGGTGCTCATTAACGGCACCTGACCCTACAGTATGTTAAGGCTATACGGGGATCTTTATCTATGTGCCGGAGCACTTTGAAACAATGTTGTCCGTCTCTGCATCTTAATCTGGTATCCGATGGGAATACCTGGCAACGCTCTGGGTGTAATTGTCGCTCGCTAAGCCGTGTCTTAAAATGCAATTCTTGCAGGAGCAATAGCTGGTTTGTGTGTGTTACTATTGGCACCGTCAGGGTCACTGGAAACGCTTATTCGGACCTCGGTAAGAATGAGGATACCAGAGGTTATACTATACGGTACTGCATTATCGTCTGTTGTGAAAAATCTGGTCATTGTTATTTATCCACAATGTATACAATCCGCGGCCCTGTGAAATGTCAACAGTTATTGTAATAAAGAAACATTGGCCCTCACCCTCGGGATGTGGATTTTTCCCAACGCTGCCGAGGCCACCAAAAGAATGAATGATATGTTGCATTTTTTAATTCGCCTTTCACCCAGAAGCCCCATGGCGCCAACTTGACAGACAGTGTCCTAAATGTTATGATGGTATCGGCCAATTGATAAATACGTTTCTTTAGTTGTGGGAGGAAACTGGAGAAACCGGAGGAAACCCACGCAGAACAGGGGGGAGAACACACAAACGCCACACAGAAAGGCGCCCGAGGCGGGAATCGAACCGCCTCAGGGAAGACCTTCTTTCTTTGAGGCGTGGCAAATATTACCGCTGCGCCACCTGGCCACAATAGGCAGCAAAGCTCTTTAGATTATTTATTTATTGGAGTAATCTGTATACAGTACCGTTCTTGTGAGTCTTGCAAGAATACTGCTCGCGGTGGAAGTTTTTTTCTTTGATAAATGCTCGGGTTAGCAGAAAAGTGCGCGTGTGCTTCCTGGAACGTACGGTAATGGCTTCGTGACCGTGCGGCACTGTCACGATCTAGCGTATGGTGTGCCATAGTCAATCTGAATGTTTCACTTTCAGACTTAAATGTAGCTCGCCAGGTTTGATACAATGAATTCCGCTTTGTGGAAATTGAACAGTATGAGAATTGTTTTCCAACGCTGTTCTTTTGCTATAGCCGTGTTGAGTGCGCCTCCTCGCTCCGTCACGACGAACGTCTGATGATGCCTCAAACTTGGGCGACAAATCATCGCGAAGGAGAGAGAAGGAACAATCGACACGGCTATCCTGAAAGAACGTACCTTAAGAGCAATTCTTAAACGATTGAACAGGACATCCCTTATACAACTATCGCTTCCTTGTCAGAGGTGTCCACGTCATCCAGAGAATTCTCGGTGTGCCGACTGTACAAAAGTAGTCACTTGGGTTTTCACGGCTCGATGTATGGCAATTGGTCTTAAGAGCTGCTCTTTCTGGGTAGCCGTGCCGAGCGTTCCTCCTTGCTCCTTCGCCTCCGTCGTGGGAGATGATACTTTGCAAAGCAGAGAGAAGGAGCACTCGACATGGCTATCCAGACAAAGTAGCTCCAAAAAGCAATTCTCACGATGCAAAACCTCTCTGCGTTGCCTGTCCGCCTACATTTCTGCTACTCTTAATTGTTTTATTCTGCGTTGTCATTGTCGCGACGTGCTCAGACAAAGCAACCAGCCCCATGAACCGCCAGGAGGACTGGGAGTACATCATGGGCTTCTGCGACCAGATCAACAAGGAACTGGAAGGGTCAGTCTGTTTCGCACTAGGAAGTAGAGTTAGGGTACACGTCAAGTTGTGTTACTAACATCCGCGGTGCAGTTCCCGCGAGGTTACTGTGCAACCATTGAGCCAAACACATTGATACGTTCTGTCGAGGGTTGTTCCAATCGCAGATGGCTGGGGCGCGTGTTGAGGTTCGCTTGCCTTCAGCACGCGAGTGTCTTGAGACAGAGAGCAGGGTTGGGCCAAATGTTAGCCATGCAGGCCTCCCCCAGTCCCTCCTCTTTTGTCCACCAAAGCACCTCTACGTGTCTACCAATTGGCAGATTTGTTTTGTACTCTGTGACTATTTTGTCAAGTGATTAGAGAAGATTACATGTGGATCTTCTTTGCGATTCTTCGAAGTGCGATGGTTAAATTACAGTTTCCCATTTTCTTACACAGCCCCTTGCATTTTCATATGGGGATGGCAATGTGCTTTTTACATTTAGAATTAGGCCTCTGAGTCATGAGCTATTATCAAATCACTGCTGGTCGAAGGCCTTCCTAAGTCGTCGCCATCTCGCACTGTCTAGCAATGTAGCAAACCATCTAGCACCGGCACATGAGATTAATTTAATTTACCCACCTCTGTATGGAGCATTCTTTTTGGCTTGTTCCGCTATTCAGTTACCGCTCCCACGTTAATCTTTATCCCTGCTCATAATTTATTCGAGTGACGTGTCCTTCCCAGGCCGACTTTTCTTCAGAGCCAACATAGAGCCCTGTCTGTTACTCTGCTATTCCCGAGGACCCGACCGGTCAGAACGCGAACCGGCTACGCTTGTGACCAGAGGTCAGCAGCAAGCAGGGCGAAACCTGTTGGTCATCGGGCAATGCGTAGCGTGAGCCGGAGTCTCGCAGCAAACGCTGACGCGATCCCCGACTCTCCGTTCCCTCCCTGCAGGCCCCAGATCGCGACGCGGCTGCTCAGCCACAAGGCGCAGTCTCCGCAGGAGTGGGAGGCCCTGCAGGCGCTGACGGTGAGTGCGAGAGCTTGCGCCCCGCCGGCTCTCCGCAGAGGGGTTGCTCCGGCGCTGGGTCCCCGGTGGCGTTGAATGCCGCCCGGTCAATAGCGTTCCCGGTTGCTGATGACACTCTGCTGATGTATTTGTTTCTGCACTCGCGCCCGCCGATGGAGAAATGTGCGTGGCAGCACATAAACCTCACGTGTAGGAATTGTCGGTTGTGTCCAGTTTCGCCGACACTTATCGATTATGCAGTTTGATTGATTGTGCAGTGGTCGCTCGCTTTATGGTGGTCTCACAATACAATAAAATCACTTTACGATATACGCTGTAACAACACTATCACATTATGATCAAATTTTACTTCACGCTACGGCTGTGCGTGAGCAAGGGTGGCGCAGCAGCCAATCGGCAATGCAAACGAATGCCGCTTGGGTAGCTTCTCAGCCAATAGCAGCGCTTTTCAGTGTTTACATCTCATTTCTTACGTCTCCTTTGTTTGAAACACGTGTACAGTATATTGGTCTCACTTTACGATAGTTTGACATTATGATACGTATTCTGGAATTAATTAATATCGTCAAGCGAGGAACCACTGTACTGATGTCGGGTTTCACGGCTTGGTCTATGAGATTTGCACGGATAGCCCTGTCAAGCGTTCCACTTCTCCTTCATCAGATGATGCCTCCAACGTGGCAGGTGAAACATCGTGAGAGGAGCAACGCTTGATGCGGCTATCCAGAAAAAAGCAGCTCTGGAGAGCAATTCTGAGTTTTATTGAGTGTTACTTTTACATATTTACTTTGCTCTCTTCTTCAATTCTATCCAGATTGTGTTTATTGGTTTAGTATCATGAGACGAAGAATATAGTTGGACATCTCATTGCTCACTTGGCGCCGTGTGCCAGACACCGGCTGCTCAGGTTTGAACCCAGACTCTCAGATGAGCTGGCTCAGCACACTAATCCCTGAGCCACCTGGTCAGCAGTTGGTAACTGTATGTTAAACGTTTAATGGTCGGACGGAGAATCTTAATGTCTGCCTGGGTAGGAGGGGGATACTGCTGCTAATGAGAAAAACACGCTTTCAGCAGTCGCTTAACAAAAAATTGTAGACATTACGCACTTTGTAAGAAAATAACAATGTCGCAGATGTAACGCGCATGTGTTACACGTCAGAGAACACACACTTGAGTAAGAGCTTGAGACTAATAGTCGCCTTAGCGGAACATTTATCACTGTTGAGGCTTAATTAACAAATGTGTCCCCAATACCCTTGTGGCTTTAGAGCACTATAGAATGCATGGTGGACCTACACACACATTTACAATGCTGTACCTTGGCCACGTGATAATCGGTGCAATTTCATTTAGCCGAACCAAGTTGTGAGAACAATGCACTGGGCTGTGTAAAAGTTATAAAGGATAACATTTGCTCCCTAGAGCCGTGCCTTTCTGAGAGAGAGAGTTAATATTGACGCTGGTCATTCATTCGCACACCTGACTACCTTCTAAAGGCATGGCTATTAAGTACGATAATTTAGTACGTTAGTTATTTCTTTAAATAAGCTTTCTCCCAATAAATAAAATTATATGTGACGCGAGGACTGGTGTATTTTAAAACAGGCCTTTTCTTTAATATTAAATGTTTGGTAGTGTTTAAGTAAGAGATGGCTAGTGTTGCCGCTTCACAGCAAGAAGTACCCGGGTTTGATTCCCGTCTCGGGTGCCTTTCTGTGTGAAGTTTCCACGTTCTCCCCGTGTCCGCGTGGGTTTTCGTCGGCACTCCGGTTTCCTCCCCTAGTGCAAAGACATGCTGCCGGATAGGTTAATTGGCCTCCTGACTAAATTTCCCCCGGTGCCATGTGATGGACTGGGGTATAGCCCTGCCTTGCGCCCTGTGTCGGGATAGGCTCCGGCTCACCGCAACCGTGTACAGGATTAAGCGGTTTCTGACAATGGATCGATGAATGAATGTATTACTTGCAGGTGCTGGAGGCCTGCATGAAAAACTGTGATCGGCGGTTCCACAACGAAGTGGGGAAGTTCCGCTTCCTCAATGAACTCATAAAAGTCGTCTCGCCAAAGGTTGGACAACATAGCACCTGCGCACGGTCTACGACATCCACGCAACAGCGGCTTTTACGTGGTCTGTGGTTTGAGATTGGTGACGGGCTTGGAGATTGCTCCATACGTTTTCTTGGTAAATAGATTGCTCCATACGTTTTCTTGGTAAATAGTTTACGCGTATTTATCAATCCGCTGCGGAAAGAAGTCTTTCCCATGCTGTGTGTGTCGGTCGTTGGGGCTGTTTGCGCCTCATCCACCTCGCTGGGAATGATGGTTTGGTAAAGTGGATAGATGGATAGATGTTTATTGTTACAGCAGAAAAAATACGCAGTGAGCTTGCAAGCTCTTTACAGGATTCCTGCCATGACACAACAAAGTACGAGAGAGGTTCTTGGGACCGGTTCAGATATTCCTCGCCGGCCGTGACCAGGAACCCAACGCAGGTTGCCAGTTAGGTCACGTAAAAATAAGTGTCGTAAACCCGTTTCCACCCGACACAGCCAATCAGTAAAGGGTTGTCAGGTAAACAAAACGTGCCAATTCGTTACTACTTCAGCATCGCCGGTATGTTGGAGAGCGAACCCACAACATTTATAATTTAAGTACGACGTTTTGCTGATAGTTGCAGTCAGCTTCATCAGGAGCAAAGGATCTAGCGAGAGGCGGGTTTACGACAATTATTGTTTTACGTGACCCAACTCGTAAAAAGAGCTATCCTTCGGACAGCATTGGTCACGAAAGCCTTTGTGCTAAATTCACGTTGCCAGGTTCACAGTGCGGCGCGCGAGTCGCTGCGCCACACTGCTCTGTCCCCGGCGTAGTGCGTTCGAACTATTGCGCCGCGCGGCAGAGTGTGGAGGGTTAGCGCTTGTGCCGTGCCGCGGCCCCCCTCATGCGTCGCAGTACCTGGGGAGCCGCGCGTCCGAGAAGGTGAAGAAGAGAGTCGTCGAGCTGATTTTCAGCTGGACCCTGGCCCTGCCCGACGAGATCAAGATCGCAGAGGCTTACCAGATGCTCAAGAAACAAGGTGCGTGTCCTTTGCCGCCAGCGGTGACATTTATTATTGAATTTGGGTGGCAGGGTGTCTATGCAGTGGTAACATCTGCGGCTCACAGAAAGAATGGTCTTGCCCGAGCCGGTTCGATACCCGCCTCGGGCGCCTTTCTGTGTGGAGTTTGCGTGTCCTCCCCCTGTTCTGCGTGGGTTTCCTCCGGGTTCTCCGGTTTCCTCCCACAACTTTAATTAGTTGGCCGATAACATCATAATATATAGGAAGCAGTGTGTGGCGATATGTTGGCGCCGGCAAACCGCCTGGCTGCGTCCTCCGCCTCTCCCGTCGAATTCCTACCTTTGACATTGAATGAATATGTTTGCATTATAAATGTAACATTTTATTATTAATTACATCTTTGAACGTTAAATGTATAACTTGTATCAGCCCGTGCCATTTCATTGTTTGCAGTCTGTGCTAAATGAGAAAACCCCTTATGCATATTTAAATTATGTCCCGGGCACTGCTGCATTATTCAGCAGGAGGTTTTTTTTATATTCTTGTGAGCATGACTACAAACGCACGGTCACATGAATGCGTGTTTATTATTTTTTGCTCTCTACCTAATTATAGTCTGAATTGTGGTATCGGTGTCCTATATCATGCGACAAAGAAAAATACACTCTCAACGCTGTTAGGGTATAGCCTGGGAAGAGGATGTCACTTGCTATAATAAACCTATTTTTCTCAAACTAGCGGCACATCTGGTATATGCCCTGCATATAAATCCAGCCTAATTGTCTAATTCTGAGCTAGCCTCGGGAATTAAACATCCATAACATTTTCGTTTTTTGTTGTTGTGCGTTCATTGGTGATCGGGCCGAGATCAAATTTAACCACGGGAGTCTGAACCCTGATTCGAACCCATATTAGCGGTATCGGCTCACCGCCTCTAACACAGCAATATCCCTCCTGGGCCATCTATCCACCTCTCTGGCCACCTCCAGGGCAGGGTTTGTCAACTAGCAGACCACATGCCCGATGTGGCCCATGAACGCGCCTGGCAGTGGCCCACCAAACTCTGACCATCTCACAGTTGTGGCTCACCGAGACGTAGAGATAGCTGTTCGTGCCGTGAAAGACTGAGACGCGAAATAGTTACACGAGAGCTCTGGACGGGAGATACAGATTGGTGAGAAACGAGCGAGGTGATCGACGCACACGAAGGACCTGGAGATGACAGTTACACAAGAGCGGTCGCCGTGTACCGATATTACGACATCACGCCCGCATCACTTCACATCCTGGACACGTGACGTCACGCGGGCTGTCGGCACGCGGCAACGTTTGCGCGCGGTTCGCCGAGACGGTGTGGTCGGAGAGCCTCGCTGAAGGCCGCGCGGGGTGAACGGTGGCGCCCTGGGTTTCGCCTTGGAGCAGGAATCGTTTTGGAGGACCCGATGATCGAGGAGGACAAAACGCTGGTGCCGCCACCGCGGCCCAAAGACACGCTGTTTGAGGATGAGGAAAAGGCCAAGGTAAAGTCACTCGAAGGTTTGTTTCAGAATGTATTGACGCTCGTGCTTGGCGTTGTGTTGCCACCCTTTGATGTCGAGTGATTGTGTTGTGTGCATTTAATACGAGTGTTCTCCCCTTTAAATTTATACTTTATGGTGTTAGCAGAACCTTATCGTGAGACGAACATATTTCAATTAGGGAAGCTGTGAGCAGTGCATCACACTGTGTCGGGGCATGGCTCTAAAAGTTGACTTCATGGAACTACGTTTGAGCCACTGAACAGGCCTCCTTCCCACAATATTTGCGATGTACCAACTATAAGTTATTAATTGACAAACCTGATAGCGTTTTTGTGTGGTGTCTGAATGTTGCTCCTTTATTCTGCCTGGGTTTTTCTCTGGGTTCCTTCCATAAGCTCATAACATCTGCAATGTAACTGGTTTTGGCTAAATATCCCAATGCTGAAAATGTACTAAAACATGACTAAGTAGGATTAAACATGCCAATATAGCTCCCTAATGGGAAAACTAGGGAGGACCTTGCTTAAAAAGAGTTGAGATTCAATGACTCAGTGGCTCAGTGAGGCATACTTATAATAATGATTCCACGAGGCAACACAGTAAAAACTAATTACTTTAACAAATTGCTCGGCCACCCGTGAAATTTACTGCAGCTGCTAGTCGCCACGGGGAAGAGCAAGAGGCTGATCATTTTATTTTACCGAAAGCTTAACCCCTCCGCGCTGCAGCGAGGACTTCACCAGAACACCCCTGGCAACAGAATGGTTCGCGCCACATTCTCGCACATCTCCATTGAGAGCTGTTGTCTTGGGCTACAGCAGTAGAGATTGAATCTGGAGCGTCCTATTTTCACGGTGGTGGGGGGGGGGGGATTGAGCTGTGAGATTGACACAGCACGTCGATTCTTGCCTGTCTCTCTGCAGCTGCTGGACCGACTGCTCAAGAGTAAAAATCCCGAAGACCTGCAGGCTGCCAACCGGCTTATTAAGACCATGGTGAAGGAGGTGAGGTTACAAATTGGGATTGGGTCGTCTCAGTTACTTGATCAGTCGCTTGGATTGGGTCGTGTCAGTTGCTTGATCCCCACTTCAAAACAATATATAAACTGTTATTGTAATTTCCGAGTTGACGGTCGCGGGCGGGTGTTTAAACGAGCGCAAACACGGGGGCACCCCTCGCAGGACCAGGCGCGCATGGAGCGCGTCGGCAAGCGGATCAAGGCGGTGGAGGAGGTGGACGGCAACGTGAAGCTGCTGAGCGAGTTGCTGGCTCACTACCGGCGCGAGGACGCCTCGGACGACGATCGTGACATCATGAAGGTGAGCGGGCGACGCCACAGCGCCAGCTCGGTTGACCTCGCTACCCGCTACTCTGTCGGCTTTGCTCCCGCGCGCTTTGATCTGTGTCGTCCCACTTCCCTCCTGCGCGGAGTTTGCATGTTCTCTCTCCGTGTCCGCGTGGGTTTTCGCCAGGCACTCCGGTTTCCTCCCACGGTCCAAAGACATGCTGTTGCATAGGTTAATTGGCCCGCGGACTAAATTGCCCCCGGTGCCCTGTGATGGACCGGTGCCCCGTCATGGGTATAGCTCTGCCTTGCGCCATGTGTCTGCCGGGATAGGCTCCGGCTCACCGCGACCCTGCACAGGTTTAAGCGCTTTCTGACAATGCATGGATGGACGGAGAACGTACGTTGTCGTGTTTTCGTCGCGCCGCGTCACTGCCGCGCGCGTATTGCCCGTGCGCCGTGTGCACAGGAGCTGCACGAGCGCTGCGAGAAGCTGCGGCCGACTCTGTTCAAGCTCGCGAGCGAGACGGCCGACAACGACGAGGGCCTTGGTGCGCCGCGCCTCCGCACGAACAGCGGCCGTTTTCACGCACACGCACGCACAGGCGCGCGCGCACGCACGCACTCAATCACGTGCTCGTGCAATCAGGCATTCACTCACGCACGCGCTCGATCACGCACGCACTCAATCGTGCAGTTAGTCATGCATGCACTCAATCACGCACGCATTCGATCATGCACACACTCGATCACGCGCGTGCTCAATCACGCGCACACTCACTTGCTCATGCACGCACTCAATCAAGCACCCGCTCAATCATGCGTACATGCGCGCACTCAAGTATGCACTCAATCACGCAATCGTGGCATCAAACGCACACTCGGTCACGCACTCCTACATGCGTGCGCTCAATCACGCACACACTCGGTCATAGGCGCAGGCCACCACGCACGGCAGTCTGTTTGATGTGAATTCCGTCAAGGGGAATATCTGTGTCGCGTGCGTGTATTGCGCCATCTGTTTGTTGTGCATGATGACTTATGTACTCGTTTGTGCGTGTGTGTGGTGTGGATCTGTGTATCGTGTGCGTCCGATATCACATTTGCATCTGGACTGCACACGTTTGGTGTCTTTAAGGGCATTAATCACTCCAACGTATTTCACACGAAGAGCCCATTGCATTCAATGAACAAAATTATTAGCAATGGTCTCTGAGGCCTCGGTCACTCAGATCTCCATTGCCAAAGAGATTATCTGTGGGTTCTTCCCTGTTTAAATCAAGAGCAGGGAAAATCACTGCTTGCAGAGTTGATAGGTGTCGTCGTGTGCTTCTCCTCCCCTTGCGTAGCCGACATCTTGCGAGCCAATGACGACCTCACGAGGGTCATGAACTCCTACAGGAAGGTCGTGGAGAATCGGGAGGTGAACGGAGACGCGGGGAAGCTGGAGACAGGCACGGCGCTCGGTAGGATGCTCGAGCGTTATTTCTCGTCCGTGGCCATGGCTCGGTGTGAAGCGGCCGAGCGAGATGCTGGTTATAAGACACTCGCGTTTTCTGTTGATTGGATTTGTCGCTGGAATGAGCTGCGGTGTTATTGCTGCGTAGGTTTCCGCGGTCGTGCTATGTCAAAAGTCTCTGATGTGTTTGTACCGCTTGTTGTTCGGCATGATGACCAACGTTTCGTCCGCGTGCTGGGAGCTTCTTCGGGAACCCAGCTCCCAGCGCGTGGAGCGAAGCATGGGAAATATTTCCGAACTACGCCCGAAATGTCGAGAGCACACATCAGAGAGTGAATATAATAGTGGCCTTGTCTCAACAGCTTTGTTACTGCGTTACAACGCAATTCTTAATGGCAGTTTCTGTTCATGTCTGTTAAAAGTGAATAAAAAAATTCTACAAAATGTAAGTGCAATGCTGAGTTCACTCGGCTACGAACTCGAAAATCTGAGTTCGATTCCCAGCCACGGCTAATATCAGTGCCGAGTGATATCCAGACCATTGCTGGATTTCAGTCCCCATGTGTTACCAACCCGCATTGCCCAGCCTGGTCAAGTATGGTGAAACAGCTGTAGGGAGGTTTTCTTTCAGCGGTGCATTGACCGAGCTGTGAGCTTATTGTTCTTAATTCTAATGTGAAGGTTATCGAGATCAATGTTACACGTTTATTTACAGGTGTGTCTTGGAACTAACCGTGCTGTTCTTTGCGTTCTCTTTCATTAATAATGCTTTCACATTTGTCACAGCGAATCCTTCTACATTGGACAATGATTGCGCAGTAGATGGACGATATATTTCACGATCTGCTTAAAATTATTGCTTTTCACGCACATTAGACGATCAGTCGGTAGTTTTGCCGTGCGGTCCTTTAGCTCTCTAGCCTCGAGCTGCTGCAACGCGTAATTTGCGCGCGTTAAATCAATCCTGGACGCTTGTTTATCAGCAGCTCGGAGTGATTCAACAGAGCAGAATTGCGTCGGAAAATCTCCTACCACATAGCAGCTTCCAATCTCTTCCCAACCAATGCTACAAAGCACTCGATTGTTCGACCCAATGGCACATCTTGAAACAGGTCAGCCGTTGACACAAAACAGTCTCTGCCATATGTCGGCAAGTCACGCCTAATCAAAGCTTAACATCTGATGATTCCCCACCGGCACCCCTCCCCTCACACTAACCCACCAACCTTCTTTTCCGGCCACCTCCCCTCCACTCCCCTCACCTTCCCTCCCTCCGTTCCCTCCTTCCCACCCACCGACCCTCCCACCCACCAACACCCTCCCTCCGCTCCCTCCTTCCCACCCTCCTTCCCCTCCACACACTCCCTCCCTCCAATCCTTCCCCTCCACACCCTCCCTACTGACAAACTCACTGCGATCGCTCCCACCGCTCGCTCGCCCGCCCGCCCGCCCGTCTTCCCGCCCGTCCGCCCGCTCGCTCGCGCACCCAAGACGGAGGCGGCACGGGGGACGTGTCGGCGCTCATCGAGCTGGCCGGGCTGGACGCCGCGGCCTCCCCGCTGCCGGCGCCACAGCCGCCCACGACGCAAACGCAACCGCTGCCGCCGTGCGCGCCCATCTTCCCCGTGGTGCCGCCCCCGCCCGCGAGGCTCGCCGGGAGCCTGACGGGCGCCGCGGCCCTGGAGCGCGCCGCCAGCCTGCTGGACGACGAGCTCGTGTCGCTCGGTGGGTGGCTGCCATTGCTACTGGTTATAGGTCATATTATATGTTATGTTTTTGTTCAAAAAATATGCATGTCTTTGTTGATGTAAGTCACCCTATGTTAGATAATATCAAAGTTCCTCCTGTGTTACGAGAAATGGAAGAGCTCTCGGTTGCTTTAAATGTCGATTCAACTGTGCGTTTTAAAGAAGTTACAAGCGCGTAGGCTTGACACTGCCCTTGTCGATACACACCGTGGCCCGTGTGAATTGCTGCCGCTTGTAACGCGTTGTTGAGTTGCTCTCCTGTTTTGACACAGCTATCGACGACCCCGTTCCCAACGCGCCGATGGATCCTGCCGTGGTGAACTGGGACTCGATCATGGTGAGCGCGATGAGGCAGTGTGTGCTGTGTGTGCTGTGTGGGGGAGAACGTACATCAAACGAACACCGTCAATATGAGGAGTCGATTCTCGAACCGGTTTGGTGCTAACATCAACTAAAGATTTGCTTGCGACGAGCAGATGGTTACAAGCCCACTTGCAACATCGGTCGCGAAAGCCATGGCACGTTTTAACCCGAATAGCCCGCTCTTCCGTTTCGCAGCACGACCGCTCGGGCGACGTGGCATTCCCTGCGCCGGCGGCCGCCCCCTCGTCGCAGAACGCGTCGCTGGCCTCCACGCCGTCCCACGGCGCCGCCAGGGCCGACACGGGAGGCCCCAGCGGCCTGGAGGAGCTCGACCTGCTGGGCAAGACCCTGCTGCAGCAGTCGCTACCGCCGCAGGCCCTCCAGGTCAAATGGTAAGTTCTCTCGCGAACAGCTTTTCGGTTTTTACTTGCCGGAGTCGGGTGGAGGTTGCGTCGTAGCTGCGTAAGCGTGAATTGCTCTGAAGAGCTGCTCTTTCAGGATAGTTGTCACTCCTCACTCGGTCATGAAGGCTATCCCAAAAGAACGGCTCTTGAGAGCAAATCTCACACATTTAGCTCCATCTTCTAAAGAACCTGATAACCTACGTTTGCCGTTTTTATTATCAACACTGTTTTGGCTTTATATATACACACTTGAAAATGTGCTTTTGACGATGTGAACTGTGTCTAAAGCACAGATAATCCCCGCAGTGAACGTTATAATTAACTCAATCCAGCCACTGTCGATTTAAACATCTTTTTTTTTTTCCTGAACAGCGAAGCTTTTTTGCGAATTTGTCAAGTTTTTTTTTTCTGTTTAAATCCTGGACACGCGTCGATTCGCGCGTCTTCCCCAGGGCGGCCCCGCAGGCCAAGCTGACGCTCAACGAGATGCAGAGCAAACTGCCGGCCGGTCTCCCGGCGCTCTTCGCGACCCAGTCCACGCTCTTGGCCGCAGCCGCTGCGCCACCGCAGCCCCCGGCCGCCCCGTCGCCGCAGGGCCTCGCGGCCACCCTGGGCGTCACCCGACAGCCGTCGCTCGAGCTGGAAGCCGCACAGAGTCCGCTCCACGGCGCGGCCTCATCCTCGTCCTCCCAGCTGGATGCGTCACTGGCCAACGTGGTGGTGCCCCTGGAGTCCATCAAGCCGAGTGAGTGTTATAATAGTAATAATAGCATTAATAGAGCGCCTTTCACCCGAGTGTCACAAAGCGCTGCACAGGGCTGCGGAGAGAACGGCACGCCAACAACGACAAGAAACGGAAAATCGGCAACATTTTTGTGTGGCTTGTGCGCGCGCACCACGGCGCGTGTTGTGTCACAGGAATCCTGTAACGAGCTTGCAAGCTCACTGTGTATTTTTTCTGCCGTAATAACAACACAAACCGGTGATAAACACAGCGAGGGCGGCACGGTGGCGTAGTGGGTGGCGCTGCCGCCTCACAGCAGGAAGCGCCCGGGTTCGTGCCTCGGCTCGGGGCCTTTCTGTGTGGAGTTTGCATGTTCTCTCCCCGTGTCTGCGTGGGTTTTTCGCTCGGCGCTCCGGTTTCCTCCCACCGTCCGGGGACAGGCTGCCAGGTTAATTGGCGTGCTACCTGGATTTCCCCATGCGCCCTGCGATGGACTGGCGTCCCATCCTCGGTGTTCCCCTGCCTTGCGCCCTGTGTCTGCCGGGATGGGCTCCAGCTCACCGCGACCCTGTACACAGGATTGATCGGTTTCTGAAAATGGATGGATGGATAAATAACACAGCGATCGCGGTGGGTGAGCAGCGCTACCGCTATTCCCCCCAACATCTAAACATATATATATACACACATCAAAACTAAAATAGACACATCGATTCAAGATGCATGGTAGTATGTATTAATGTATGAGCGTGTGCATTGAAACATGGTTGTTTCCATGCATTAGAGATTCGTCGATACTTTGTATACAGCAGATGTAAGTATATGTGTATGTATGAACGAGCTATGAATGTGTCTGTGGTAATGTCATGTACCTATGTGGTATGTATGAACTATTAATGTATATTGGCGTTGTTTCCCCCTCGTGTCTGTCTCTCTGTCTTCCTGTCTCTGTGTCCCTATGGCTCTCCCTGTCGCTCACCCTCCTTCCCTGTCTCCCTCCGTGTTTGTCTTCAAGGAAGTGACGGCCATCTTAGGGGACGCTGGCAGAATGTTGCCGCTCTTAAGATTGCCAGTTTCACGACCTTTCAATATATTCCAAGTAGCCTTAATCATTTATTTTCTGTTGCTTTTGATTTTTCTTGCTTTTTTCTTTCGTTGTTGACATGCCGTCCTCTTCGCGGCCCTTGTGCAGCGCTTTGTGACCCTCGGGTGAAAGGCGCTATATAAATTGAAATTATTATTATTATTATTATCCATCTATCATCTATCTATGTACAGGCAGCATCCCTCCGGTCACCGCGTACGACAAGCACGGGCTGCGCGTACTGCTGCACTTCGCCAAGGAGAGCCCGCCGGGGCGCGCGGACGTCCTCGTGGTGGTGGTGTCCATGTTCAGCACTGCGCCGCTCGGCATCGCCAACATCATGCTGCAGGCCGCCGTGCCCAAGGTGCGGTCCCGCACCAGCGTTGTTACGGCAACCGGAACGGCGACGCATCGGAGTCTGCGTTTGTCTGCCGCCGCCGACGCCGACGCCGCCGCCTCTGCCACCTTTGCCAAACCGCCGCTCGGCGCGCGAACGGTTGTTTGCGACGCGGGCACGGCGGCGCGTCGCGAGCGGGTGGAAGAGTGCCGCCCTCCGCTGTCTGGACTGGAGGTCGCGAGAAACGGGTCGCGAGAGTAGTCGTGGGATATCCACTTTACGCGCCGTTCTGTGGCACCAAGGGTTGCGCTGGTGCGCGAGAGATCTAAGTGGATGCCGTGCTTCGTGACGTGATGAACGCCGTGCTGTTTAGAGAAGAAAATAAGATATTAATAGTATTGCGGAAGCATTTACGTGAGACCTATCATTGCTGTGAAACCTAGCTTTGTGAGGCCTAAATTGTGAATCATTCTAAGGCCTATATAGAGGCATCAAGCCCAGATGTGTCAGGCCTTGCGGTGTAAAGCATAGAGGTGTCAATCCTTGAGATGTAAAAGCACTCTGGTGCCAGGTTTATAAGTGGCAAGCCTAGAGGTGTCGGCCCTAGATGTGTCAAGCATGCAGCTGTGATACGTGGTGATGCCAGGTCTATTCGCGTGAAGCCCGTAGTTGTGATTCTGCAGCCGTCGCTACAATCCCGACACCGTTCCCTTTCCAGACGATGAAGGTGAAGCTGCAGCCGCCCTCGGGCACGGAGCTGCCGCCCTTTAACCCCGTGCTGCCCCCGAGCGCCATCACGCAGGTCATGCTGCTCGCCAACGCTCACAAGGTGCGGTCACATGGCCACTGGGGTCACGTGCGGTCGCTTGGTGTCGCACTGTCCTCACGCCGGGTCACTGTGGGATTGCATCGCGTTACGCTGGAGTTCATCCTGGGTCACATTGGGTAGATAATGTTAATGTTCTTAACCCAGGAGAGTCTCACTGAGTCTCAAGACTGTCTTTCAGGAGGGTTGTTTTTAGAGAAAAGGATGGTATTGCTGTGTGATCCACGTTGAGTGATTTGCAGGTATTTTTTAAAACGTTAGATTGTTTGGCTTCCACCAAGTACACTATGTGTTTTGTTTAACTATTGGGGGATGTCGGAGAACCTAGAGCAGAACACACAATGCACTTATTGCTGTGAGGGAGGAAAGGCTGTTACCCAACCATGAGAGGATAACACTCAAAACCCTGCATAGAATTCCAGAATCCTTTACTGCAATGCCATCTCCTGGCCACCTCTCATTCCTGCGATGCTTGATATTCCCCGGCATTCTCCGAGCGTGTTGTGCTTGGGCCGGGTGTGCGCTGAGCGTGCCGGGTGCGCGGTGAGCGGACGGGATGTGTGGCCGTTGCAGGACAAGGTGCGTTTGCGGTACAAGCTGACGTACACCCTGGGCCAGCAGCCGCTCTCCGAGGTCGGCGAGGTGGAGGAGTTCCCGCCGGTCGACAAGTGGGGCTACCTCTGACGGAGCCTTCGCCTCCGCGCCGGCTCTCCCCGAAATCCCCGCGCGTCTGGGAGACGCCGGCGGTGCGACCGGCAGAAGCTCGCGACGCCAGGGATTCGGATTTTAATCCAAGCGACGGCCCGCGAGGAGGGACTGAACGCATTCAAGTTGGGAGCGCCACGCGAGCGAGCGAGCGAGCGAGCAAGCCGCCGAGCCAAGGCGTAGCGTCGCGTGCGTATTTCCATCTCACTTTTAGTTAACCATCCATCGTTTGAATGAGCGTTAGGCGTGGTGACGCACCAGCAGAGACTGTCGCTTGTCGTGTAAACTCGTGGCGTTCAAGCGTACAGGATGACGCGCGCGTAACGTGCTAACAATCGCCGGCGGTGCGCGCCCCGTGAGCTTTATTGCTGTTGCCAGTGTTCCAATGTTTTAATGACATAGAGGCTTCTAAGCCAGCGCTGGCTTATATTTCGTGCAATTGGGCACCCCGCAGAATGTGTTTAATCATTTAACAGTCGCTGTATGTGCGATGATAAAAAAAAAACAACTCACGGCACTGAGACGAGAGATTAATGAAGGGGGGGGGGGGGTGGGACAGATTGCAATGAAGTCAGCAAAGCTCATTCCCCCAGAATTAAACTGTGAAGTGTCAGCTGTGTGTCTTTGCAGCATCTGTGCTTTTTAATATAATTCCTATTTAATGTTTTTGCCTTTGAACCACGTGTATGAAATCGCACTTGCGGTCGTCCCAGCACTCTAGGCGAAACTACTTGAAGGGTATTTCAGGAACTGCTTTGCTTGCCGTCACTGCTTTTTGCGAGTAGCATTGCATGCTGGCTGCCAAACCCAGCGACCCCGTGTCACCCCCGCCAATTACGGTTGCCATTGCCAGTGCCCGTCAGGGCATGCTTGTTGAGTGAAGCTGAGCCTACCCCGTTGTGACGTCCGTCTTCGATTGACCGCTTGAGCCACGATTGCCAAAAACACTTCTAACAGAGCGGCGATTACATTTAACGAATCAAAGTCTGGGGCACTGGGTAGGTTTTCGCGGTTGTGGCGGTTAAGCTCCCCAATGCGTTTTCTAGGTTGTGCTGTGTCTCGTTCGGCGTGATGTCCGACGTTTCGCTTCCAGCACGGAGAAGCGAAGTTCCTAAAGAAGCTCCGAGCACGTGGTGACGGAGAGAAATGTCGGACGTCGCGGTAAACAACACGCGGTACAACCCGAAAACACGTGGAGTTTTACGGTGGTACGTGTCACCCGGATTGTACCTACCTGTTCATCGCTGGCAGTAAAGCATAACTTGGTTCTTGTCAGTTTTCTAAACCTTACCGAGCACTAAGATACAAGACTGCCTACGTGCGGGACTTGTCCACAGGTTGTATTTGCAGTTTGGCCACAGTAATTGTGCTTCAAATGATTTTTGCGGGTGAATTTTTATTTAAAGTTTGTTTTTGTTTGGGCGGTGATGTGAGAGGGGGATCTTGCGCAAATGAGACGGTAACACGAGTCTAATCCAGGTGTCGTGTATTGTGAGCGGAAACGCGCGCGCGTGTTGTCCTCGTGTCAAACACGTGCACTTGTACGGTGGGGATGCGAGTCCGTCTGGCGGATGTTGGTCGCGCCCGGTGTGTGGAGGAGCTCTTAGCGGAGACGTCGCATCTGCCAACGCGCAAACCTCGCTCACTCCCGAGCGGTGAACCCGTGTGTAATTGAATCGAGATGTCTCCGTGTAGTACGTGTTCGCGCCTGCGGAGCAGGAATAATCAACTGAAGAATAGAATGTTAATTTATAAAAATGTGACAAATTAATAGTTATATGCAAGCATTGGTGTTGCGCCAAACTCGTCTTGGAGTTGTATTTTTATAGCGCTACCGCTGCTTGCTCTGCACGTGAATAATGTTCATATTTTGGTGTAAAACAGTGCCTCATGCATTTTTTTTTTACCAGAAGTTTTATTTTTTGCCATTGTTGACTCGAGAAATGCGTGAGATCTCATAAAGCGTACTTTATGCCGCGTCACACGTGCAGCTGTACAGCAGCCTCTTACAGTAACAACAGCATTGCCAAGGCTGTACCCTGAGTGGACGCTCGCGTTGAACGACTGAGGGCAGTGCTTTAAATAACCGACACTGAAGTGTTTTGCAGAACTGGCCGCTGGGGTTGTAGGTCAAGGTTGTTCGTGATGTTCGTGCTTATATTGTCCATGACAAGGTAAATGGCCCAGATTTTCTTGGCGACAAAAATGTTGCATTTGTCCAAACACCAAGTCCCAACGTGGGTATGCATAGCATATGACTTCAGTGATACTGTGTCCGTTAAATAGGGGACTTGATATATAAAGCTGGACTGAGATTAATGTAATCAGTCTGTTGGAGGCCGCTGACTAACGTGAATGACCGTGGTGGACCTGCAAGAGGTGGCCGGGTGGCTCGGAGGTCAGGACTGAGCCGGCACCACTGAGATCTAGATTTGACTGGGTTTCAGCTGCCAGAGATTAAATCGGTTTTCAATTGTAGCGAGTTGATGGGGTCAGCCCGGACACCAGTGACTGCATAACCCCTCCCCCCCTTCCTCCGTCGCATTTGGCGTTTCACTTAATTTGGCCATGCGATAAAACATCTCTGAGTGAGGGAACCGAACGGATGTTCGTTGTTCTGCGATGTTTACCTACCGAATATGGGATGATGTTACACACCGCTTGCTGCGCCAGTTCGGAAAGGAACGGTTTTTTTTTCATCTCGAGCCGCGACGCCAATGAGCACAATTGTAATTGGCAGAAAAAGACAACCGCGTGCGCGAGTCAACTTTACTCCGAAACGGGTCGGCTGTTGACGACACACCATTTCGACAAGGTGTGTGTTGTGCGCGTGCTCATAAAGCATTCTGCGATACAAGATTGGCATTGTACTTTGGCCCAGGCTGAGACCTTTTTCGTTTAAGATTCCTGCAGTCATTCCGTGGATCTTAAATATTCCTGCAGTCACTTGCAATGACCAAATGTGCTATCGCCACCTAGAGCATCTTTCCATTCCACAACTCAATAAATGTCCAACGCGTTTCAAGACACTCCTGCGTTTGTCGTGTCCTTGAGTCATGCACTGGCCACGACAGTGTTTCTATAAAGCGAGGCTATGTCTGGAGCCATTCATTGTTGAATATACTGATTTTTTTTTAAGTTAACATCATTGAATGTAATGTCGTCCTTGTTGATGAACCTGCGGTTTACGACCATAAATCTTGTTTACGTCTAACCCTCTGACACGTAACGCTAAACTAATTGCTATAACCTCCAGCTCTGATAAGTGACCATTTTATTACCTTAGCAGAATGTAATAATGCACAGAGACGACGAATGCATTCAAAAGCTGCGTGTCGAGGCGGTCACTCTTAGACGCGCTTGCTGGAGATGTAACGGTGCAATGTTTCAGCGATTACTACTGATGCGTCAGCTTCTCGGTACATGAAATTGCATGCGTAAAAAAAATTGATGTTTTGCGAGTTGTTTACATGTTGGCATCAATAGATGGAATCACCACCACAGATGGCGATATTGAATCCGCGGGTAAGGGAGAGTGGTGAGTCATCAGACCTCTACATCATGCCTCATTCACAGTCACAGGACGGTAGTTAATGGTTGACACTTGCTGTTGACGGATGTAAATAAAGCTAATGTTGATTAAAACGCTGGTATATTAGTCGTGTATGTGAGTTTACTGTTAAGGGTGTGCTGTGGATCAGTAGTAGGCTAATGTGTTCTTCCGGTGGGTCTTCGTGTGGTTCCACACATCGATGCAGCCTATACAGTACAGCACACTTCCAAACTAATCTCGCCTGTGTCATCCTGCTACCTTGTGCTAGATCCCCCCTTCCTTGCGTCTTCACAGGCCGTCTCCAGCAGGGTCGGCTCCAAGATCTCCAGCCTGGGTCAACCGCTCCTCGACATTCGGTTGTTCGCCATCGCGCCGTTGCCCTGCACTTCAGCTCACGGTACAACTCTCCGCACTGCGAATCACAACCTCTCAACACTTAGGACTAGAACCGTCACTGCCAGGTTGGCGTGTCTGCGGCAGCCCCCTCTACATTGGCAGCAGCAGTATTCAAAGGACAGCGAGCTGTAAGAAACACTTGAAGGGCCCCACCTGGGTTTCAAATGCCGCCGAGCTTGACTCGGTGCCTCATTCAGTCAATTTACATTCGGGAAATATTTTGTGCATTATAAATTGCATTGAAAAGCAACGTTTAAGAAAATTGCCCTCTTATCGCCACATTGATGTGTAAATGGATTGTGAAAATGTTATCTTTTATAGCCTTAACGTAATTGAACAAATCAATGTTTATTGAAAAAAAATAAGGTTCTGAATAGCTTGGAGGAAATAGTTTTTTGCACGCACCGATTTGAATCTGGCTTACAGGGGAAATACAGGTGATGAGTGGAATCTGTGTCCACGGTTTGCTTAGACTGCAATTAGTACAGCATGTAAACATTAGTGCGCAGATGAAGGCAGCTGTAGTGTTGACAAATCACTCGCATCATGTTGGTCTTAATGGGTGCTTGCTAACAGAACTTACCCCCCCATTGGCCTGTATGGGAAAAAACACATTCGTTAGGTATGGTCGTTGATTAGTCTGTGATGTTCTTCATTAGAAGTTATCGATTTAATCTGAAGGATTAATGCAGCCCTTGTCATTCCCCCAACCTGCCCAAATCGTGGGGGTTATTAGACCGTATATCAGACCAGTCAGTGTGGGTTTAAGGCATGGAGCATAGACTTGACCACGAAAATGTTAAATCCTGTTAAGTTTTAATTGTACCAAACAAAATCATTCAGCATGTATTGTAACACATACACAGTTTACCGTCAGTGCTTGCAGGCAAATTACAGTACAGATAAAAATTACCCCAAACCTCACAGTACATAAGAAGTTAAAGAGCAACTTCAAACCCCAGCATCAATGGCAATCACGTGGCACAGGGATTACAGTATTCTGCAGCGTCCATCTAGTGATGCACTGCATTTTTGCTTAAAGCCACAGCAATATCGAAACTTCAATACAGTCTGTGCCACCTACAGCGACCTTACCATCACTTCATTGCCTCCGATTCCTCAGAGGCAGCAGTTAAAACCAAGGGCCCGAGTACCCAACGACCTAACCAATTATTTTTATATTGCATAAGCTCAGATATGGTGTAACTCTGATTCCACAAGGGATTGGATACCTGTGAGCACTCCATTTGAAAACGTTATGGTTGGGTCGGGATTACTAACTCAAGTCGATTGTCGGAGTATACTTTACCAAGCTGAATATTATCCTAAGTTCAAGTCAAAGAAAGTCTGCTAACAAATAATGTTACAAGACAATAATATCAAAATTAATCATGAATATAATCTATATTAATATTATGCTTCTCAGCCACAGACCACTGGAAGGGAGGGGACGCCATGATGGTTCATGGTGGCCTGTCAGTCAGTTTGTATTTAAGCTAGAAGGAACCGTTGAGCTATGTAGCTCTTTTAACAGTTGTCCAGCTGGAAGAGGTAAGCAAATTACAACTCATGGCAGCAAGGGCAATTTAGTCAGGACAATTAACCTAAGCAGCAGCATGTCTTTGGACATGTAGTGGGTTAATGCCGCCTCATGTAGTGAGAGTAATGACATCATCCCTAGCAGCGGCGCTCAATTGACGAGCGTCACGATCTCGACGTAATTCATTACTTCTTCTTAGCGATTCTTCGAAGCAGCGCGATGGTCAAATTACAGTTTCCCATTTTCTTACACAGCCCCTTGC
>JAZEWU010000037.1:5376851-5392429 GCA_036362915.1 Geotria australis | reverse complement strand
GAGATGTTGTTAGGGGCTGCACATGGCTGAGGAAGCTTCTTCTTGACTTCAGTCGATGGGCCGGGGGTGAAAGGCGCTATATAAATTGATATTATTATTATATATTATCATAGCATTCGTTTGCATGTTTTTGCCAGAAGCATGCGTGGCTGCTTGCAAACTGGAACCTTTGCAAAAAGTTGTCCATTTGGTGTTTTAGGATCTTAACACTTCTCTCATTGCCAGAAAATGTAAAAACTCGCATATTTTACATTATTTGTACACTGGCAAATAAAAAGGTGCCCACAACCACCAATATAATTGTTCTTCTATTTATAACTGGAAAGACGACCCATAGTACAGTAGTGCGTGCGACTGTGGCCATGCAACCCAAACTGTGGAGCGTACAGTAAACAAACCACGGAGGAGGAACAGCAAAACTACACGAGGTCTCTTTCCTGATGCTCTCTCGCCTTGGCCAGGAACAAATGTCGGCATTGGCACATAACTCCTGAGCACATCGCGCGCAAGCGTAGCGTACGATCACAAGTGGAGAATCAAACGCGGTGCAAGCATGATCACACGCACCAATTCCAAAAGACAACGCTGTTTTCCTAGAGGGCATGACCTGACCTGGAAAGCGAGCGAACCCATTATTGGAGTAATGGGCTTGCTTGTGATTGCTTCCTCTCCACATCTTATTGACTGATGGCCCGGTGCGTTTCTGTGTGGAGTTTGCACGCTCTCTTTCTGTGTCCGCGTGGGTTTTCGCCGGGCACTCCGGTTTCCTCCCAAAGTCCAAAGACATGCTGTTGCATAGGTTAATTTGCCTGCTGACTAAATTGCCCCCCGGTACCCAGTGATGGACTGGCGCCCTATCCTAGATATACCCCTCCCTTGCGCCCTGTGTCTGCTGGTATAGGCTCCGGCTCACCGCAACCCTGTACAGGATTAAGCGGTTTCTCACGATGAACGAATGAATTGTGATGATTTTTTACATCATAACCTCGTGACAACATCATTATCCAAATCGTCACACCGCTAGTGATGTATTGTAAGATGTTTATATCATCATCATCACCCTACGTACTTCCGATTTATTGAAATCCATTTATCTGTCATTCTGTTTTTAACTTGAGAGCCTAAGCAAGTACTGTACAGCTTTTGACGTTTTAAGGTTGCCACCTCTAAGGACAGCTCATGGCAAGGAGCTTATCTCACAATACCGAAGAACTGGATGTGAATGCATCATTGAGAGGTCTTCTTCTTTGCGATTCTTCGAAGCGCGATGGTTAAATTACAGTTTCCCATTTTCTTACACGCAACTGTACACTGATGTAGGTTTGTCACGGCTCGACTTGTGATGGTTGCTCTTCAGAGCTGTTCTTTCGGGATAGCCGTGTCACTGAGCTCTCTCCCTCGCGACGTTTCGCCTCCCATGTTGGAAGCATTCATCGTGGGAGACGAAACGTCGCGAGGAAGAGATGGAGATCGCTCAGTGACACGGCTATCCCGAAATAACAGCCCTGAAGAGCAACCATCATGTTACATAACTGACAACAACAACTGGTGCTTTTAACGTCGAGGAACAGGAAGAAAATCAACCTCACAGATTTGTTGTGACAGCAGCTACGCTTCAGCCAGAGGACGGTCCTGGGAGAAACCGGGACGGGTGGCAACCGTCGTCAACCATTCACATGGCCTCTCGGTGTTCAGTCGAAGCTGGGTCACCTAAAGGGACACTGTGTGCGGCGTAACTTTATCTTGTGACGCGAATGAAGGGGATGCTTGGTGAGTGCCCATTCACGTCGCCGTGCCGGCTGTGGGAAGAGTAATCCGAGACCCCAATCAGAGTGTGCTGAATTGTAACGCAACCCGACAGCTGTGCTTGCTAATGATCGCCGTGCGTAGTTCTGCGTCTGGTGTCGATAGCACAATGAAGATGCTGTGCCGTTTGCGTGGACCGGCACGGCTGTGATTTCGGCACTTTGGAGGCGAGATTTCCGGAAACTTTTGAAACCGGTTTGGCCTTTTTTTGGTTGCGAGGTAGCCAGGAGACGGCAGTTACGGCGAGTGGGTTGAATCCATCCGTGCGGAGCTTTGGCCGTTATCTCCTCGTTTGTACGTTTGGGTTTTCTCTCGGAACCCCAGTTTCCTCCGGGCACAGGCTAAAACACCCATCGGTGGTAACGGTCAAACATCCCAATGCATGATTCGCCCGTTATACACGTGTTTTTTTTGGGTATTTGAACGAACCCATGAATTGAAGCTATACGCTGTAGATCACATTATTGCTTCGATATCTGCTCGCGGAATTTCTATACGTGTCGTAATGTTGAGGTACAGTTGTGAAAGTGGTGACGGCTGAGTGAACCTGCGAGCACCTGGGATTCGTTCTCGACACACATTCTCCGAGAGAGAGAGCTTGTTGGCATTCCCAACAGCGACGAACAACACGCGGCATGTGCGTGTGTGCGCGTGTTTTTCTTTTAAATCTAAGAGCTTGCAAACCTTATTTTTTATTTTTAGAAGGCACAGAGTAACAACGTGTTTGGAATGAGCCGACACTTCTTTTGGAACCCACCTTGGCTCGTAACGTCCAGGTCGACGCTGCGGTTTGTACACAAAGCGTCACATCGCCCGCTGTTGCCTGAGTAAATGCACCTGTGGGATGCACCTGTGACATGCACCTGCCCTGCCGCCAGCCCGGCCCCGGTTTTCCGGGTCTCGGTTGTGGAAGTGACAGCCATCTTAGGGGACGCTGGCAGATTTTTGCTGCTCTTAAGATAGCCAGTTTCACGACCTTTCAGTGTATTCGAAGCAGCCTTAATCATTTCATTTTTTGTTGCTTTGGTTTTTATTAGTTCTTTTTTTTCTGTCGTTGTGCAGCGTTTTGTTACCCTCGGGTGAAAGGCGCTCTATAAAATGCCATTATTATTATTATTCTCCAGCTTATCTGCCCGCGCGAAGACGTTTAGCCCGTGGGTGAAAGGGGGTTGGTCGGTGTGTCATAAGAATCCCGTAAACAGCTTGCAAGCTCGCTGGGGTATTTTTCTGCTGTAATAATAAACAACACGAAAGACTTTGTGTTAGATAGATAGATTGGCTGTGCGGGTGGAGGCAGGTTTGCGACACTTGTATTTTTTACGTGACCTAACGCATAAGAAGAGCTAGATTATATAGATTTATCTATCTACCACCCCGGGGTGGCAAATGTTACTGCAACGTAGTGTTTTTATATAGGTCAGGAGGGCCTGTAACCTTTCCCAAGTGGAGGGCCTGTAACCTTTCCCAAGTGGCGTGACAAGAATTCAGTGAGTTCGTCAGTAGTGGAGTGTACAGCCCCCACGTGCAAAATCGGTCATGACGTTATAATCATTCATTCATTCATTGTAAAAAAAACGCGTAATCCTGTACGGGGTCTCGGTGAGCCGGAGCCAATCCCGGCAGACACAGGGCGCAAGGCAGGGCTATACCCAGGATAGGACGCCAGTTTATCACAGGGCAACGGAGATAAATTTAGTTGGCAGGCCAATTAACCTATGCAACAGCCTGTCCTTAGACTGTGGGAGGAAACCGGAGTGACCGGCGAAAACCCACGCAGATACGGGGATAACTTGCAAATTCTTGCTGTGAAGTGAAGTGAAAAAGCTCAGAAGTGGCGAGGGAAACTAACAAATATTTCACTTAAACTATTTTCATACTGTAATTCGAATCAAGCGGAACAAGTAGGGAGAAAAAAAACACCCAGCCTGACCTTAAACCATAACAAATAAAATATCCGCTCCTTATTCCACTTCTCCATGCTCAGATCATGTTATGAATTATTCTAGGTTACAAATGTGTTTCACCCTCGTCGCCGGCCGCAATCGCAGGAGCAACTGCCGAGTACAGAGACAGATCCAGAGGCTTATTAAGGCGACATTTCAAGCTGTTTAAGTCGGGCCCGATAATAGTTTTAACGTCTCGAGCTATGGTGAGCGCGACCGTCCCCAGTCAGCCTCCTCGCAGCCTTCGATCCACTAATGTCCAGGTAGTTGGTATACATTATCAACCGACATCGCGGTGGCTTGCGGGGGGGCCTTCATCCAGCAGTAGGTCGATCATGGCTCACGATCAGACACTTCGGGAGGAACCTAAAGTTAGAGCAGCTGGCGTCGCTGCTGCTTTCAATTTCGCGAGGAGCACATGGCACCGGCTGCCGCCGTCAAGATGAAAGAGCGCCGTTGAAGGAGGCCCCCGGTTGGTGGTGCAACACTAAACATGACAAACGGGCAGAGTGACTCATAGAAAGGTGACAGCATTCGCACGATTCTGGAAAACAACAGCTAACGCTTAGCGTGGCTTCAAATGTTACATCCATCCAGCCATCCGTTGTCACGAAACCGCTTAATCTTGTACGGGGTCGCGGTGAGCCGGTGCATATCCCGGCGGACACAGGGCGCAAGGCAGGGTTATACCCAGGATGGGACGCCAGTCCAGCACAGGGCACCGGGGGCAAATTTACTCCGCAAGCCGACTAAGCTATGCGGCAGCGCGTCTTTGGACTGTGGGAGGAAACCGGAGTGCGCGGCGAAAAACGCACGCGGTCACGGGGTGAACATGTAAACTCCACATAGAAAGGCACCCGAGCCGGGATTCGAACCCTGCTCCTTCTTGCTGTGAGGCGGGAGCGCTACTCACGGCGCCACCATGCCGCCCTAGTATTGTACCGTATATTAATATAAATCTTGCTTATGTATGTATTCAAGAAGGTCTCACTGGTGTCCCAAGACTATTTTTTGAAATGTTTGACATCGAGGTGTTTAGGGAACTTATGTTTGACTGATCGCTTGTGCTTTGTGATGGGAGGAAACGTGAGTCGTTGGCGAAACCTAACACATACGAGAGCATAGCTCTCACAGGTCCATACAGGTGGGTTCCTGATCCGACATGCTGCAGGGTGACGCAGTGGTAACATCCGCACTTTCTGTGCGGAATTTGTGTGTTCATCCCCTGTTCTGTGTGGGTTATCCACCGGGTTGTCCGTTTTCCTCCTTTAACTTGAAAAAACACTCCCTAAATGGCTGATAACATCATAATGCGTTGGAAACAGTGTCTGGCAAATGTTGGTGCTGGCTAACGGCGTAGCTGTCTTCCGCCGTGCCTGTCTCTCTGCGGTTTCCTCGCGCTCTCCGAGTTCGAGTGAATACCTTCCACATTGAACGAAAACTGTGCCTATTACAAAGTGAAACATTTTTTTGTTTACTGTACCGTGCTGCCATATTCAGGCCCCCTCGCAGTCCAGCGAGTTTGAAAATGTCACGGATCTGTGGCACGCATCATCCTTTGCCTCAAAAAGCCGTCGGATTACGCCGGATTATTTACACACCGGCCCCTGACTCTTTCCACGAGAGGATTTGCTTTTTATTCCCTTCACGGGCCGTGTCATACATTGGTCATTTAACTCGCAATTGAGATTATCCCTCGTGTGTGTTGTGCCAGCGGTGTTGTTGATGTTGAGTGTAATGACCCCGTCAGCTTGCTAGTTAGTCAAGTGACTGCCGAAGTGGCTTGGGTGGCTCAGGGGTGAGAGTACTTGGGCCTTGCACCGCTAAGAAGCTAGGTTCGAGTCCGGATTCAATCCGCCCGTTATCAACAAACTGCAGTGATGGTTTGAGCTCGGCCTCAAATGCAACGAATGCACAAAAAAAAAACCCACAGATTAATTGTGGTTTTCACTTATTTAGGCAAAATTCCTGCTCGAGGAATTTCATATTGTGGTCATGATGACTCGGGACAGACTCGCTTTTAAGGGTCTATAAAGTGTGTGACGCTAATGTGGATTAACAGGCCCATCGCAGTGACTTCACAAGCGACATCGCTTTCTGCGGCCTTTGTCAGACACAAGGTGATGCACTGCTCTCTAAAGCATCCATCCATCGTCAGAAACCGCTTAATCCTGTACAGGGTCGCGGTGAGCCGGCGCCTATCCCGGCAGACACAGGGCGCAAAGGCAGGGCTGTACCCATGACGGGACGCCAGTCAATCACAGGCTCTGTGCAGCAGTCTAAGCGAAATGTTCTATGTCTCGTGACATGACGCAAATAGCCCAATAGGAATGTGTGTGTGTGGGGGGGTGAAGCAAAAATTGAGAAAAAATTGTGTAAAGGATAAAGTGAATGCAGACGCACGCACGCACTCAAAGACAAACACGCGCTCCCACGCAACATGGGCACGCTGTGTAATATTAATGAGTGTCCTTTGAGACGCGCGAAATGAAATGTTTTATTGGAAACAAAGGCACGTCTCAGTGGGGCAGTGGGTGGTCCAGGGGACTGAGAGCCGTGTCAGTACCGAGCCGCACGGCTACTGAGAGCCCGAGTTCAACTCCCTCATGTTTAGACTGTGTTTGATGGTGTCGCTAATTCCACGTGCAATTAACTAAACGGTGTCACTGTTTGTCTGCAAAAGTCCTTGTGTTCTCGATCGACGGTGAAAATGGGCTATGTGCCGTATAGAGGTTGGGGGTTAGCGGCACGGGGAGAGAAATGCAAGTAAAAATAATAATATCAATTTATATAGCGCCTTTCACCCGAGGGTCACAAAGCGCTGCACAAGGGCCGCGAAGAGGACGGCATGTCAACAACGAAAGAAAAAACAACCAATAAAAACCAAAGCAACACAAAATAAATGATTAAGGCTGCTTCGAATATAAAGTCCTCGTTTAACTTCAGAGAAAAAAAAAAGATCCTGACACGCTCAATATTTCAGGCGAGGGTGCGCCTCTGCAGATTCGTGTTGACCGCGTTAATGAAATAATGACCTTCCTGAGCGCGCTGGGCTGCCGGCTGATTCGCAGATAGGAGGGACGGGGGGGTTACGTGGGTGCGCGGGAAACATTCCTCGGGAAACCAATTACGTTGCCGCCGAGAACTATTCACGGTCGGTTCCATTCATTCTCGGCGCCCGCTTGATCCCTCACGGGGTCGCGGTGAGACACGGGTTGCAAGACAGGGCTATACCCGGGATGGCACGCCAATTCATCTCTCAGGGCACCGGGGGCTATTTATTCATTCGTTCATTGTTTGTCAGAAACCGCTTAATCCTGCACAGGGTTAATGATGATAATAATAATAGCATTTATAGAGCGCCTTTCACCCGAGGGTCACAGAGCGCTGCACAAGGCTGTGGAGAGAACGGCATGTCAATAACACCAAGACAGCCTATCCCGGCAGACGCAGCGCGCAAGGCAGGGCTATACCTCTGATCGGACGCCAGTCTATCAGCAGCATGTCTTTTGACTGTGGGAGGAAACCGGAGTACCTCGGTCGATTCCATCACACGGTAAAATGCGGCATTAATAGGAACGAACGACAGGAAATCGTGTTGCTGTCTCGTTTTTCACAGCTGCTGGACACAGGCCTAAAAATGGCCCTGTGCAGGGAGTAAAAAAATAGGCAGCGAGCTATCTATCAGCACCGGTCCTGCGTTCCAGCGTTCACCAAGCCGCCCTGACCTGCGGGGTGAAGTATGATAAACACAGACCTCTCATTACCGGTGCGGCGTGAGGGTGACGTCCAGCGATGCATTCACAAACGCCGCCTCCCGCCTGCCTCTCTGCGGTTTCCTGCCCCCCTCTGCGTCACAAGCGTTTTGAACACCTTCGACATTGAGCCGAGTGCCACGCGTTGTGAATCATAACAACGTTACCTTCCGTTATTATTATTGTTATTGACAATAATGTGCCGATCGGCATTCGCTGGACTGCCCGTCCTCTGCGGATGTCAGCGGCAGGATGTTATTCGGTTAACGGACCGAGCCCGTGGCCTGAGTTAGTTAAATTATTTCTTCTGCTGCTCACATCATTCATCATCGTCATCATCATCGTCAGAAACCGCTTAATCCCGTAGAGGGTTGCGGTGAGCCGGAGCCTATCCTGGCCGATTAACCTATGGAGCAGGCAATGTCTTCGGCGAAAAAACCCACGCGGACACGGGGAGAGAACACGCAAACTCCACGCAGAAAGGCGCCACCCGGGATATAATTGCTCGTTTAAATATCGCTCGCCGCGATCCGTGTACGACGCGGGAACGCTGAGGAGCGTGCGACAGCGATCGCCTAAAAACCGCTGCCCTATTTAAAAAAAAAAATGGCCCGGGACGTGGTCAGACTCGTGTCGTGCTCCCATCGGCCGCGCGTAACGCTCCAATTACGCGCACGTGTTTGTGCGTCGTGCAGGTATGCAGCACGTGCTCCGCGCGCGCGCGCGTGCGATGGCGCCGCCGCCCGGTTCCCTCCGCGCGTCTTACGTAAGCGACGCCGCGCCGCCTCGGCAACGAAGTTGGACGCGTGCCCCCGTTTGGAGGATCGCTCTTGAGGGCCGCGGTTTTGGCAAGTGTGTGTGTGTGTGAAAGTGCCTCGGACGCGAGAGGCGAAACGGAGAGAGGGGAGATGAGTAACGCGCGCCGTGTTACTGCTTTTAAGAGGAGATTCTTGTAACGCGTCGAGCTGAAAAAAAGCCGACATGGACAGATTGGAACTCGTCTCACGCGGAGGCTGTCGCCCGTCGGCGCTCGTTAACCGCCCCGCCTGTGGTTTGGTCCGCGCGTTCGGCCACTCCGGTTTTGTCGCGCAGGACAGGAATAGCACCCTTTAGCAGAACGTGCCACGTTACATCAACGCTTACGACTCTGCTGGGGAGTCTCGGCACCGGTGGCCGTGGGCTCGAGAAGGGGCGGACGAGGTGGCAGAGGAAGTTTCGTCTCCCGTGCCACGTCGCCCGAGGGAGCGAGTGTCGCGCCCCCGGCTCCGAGGAACCGTCTTACTGACGATGGCTTCTCTCGAACCGCAGTCGTGCCACTCCGCATCACCGTTCCCCCCGTAATCTGTCCCCGCCGCCTTCCGTTGTGCACGAGAATGCCACGCTGTGTTAGTGAACATTGCAACGGCACTGATGTAGGTTTTCACGGATCGCTTCACGATGGTTGCTCTTCGGAGCTGTTCTTTCGGGATAGCCGTGTCACTGAGCGATGTCCCTCTCTGCCTCGCGACGTTTTGAACGGCTGCTGATGCCTACAACGCGGGAGGCGAAACGTCGCGACGGAGAGAGGCAGATCGCTCTGTGACACGGCTATCCCGAAAGAACAGCTCTGAACAGCAACCGTCACTGCAATGGTAGTTATTTATATGTGGGGGAAAGCCTCACTGAGTCTCGAGACTGTTTTCAGGAGGGGTTTGCATTGCGATGTTTGGCCAGTTCAGTTCGGTTGTGTTTGGTTTCTTTCCGGAGGACACCGGTGTACCCGGAGACAACCCACCTTGCATACTACAGGGAAGATCACCCCTGCCCACACCTACAACACCTGGCAAGCCCTGGTGGCCACCCATCCAAGTACCAACCAAGCTCAACTCCGCTTAGCTTTCACGATGCAATGGGACGGGGCATATTTTTTGGTGATTTTTTTTGTTTCGGTTCGTAAAGCTGCGTGGGTGTATTTGCTGGGTCAATATTGGCGGTTTTACCGTGCCTCTCGCAACAAAAGACCGTGGCAGGTCCGCAGTCGTTTAACACGCGTCGCTGTGCACGGAACTCCTCGACGAAAAGGTCACCTGTCACCGAAGGGTCCGTCGGGTCAAACAGCGCGGCATTCACGCGACCCTCGTGGTTGTTTGTCTAGTCACAAACGCTCGGTAGAAAGCGGCAGCGTTCCCGCCGTTCTCCCGCAGAATTGGCCGCGGTTTCCTGCCAGCACGCGGGAGCGGGCCAAACCTCCCCGTCACTTTGGCCGCAAGTACAACTGCTCTCCGCGAAGCTCACGGGACGCTGGCAATTATAAGGGGGGTTATGGGGGGGGAGCCCTTGTGTGTCGATTGAACGGTAGAGCGCCCCCCCGCACGCCTCCAGCTTCCACCCCAGCTTCCACCCGACTTAGTTGAGTGATTGGTCGATCGTCGAGTTGGTGAATGAGTGAGTGAGTCAGTGGGTGAGTGGGTGGTCGAGTAGATGCGTTGCACATTGCAGAGCTACTAGTGCGTGGGGGTGATCTGGTCACCGTTGGTCATCGACCAGGAGTCATTAGCGACTGGAGTAAGATCGCGATCCGTGCATCCGACCCGGCGTGTGAGAACCGACGATTCGGATTCCACAAGGTGGAGACAGGAGCAGAACATACCCAGCGAGCTCGCAAGCTCTTGTAGGGGCCGTTTATCTCTAAGCGGTATAAACCAGTAACCGTTTTCAGTAATCGAAAGCCAACAACCGGGAACCGATTCCAGTGGAACTTTTGTCACGAATGCGCTGAGTCTTTTTTTTTAAGGAATGTGCACCCATTCATTGATTCACCCGCTGCTGTGAGATGGACATGAACCTGTGACCTCTGAATTGCGAGCGCCGCGTGCTGCCAAACCACTACACAGCCCTCGTGGCACCTCCCCTTTAGTTTTAAAAGGTAAACACGTCGCGCTGAATGCTCTTGACATTTTTACACGTGCAGCAAACCGGTACTAACCGGTTTTTCCAGTTTTATTTCCCCACGCGGTTCCAGGTAATGCAACGCGCAGACCTGTTATCGATCGCACTCTGTGTGCGTGTGGGGATAAATATAGTACAGTGTCTGGTCTGTCAGTGATTCGGTGTTAAAAACGATGTTGACCTTTGCCCTCTTCGTAAATGGAGTACGTGCGGTGGATTCTACGATGTGCGTTTGTTATACGGTCAGATGATGGGTGGCTACGCGATAGTAACATCCGCACCTCACAGAAAGAAAGTCCTGCCCCGGGCGGTTTGATTCCCGCCCTTGGGCTCCTTTCTACGTGGAGTTTGTGTGTTCTTTCCCCTGTAATCCTCCAACAAAAAAACGCTCGTAAATTAATTGGCCGATAACTTCACAATACACAGTAAATTAGGGTGTAGCAGATTGGCGCCGGCTGACTGCCTGGCTGACTCCCGCCCCCTTCTCTGTGGTTTCCTCGTCCTTCCGTTTCTCTGTTTCGTCCATGACCAGGCGTGGAATTTACGCACGTTATAAACTGTATTATTATTATTATTTTAGCACGACGCGGTGTGGGTGTGAGCCAACTGCTGAGACGCTCCGCTACCGGCACTTGACCCTGCGGTCTGTTGAGACTACGCGGAGGATCTTTGTCAACTGCAGTTATTACACGCTGCCTCGTTTGTGTCGTTTACAGCGTTAGGATCATACAAACATTTCCATCGAATCCGATTGCCGGGCGCATTAACCGCCGTGGGACATTCCCAGGCACCGTGAAAAGACACAGAGGCGCTGCGGTGGTTTATTGGGAAGGTCGGCCCGAGGCGAGCATTACATTCGCCATATTGCGTTGATAACTCCCGTTATCAACGCCGGTCTCAGCCGGGGAGTTCTGGTTTGGCGAATCCTATTTTCCGCCTTCATCCACGAGCATCGACTCCTATTATCCGTGAATGGTGTGGAAGAGTTTGCCAAGTACCCACTGGACGGGCTCTCTAGGGGCATGTCTTTGGACTGTGGGAGGAAACCGGGGTGCCCGGCGAAAACCCACGCGGACACGGGGAGCGAACGCACGAACCTCACGCAGAGAGGCCGCCGAGCCGGGTATTCGAACCCGGGACCTTCTTGCTGCGAGGTGCCGCCCGCTTTTCCCAAAAATAAATATCGCGGCTAACCGCAGTTGACACAGGCAGGTGCGGCGTGCCGCGGCAGAGTAAGCCTGGCGCTGTTGTTTTTACAGCGCGCCAACAAAATACAGCTGTGGTGAAGTTTGTGTGGAAACTGTACCGCGCGATTTTTTTTTTCGCGCGTGTGCTCCTATCCGACGCGTTTGATCTGCCGTCGTTAAGCACAGCGCCGGTTATCTCCTGACGTCACTGTCGAGCACACCTGGTCCCAAGAGAGGCCCCGTCCAGCGGTGGAATTGATAGAAGAAACAAAATCAACCGTCATGATTTGAGCCGTGAAAACCTACATCAATACAGTATAGAGACGGTTTACAGGGCTGCAAGATGGAGCTGGAGAATTGTGGCCCAGCGGTTGGAGCGCTGTATGATTGAGCCTGGAGAACCAAGTTGGATTCCCGGTCCCGGCTAATGTCAGCGACAAGCAATATCAGAACTGGTACTTGCACTCCCTGCCTATTACAGAAAATCCATGACCCGCGCTGTGTGGGGAATCCATCATCCAGCAGTGGATCGACAAGGAGCTGTTTAGTCGTATATATTTATCTATCCATATGAGTATCTACCTACCCGCGGTTGGCCCCCCATAGATAGACTTGCCTCCACCATAGGAATGTGGAGCTTTCCACACTTGGCTCAGGGTTGTAAACAGGATTAGTGCCGCTGCAGTTCGGAGTTGGCAGTCTCTGTGACTGTAATGTCATACTTGTTTGCCATATCAACCTGTACACAGCCATCCTTTAGTTCTATATTTGTAAAGCTTACTGCTTCGGCCGTAACTCTACTGACCCGCACAGAGCTTTATTGACCCCCCCCCAGCCCTGTGTTCTCATCAAAGGGAAGTTTTGACAACCCAAGGCCTCTGTTGTTGTTGTTTTGGTCCGTTATTGCCTCTGATGCGGTGTTTCTGCAGGTCCGTTGCCGCTATCACCGATGCGTTTGCCGCAGCCCGTGTTTTATCAGTGCCACTTGCAGCATCCGTTGAGCGTTCCTCTCACCGTCGGAAGGTCAAAGGGGTCGAGTGTCGCCTCTGTGTGCATCCATCGCCTGTATGTCGCTGCCGGTATAGCGACCGCGATTATAATCATAACACGGCTTCACAGCGGACGTTAAAGTTCCCTTCACGTCATTCGTAAAAGCAGGCCGTAGTAGGTGAAGCTTGGTTCGTATAGGGGAAAGCGGGGAGCATAGGTCATGGAAGCATCGAAGTACAGTACAACGACGATGGTAGTTTACTCTTACGTGAGATAAGAATTGATCTCCGTTGCTGCTCTTTCGCGACAGCCGTGTCGAGCGTTCCTCCTCTCTCCTTCGCGACGTTTCGCCTCCCACGTTGGAAGGCATCGTCAGGCTTTAGGCGAAACGTCACCAAGGGGAGAGGGGGAACACTCGCCACGGCTACCCCGAAAGAGCCACTCTCAAGAGCAATTCTCATCACACATCGAGCCGTAAAAAACCCTCCATCAATACGTATTGTGGAAATGTTATTTTTAAAAATCTACAAATCCTACTTTGTATTCCACGGTGATCAGGTTCAAAGCGAATTTATTTTTTGTTAAAGCAACTTGTGCAGTCATTGGTGACCAGGTCTGAACACAAGGGCCCCTTCTTGGCCGACGCAGACAAAGCTCCTTCGCCACTTCTCGGGCTTTGAGAGCAGCGCAGCGAGAGGGTCTCGCCCCGAGTCTTGGCGCGGAGGACGGGGCGACGGGGGGAGCGGGTCAGGGGTCGGCTCCCCGCGAGGACCCGGTGCATTCGCCCTACGCCTCTAATTGCCATCGATTGATGTTTGTGTTAGAGCGCTCGAGGCTCCGGCAGCCGGCACTCAAACTCAAAACGAGATTCGTCAACGCCACCCTCGGCAGCCATCGTCAGCGTCCACTCTGGGCCAGAACGCAATCGCTCGGTGATATTGTCCTCATCGCGAACTGTCGGCGGAAACGACCGTAATCGATCCGCTGCTGAATGAAGCCCCCCGCCCCCCTTTTGTGGGTGTGTTTTTGACCATTCCACGCTAATTGGCGCGAGTTAGTAAAGTATCGCTCACTGTCAAGGGTGAACGTAACTTATACATGTCTTACCTTTTCACCGACTCACAACAAACCGACTGAGCAGGGTGTCTCCGCGCCTCCGAATCAACGGGTGCAACGCGCCCGGAGAAAATGCGCCACGCGTTACAAAAGTAGATTATTATTATTATTACCGGTATGGTCGTAACCCATCCTTCCAAACTGTGCTGTACACAGCACATCAGGTACTTATTTAATGCTGAGCCGATCCAGGGGGAGGCCCAAGCTCGTATTTAATATCACTGAACGACTCGTATAAGCCGTGGTTGGGGAATCGAACTCAGACGGGCAAGTGTGTTGTTAACTGCCTCACTGCCGCACCCTCGCTAAAGCACATGTTGATAAACTGTCGGTTCCCGATTGCAGTGTTCCTGTTTAGTTAGTGTGCTGTGTGTACACACTACGATACGCGTGAGCTACGTACCGCGCGTGTGTGCGAGCTCGCTCCTTAAATTATCCGTGAGCCTGAAGGAGCTTTAACTGCGTGTTTTACTCCGTTACCTCTCGAACATAGAGAGAGAACGACTCGGAGGCACGAGGAGCTGCGGAAAGGCGGGGTAGGGGGGGGGAAGGCAGCCGCGCGGTAAGCGGACGCCAACATTCTCCAGCCGCTGCGTCCTCTAAATACGAAGATGGTATCGAGCGATTAGGGGGTGTTTATTTAGCCAACCACGCACAGGTACGCGCGGCCTGCTTGCCGGCACGCTCTTGCCGATTCTAAAACGGCATCACGTCGAATGCCGTTGACATTCAGAGAGAGATATTTACAATCATATTACAGTAATTGCTCTGGTTCAACATCGATTTTCGCGCCACTTAAACGGACCGCGTGGTGGAGCGACGTGGCAACGGCGGTTGTCGGCGGTTGTCGCTGGGGTTCGCCGGAGCGAGATTAAAATATACAGTGCAAAATAGTAAAGTTCGGTACAGTAAATTACCGCGTTCATTTGTTTATGGGGTGCAGCAGAACATCCTTAAGAGCGAAAGCTTGTTTTTTTATTCCGCCGAGGAAACGTTGGGTGGCCGTAATGATATGATCGCAGCCGTGATTATTATTGTACGAAAACAAAACACGTACACAATGTAACGGGGTATCGGCCAAACATCCCAGTGCTGAAAGATTACCCCTAAATTTACTCATTTGGGATTACACATTGCAACATCGCCTCCTGCTGTGAAAATACTCGGCGGAACCCTCCTGAGAAAGATTCTTCGAACTCGGCGAGGCTTTCCTGGGTAAACAAGCATAATCGTGATGATTAGCATTTACGTCACAAGATCTCAATCTTTATTTTAATGAGCCCTCTGTACTTCGCATGAGACGCACGCACATAAATACAATATCGCCAGCGTAATTCGAGTCAGCACTCTGTACGTACACGTAAGACCTATATCCCAATTTGAATCGGTGCCTCTTTTCCATTTCACGTGGAATGTGTTGGGCGGCAGGGTGACATTGAACGACCGCTGTGCCGCGCGTTCTAAAATTTACTGTAACTTTTATTCTTTCTTGCAACCGTCAGGCTTGTGCAGCTTTGCAGCCCACTTAATCTGTACTTGAGTGGCGGTAATTTGCCGATCTTTGAAAGCCGTGCCAGAGCGGGTCACGAGGCCTGGAGCTTGAGGACACTGCTGGCACGTGCAGCGAGAGAGAGAGACGGGGACATAAGTTGAGTGACGTCGAGCGATGATTGGCAACTTGGGATGCTGCCCTGGTGGAGAGGTTCGCGGAGAGGTCAGTGCACTGGGCGTGCATGGCAGAGGCTGCCACTATGGTTTAGTCTGGTTAGCGCGGTGGTTCAGACGATGGGGTTTGATGGTCGCTCTTCAGAGCTGCTCTTTCGGGATAGCCGCGTCGTTGAGCGATCTCCCTC
>JAZEWU010000037.1:5363260-5373590 GCA_036362915.1 Geotria australis | reverse complement strand
AAGGGGGAGTTGCAGCGGCGGGCTGTGCCGTGTGGAATTTTAAGGATTCGGACCCGAGATGCGATGCCACGTAATAATGATGATGATAATAATAAGCATTCAAATTAAAAAAAATCCCTCATCAAGAGACTCAAGGTGCTGTACTTGAATTCTAGCAATTAATGCTCCAAGGATATTAATTTAAAAAAACTGTAGGTAAATAATCATATAAAAGTAAAAAGTAGTCAGTCAGTTGTTATTGAAGCTAGAAGGAACTATTGAGCCATGTAGTGCTTTTTAACAGTTGTCCTGCACGGAGGGGTAAGCAGGGTTACAACATCTCAGGGCACGAGGGCAATTTAGTGAGCACAATTAACCTAGGTCAGGCAACCGTGATCACTAAAACCAACGAGATAGATAGACGTTTATTATTACAGCAGAAAAATACCCGGTGAGCTTGCAAGCCCTTCACGGGATTCCTGCGACAAAACAGACATGCGAATTGACAAAAAAACATAACTATATTGATGCAGGTTTTCGCGGCCGCAGGGCCCACGCTCCCACAGCTGGGCGTGTGGGTCACCGTCGGGTCGACCCTGATTGTAGGTGGCGAGCACTTTGGGCACGCACGCAATCAAGCGCTAATGCGACGTTTCCCCGAGAATGCTGATTAGAAGCTGAAGCGGTTTCCTTTAATCCGCCGCTGGCTCCGTGCGCACGGTGGGAAATGCGAGCGTGCTGGCCACGATGGGGGTGACCATACGGCGATTCGTCGAGAAAGATCGATTTTTTTTTTAGCTCGCGAATCAAGTCTGTGATTCGTTGATATGTGTGACCCCCTACATATGCTAGTGACCGTTATATTCGCGTTAAAACAGTGAGAGAATTTTTTTCAAATTACACAATCGAGTCGCGAACTTGAATTTCGACAATTCATAAACTGACGGTTGCTCTTCAGAGCTTGTCTTTCGGGATAGCCGTGTCACTGAGCGCTCTCCCTCTCTCTCTCCCGTTGTGTTCCATCCATCCATCCGTTGTCAGAAACCGCTTGATCCTGTACAGGGTTACGGTGATCCGGAGCCTATCCCGGCCAGACACAGGGCGCAAGGCAAGGGCTATATTCAGGACAGGACGCCAGTCCGTCACAGGGCACCGGGGGAAATATATCCAGCACGCCCGTCGTGCTGTAAGTGGTAAATTATAATTATTGCTATCGTTTGTTGAAGTTGACCGAGCGGGTTGGCGGACTGTGCTGGGTGGCTGTAACTAACGCATGTGTTTCTCGTGCCGTGTGTTTCACCCAGAAGTGGCAGAGGCGTTTCTTCGTGCTGTTCGAGCACGGGGTCCTGCAGTTCGCCCTCGACTCCTCGGTAAGACGCGCCTCCTGTACCGTCGTCGGGCGGAACCCCTCATCATCATCATCATTTCCATCATCGTCTTATCTTAAAGGAAGTGACGGCCATCTTAGGGGACGCTGGCAGTTTTTTGCCGCTCTGACAGATTTTTGCCAGTTTCACGACCTTTCGGTGTATTCGAAGCAGCCTTAATCATTTATTATTTGTTGTTTTGGTGTTTATTGGCTGTTTTTTTTTCCTTGTTGATATGCCGTTCTCTTCACGGCCCTCGTGCAGCGCTTTGTGACCCTCGGGTGAAAGGCGCTATATAAATTGCTATTATTATTATCATCATCGTCTCCATCATCGTTTACATGTCTATTTGTGTGTGCGCACACGTGCAGTGGGGAGCGCTGGCTCAGCGGTTAGCGCGCTGGGCTACGAACCTGGCCACCTGGGTTTGATTCCCGCTCGCGGCCAACACCGGTGAAGAATTTTTAAACTGATATGGGTCTCTTCCAGGTCGACTCACCCTTAAATGAGTACCTAGAGCGGTGTGTAAACATTGCCACTAGGGAGACAAAGGCGGCCGGGTGTGTTGCTGGCCACCAACCCGCTCGTGTGCAGTGTCGCCCTTCGTAGCTGCTCGCCGGCTATGATCTTTGTATTTGCACACGTAGAGTGCTTGTCAATCCGTCGGGGGTCGTTTGCGTTATTGGCGAATGCACCGAGACGTTTAAACAACACCCTTTAAAGCCTTTAAACGCGTCGCAAACTTGCGCGCGGCATTTTTTGTTTATTTTTGCGGCGAAAGCGTTAATTTTAGAAACACGCAAAGAGGAACAAGACAGGCGGGCAATCAATCACGAGTCTAACCGTCAATAAACGTAGCACTTATTGTGCGATGACTACGGCGCGAGGAATTCCCGGCAGCATTCTTGAGATGGAAGACGCGCAGAAACGCCGAGACACAGACGCAGAGAAAGATAGACACACAGAGACAGAGAGAGCGCCTGGTATGGTTGCCAACTGTCCTGGTTTTTCCCAAGATCTACCTCCTTTTCGAGAGACGTCAGATGTAGACTAGACGTTTAATATCCATTCACCCGTTGTCAGAAACCGCTTAATCCCGTACAGAGTCGCGGTGAGCCGGAGCCTATCCCGGCAGACACAGGGCGCAAGGCAGCGCTATACCCATGACGGGACGCCAGTCCATCACAAGGCACCAGGGTCAATTTCGTCCGCAAGCCAATCAACCTATGCAGCAGCACGTATTTGGACTGTGGGAGGAAACCGGAGTGCCCGGCGAAAACCCGCGCCGGACACGTGGAAATCTGTACATTTTCCTGGACACAGTCACTGAGCGTCTGGGTTTTTTCCGGTTACAACAGGGTACAGTCATCTCTGTCTTATTGTGTTCACCCGCGCCACGGAATGTGTCCCGGTTTTTTTGTGTTTTCGAGGTGGCAACCCCTCGATAGATAGATAGATACAACCCCTAGTGCCTGGCTGCGGTAAATCTCCCCGGAGGAATAGGGGGGGGGAGAGACCTTTTCACTCTTGGAACAAAAACTGTGGGAAAGATTTAAAAGGTTCTCCCCCCCCCCTCGCCCACCCCCCCCACCCCGGGGCCAGTTACGGAGTGAAGTAGAATGCGTGTCTGAGCCGCGGCCGTGTGTCCCAGCACACAGCCGTTGCTGTCACAGGGAATCCTGTGTCTGCGCCTGCGTGTCTCTCTGGCTTTGTCTCCTTGTGCGTGCGTGCGTGCGTGTTGTTGTTGTGTGTGTGCGCGTGTCAAGTGTGCGACTGCGTGTGGTGTTGTGGGAAGCGGTGGCTCGGCGGTTGGCGCGCTGGGCTACAGACCTGGCTATGTGACCCGAGTTCGAATCCCGCTCGCGGCCAACAGCGGTGACGATTTTACGAACCGGTCCTAAGCCTCCCCAAGGTCGACTCATCTTCACATGAGTGGCTAGTGCGGTGTGTAAACATTTCCACTAGGGAGACAAAGGTGGCGGGGCGTGGTGCTGGCCACCCACCCCCCTCGTTCGCCGTGCCGACCTTCATAGGTGCTCACGGACAGCATTTTCCCCAACAGTCTGATTAACGCCTACACTGGGGACCATTATTTTTGACACGGAAATGGTCCTCATTGGTGGACGTGGCGATCAGTGCATATCCTCGTGACCCCGTGTGGGATTTTTGAACTTGGTCTCGGCCGCTCGTGTGTGAACCCGGCTTAAGCTGAGCTCCTCCTGCAGCGGGGCTGCGGGTAACGCCACCACATTCCCTGCCACCCACATTGTTCTACACCGACACGCGTCCTTGGTTCTTACTCGTCGCTCTTGTCCGAGCAATTCATGGGCGGGCAGGGTGGCTGTGCAGTGGTGTGAGGTGTGACATCCGTGCCCCACAGGAATACAGTCCTGCCCGAGGCGGTTCGATTCCCGCTTTGGGCGCATTTCTGTGCTGGGTTTGTGTCTTCTCTCCCGCCTGTTCTGAGTGGGTTTTCTCCTGGGTTCTCCGGTTTCTTCCGACAGCTACAAAACACTCATTAATTGGCCGCTAACGTAATAATATACAGGACGCGGTGTCTGGCGGGTTGGCGCCGGCTAACCGCCTGGCTGACTCCCCCCTCTCTCTCTGCGGTTTCCTCGCTACGCCTCCTTATCCGTGTCACGTCCATGACCAGGCGTGGAATCTGCGCTGCGCATTATAAATTGTATCGTCCGTTGCTGACGGTGCTTGCTAACGGCATTTGACCCGACAGTCTGTTAAGGCTATACGGGGGACCTTTGTCTTTTTGTGTGTGTGGGTTTGTACGTGTGGTTTTTACGATTGTTGGTGGGCGTGTGCGTTGGTTTATGTGTGCATCGGTGAGCAGCGCACGTGTGTGTGTGTGTGCGTGAGTGTGTACATTCCCTCACATTCCTGCCTCCTTGTTTGAATTAGTCGGAATGCGTTTGCATCACTGCGCAGGCACTCCCCTGCACTCGCTTAAGTAACGCGGCAACTTTGAGGGCAACAGAGAAGACTTTGGGGGGGCTGTCGTAGCGCTCGGATGATAGGCATCATTGTTTCTACGGTTTGCACTCTTGACACTTATCATCGCTCGTGGCAACAAGAAATAAACACGAAACAACAGAAAGGGGTCTGCACTTGGTGGTTGGTTGTGGGGGGGGGTAAGTGTCGGCGGAGTATAATGAAAGCCCTGAAAAAAATCTGATTAAATTTGTCAAAATGTGAAACGTGGGCATGTTTTCGGATTACGAAACAATGAGCAGCAGAAGCAGCGTGGGGAGAAATCGGAACGCGGAGGCAGCCAGCGAGCAGCTTCGTTACAAACTCACGGCCCAGCGATAATAATAACAGTAAAAATAATCCATTCATCGATTTTCTAAACCCGCTTGTCCTGGTGAGGGTCGCGGCGGCAGCAGTCCAAGGAGAGTGGACCAGACATCCCTTTCCTCAGCGACAAATTCCAGCTCTTCCTGTGGGATTCCCAGGCGTTCCCAAGCCAGCCGAAGGATATAATCCCTCCAGTGTGTCCTGGGTCAGCGTAGGAAGAAGGCTCCCCGGTTCGAATCCCACCTCGGGTGCCGTTCTGTGTGGAGTTTGCATGTTCTCCGCGTGGGACTCCTGGGACACAACAAACAAACATTCCTCCCCCGCGAAGTCGCTGCTTGTGAGCCGTGCCCACGGCTCCGTCCAAGAGGGTGCTGGCTGAGCTTATAGATAGATGTTTATTATTACAGCAGAAAAATACCCAGTGAGCTTGCAAGCTCTTTACGGGACTCCTGCATTGACACAACAAACACGCGAATTGATGACAATGAATGAATGAGTGGAGCAATCCACCCATCCCACCGGCACACGCGTGTGGTATCGGGGGTAGCTGAGTGTGGCGTTCGCCCGTACCATCAGAGTACCATCCGAGTACTCGTTTTGTATTGGCCTCCGGTACCCAGCGTTGGATTAGCGTCTTATCCGGGGTACAGCCCTTCCGTACACGGACAAATTCCACGCGCGTGCACGGATACATTCCGAGTGGGCTCATCGACAAATTCCTCCGGGTTATCGCTCGGAGCGACACGCGCTCTGCGGGACAATGTCTCGTTACCTGGTCGTGTAAAACAAACCTGGGCGTGAACGTTACTCGACAGGAAGGCTGCGGCTGAGGCCAACGCTAATCTTGTGCCGTCATCGTTGCAGAAGCAACACGCGCTGAAAGGCGGCATTTCTTGAAGGTGACGGGGTAACAAACACCCACGCGCAGCACGCGTTTGTGGAACGCGTCGTGTTTACAGGAATCAGTCAAATGGCCGGAGCTTAACGCGCGCGGTGACAGGTCATGCCTCCCGGAGCTCCCAAACGCCTGCTCCATCCATCCATTTTCTAAACTGTTTCTCCTGGTGAGGGTCGCGGTGGCAGCAGTTCAAGCAGAGTGGACCAGACATTATTTTTCTCAGCAACAGATTCCAGCTCTTCCTGGGGGATTCCCAGGCGTTCCCAGGCCAGCCGAAGGATATAATCCCTCCAGCGTGTCCTGGGTCGGCCTCTAGGTCTCCGCCCAGTGGGCCGTGCCTGGTAGACTTCCCGGGGGTGCCTCCCCGGGGGCATCCTTACCAGATGCCCGAACCACTTCAACTGGCTCCTCTCAATCCGAAGGAGCAGCGACTCTACTCTGAGGTTCTCCCGGATTTCTGTGCTCAAAGTTTCGCCTCCCGCGTCGTAGACAGGAAGAACGCATCTATCCTTAAAGAGCAGCTCTTAGGAGCAAATTCTCAAAGAATCTAGCCGTGAAAACCCACGTGAATTTCACGCTGTGACACGCGGAGGGATAAACTTTTACTGAAGCCACTGCCATCACATTCCACTCATTCCCTTAGCACACCTGCTTGTGTCGGCTGCAGCCGTAAAACCTGGACTGGAGTCCGACACACCTCCCGGACCGGAGCCGGAGTCTCCTCCGACCCCTGGTGACCACGGTGATGGCACGGCTGGGGGGCGGTTGCGCGCACCTTCCATCCAGCGCTTCGGAAGCGAGGGTTGGTGGATCACGCAGAGATTTGGGGAACTCACAAACCTGATCGAGGCGGCACGGTGGCGTAGTGGGTAGCGCTGCCGCCCGCCTCACAGCAACAAGGTCCCGGGTTCGAATCCCGGCTCGGGTGCCTTTCTGTGTGGAGTTTGCATGTTCTCCCCGTGTCCGAGTGGGTTTTCGCCGGGCGCTCCGGTTTCCTCCCACCGTCCAAAGACATGCTGTCAGGTGTATTGGCCTAATGAGTAAAATTGCCCCAGGTGCCCTGCGATGGACTGGCGTCCCGTCCTCGGTATCCCCCTGCCTTGCGCACTGTGTCTGCCGGGATAGGCTCCGGCTAACCGCGACGCTGTACGGGATTAAGCGGTTTCAGAAAATGGATGGATGGATGGACAAACCTGATGGGGCTGCGAGGTGGCCAAGGGATTGCGGCACGGCAAGTCCGGCGTGAACCGGAGAAAACGTGGGCCCCTCGTGTGTGTGTGGTGGGGTTTTCTCCTCCGGGTATTCCGGTTTTTGCTCCCAGAAGCAATAACCACCGTCCCCGCCCCCCTCCGCTAAGGAATCAGGATAAGTTCGCGATGCAGGACGTTCCGAAAATAAATGTCTCGAAGCTGTCGGTGACGCCTGCGCGGTCGCGGTGACGCGGGTGAGCCCTAATTTTAGCCGCCGTGCCGGGGGCTTATCGGGTACAATCCGATAAGAATTGTCACATTTCACGCTGAGTTTCGCGTCTCGCTTTTTCCGGAGCGATCTGATCGCGCGAGGGTGTGGCGTTTGTCGCGCGTTCGATTTACTTCGGTCATTTATTATGTTACTGGCTGAGCTATAGATAGGTGTTTATTATTACAGCAGAAAAAAAAATCACAGTGAGCTTGCAAGCTCTTTACGGGTGTAATGCGTCACAACAAACACGCGAATTGACAAGAGAAGTAAAATAATACGAATCGATTTACGTGGGGGATTTGTCGCAGACACCGGCGGATAAGCAAGTGTAAGTTAATGAGAGCACGCGCGCGCGGTTAGTTTGATATCCAGCCCGTGCCATTATCATATATTGCTCTTCAGAGCTGCTCTTTCGGCCATAGCCGTGTCGCTGAGCGATCTCCATCTCTCCCGCGCGACATTTCGCCCGATGATGCTGCTGCTTCGAACGTGGGAGGCCAAACGTCGCGAGGAAGATCGCTCGGTGACACGGCTATCCCGAAAGAACAGCTCTGAAGAGCAACCGTCCCGAATCCAGCCGTAGAAATGATGTCATCATCGTCAGCCACCGTCAATCCACTGCTGGCGTGTGGTGTGTGTGATTGTGTCGGGTGTCGCTAGCGTGTAGCGTGTGTTGTCACGCGTGACGTGTGCGTTGCGTGCGCCTGTACCCTCTTGAGTCACGATTAGAGCGCGGTCGCCGGCGTGAACCCACGCATTACCTGCTTAGCGCTGATCCGGCTCTCGGGCTTACCGGTTAAAGCACCGAAAGGCACCTCCAGTCTCCCCGTTCCTTCCATTGTACGCGTGTTTGCGCGCGTGAGTGTATATTTAGATAGAAGTCAGCAATCTGGCACGGTGGGGAGCACAGGTGGTGCCCTCAGCCAGTCATCTCGGTCAGGCAGCCAATGGCACCAAGCTCTGTCCCATAACCTCCAGTCGGCAAGGCTTCGACACTTCTGCCGTTCACCGCCACTTAGTGGCGAACGGCGGTTGTTGTTGTTATTTAGATGCATGCGGGGAGCTCACAGGTAGCACCGGTGAGAAGTTTATGAACCGGTCCTGGGCCTCTGCTAGGCCGACTCGGCCTCAAATGATGACCTGATGCTGTGTGTAAACATCGGCACCGAGAGATAGTTGGCTAGGCGTGGTGCTGGTCCCACCGTGCCCTCGTGTGCCTGTCCAGGCTTAATAGGTGCTTGCTAACAGCACTTGCCCCAACGCCCCGTGTAAGCTGTACAGGGGATCTTTGTACGTGTTAAACATTTGCCAATGGAATTTTTTTTTTATAGAGGACAATCTGCCAAGAAGCCAGTAGCCATTGAAACTCCCTTGCTTTGTGGTCAATTCATTTTAATTTGCTAATTTGGCATTTTCTCTGGAATGTGCATAAAGTACACACAGTTATTTTTTAAAATGCAGTTATTTGTAAAAATTCAGTTTTTTTTTACTTGCAGCGTCACCGGCCATATTTTCTTTACAGTGCGCGGTTGTTACACAAACGGATAATTTATGCGACGAGCCTGAAGTTGTATTGTTCCGAGTCTCATTTGGCCTCCTGTCGCATTTTCCACTTTCTTGGCCTTGGGATGCCCCTCTCTGGAATAATGAACGCAAACTACTTTGTATCGATGTAGGTTTTCATGGCTCGATGATGAGGCTTATGATGATGCTTCCAACGTGGGAGGCAATACGTCGCAAGGACAGAGGGAGATCGCTCGACACGGCTATCCCGAAAGAACAGCTGTAAAGATTTAAAATAGTAAGGGCCACTTGTTTGGCTCTGTGTAATTGCCGTAAGCGCTTCACCACGCGGCCATCTCGCGGTTACTTGAACCATCACCTCTCTCCGTTGAAGTGTCATAAACGGGGCCGCAGAATGACCCTCAAATTATCTTAAGTTCAAGTTTTCCTGCGAGGCCATTTCAAATGGCAACAACAACAGTAGCAGCAAATAAACTACAGTAAATGTTCCGATGCTGGTTTTTCACGACTTGATTCATAACGGTTGCTCTTCAGAGCTGTTCTTTCGGGATAGCCGTGTCCAGCGATCTCCCTCTCGCCTCCCACGTTGGAAGCATCATGGCCAACGTGGGAGGCGAAACGTCGCGGGGGATAGCGGGAGGATCGCTCAGTGACACGGCTAGCCCGAAACAACATCTCCGAACAGCAACCGCCACCTGCGGTCAATGTCATGAAACTAAAGGGCGGCACGGTTGTACATTTTGTCGCTCGAGTGTCGATCCGCGCCGATTAGCGATCCGTGGGCCCTCTCGGTGCGAGGCTGCGCACACCGGTTTGGGTGAACAGTAATTAGGAACGCGGCTTAGCTGCGGGCTTGATTCAGCGATGGGTCGCAGCCTCACTCCCCCCCGCGCGCGACATTACGTAACAACGCTGCCGAGTTTTGCACAAGACCTTTCGGTGCGGCAGAATGACAGCTGCGTTAAAAAAACGACAACATTTCTTGGAACCCGGGTTATATAAATAAACAATTTGGATATTTGCTCTTTGATTAATTTCTAAGGCTTGTAAATGCGGAGGCCGAGAGTGAGTTTGTAGAGAGTTGGGTGTCTTTGTGTTTCTGTGGTGCGAATTTTTTTGTACATCCCCGTTTTCTGATGTTAACAAAGTGACATCTGGTAGGAAAGAGGCAGCTTGTTTGCTTAATCGGTTAGGAGGTCAATTAGACCGATTAATGGATTTTTTGGTACATATTTTTTATATATTTTTGGTTTGATGTAGGTTTTCACGGCTCGGTGTATTAGAGCTGATTGGTCGATGATCTCTATGGGCAGTGGACAAATCGTTATCGACCACTTTTACGTGAGACAATTGCTCTTTTGCTCCTCGCCTCTCCGCTTGACACGGCTATCCCGAAAGAGCGGCTCTAGAGAGCAATTCCCAAAACGTCGCGCCGCGAAAACCTACATCTAAACCGAACTCCCGCTTGAAAGAAGCAGACTTGTTTTCAACGGCCCCTTACCTGGCTCATAAATACATCGCCGCGGCTCTCCTTATTTTCCCTCGTTTTTCCTTCTCCGCGTAAAGTCTGGCTCCCGTCCACTTCCCCAGCCGCTGACCACCCACCTCCGCCGCTTTGAATCTGGAACGGTTGAGCGTCGGCGGGGGCAGACGTTTGAGGGCATTCGCTTTCCACCCCACTGTGTGGTCCTCGTGGAAAGACAAACACAGGCGCGGAGACTGTGTTGGACGCGCGCGCCGACACACGGGACAGGTCGGCGCGTTTCCCCGTTTTCTCAAGCGACGGCTG
>JAZEWU010000037.1:5334439-5354526 GCA_036362915.1 Geotria australis | reverse complement strand
GGGGGGGGGGGGGGTGTTTATCATTGGCTCGGCATGCGCGTGTGTTTCCTTGTATACGTGCGTGTACTTGTAAGTGTGTTAATTGTGTGCTGCTGTCCGTGCAGCAGTGTTTGTGTGCAGGAATGCGTGTGCTTACGTTGCGGAATTACATTGTGTTGGGAAGCGCATGCATGTGTGTGTGTGTACGTTTGTACGTGTGTGCATATGGAGCACAACTGCGTGCTACTGTGTGTCCCTTTTTTTTTGTGTGTGTGTGTCTCGATGGCACCTGGGTTCGACTCCCGGCCACAGTTGATATCAGAAACCCACCGTTGCCCTCCATCCCACGAAGTACAACGTCAGCGTGTCCGCAAGCGTCTTGGATTTTCTCCTAGGTCAACGCAGCCTTAAACTTGTACCTGTGGCAGCGTGTGAAAACCAACATTTGAGACACAATAGCTAGGTTCTGGGAGCACAACCGCCCCCACAGTTACTGTGCCGAACGTGATAAGCGCTTGCAATTATCAGTGGCCGTGAGTCTGTAATGTGGTGTATCGTCCGTACCGTGGCATTACCGTCGCACCGCTGCGAGGCTTTTGCCGATGCCGTGATTCGGTACACCTGCCCTGCGGAATTCGAAATCACAGAAACACCGGCTCGTTGGCCGGAGGTTTTCTGCAAAATCGCACAAAAGCCCTCAATTGCAGGCTCCGGCCGAGAACAGACAAGGGTACTTAAAGGTCACAGGGTCGGCGTTGTTGACAGTGTCATTTGTTCCGGTGAAGACGGCCTCGGCGCTAGTTTAGGGGCCAGGGGGCAAGAGGGCACTTTGCTCCGTGGCTCTGGCAAGGGTTGCACCTCATACCGGCGGTCACGACTCTAGGCCTTGCGGGGCCTCACTGGCCGGCCTCCCACGTCTGCCAAGCTTGTACGTTTCGTGGCTCAGAAAGCGTCGGTAGCGTCGGTAGCGAGCGGCTACGAAGGCCGACACGGCACGCGAGGAGGTGGGTGGTCGGCACCACGCCCGGTCGCCTTTGATGTTTACACATTGTGCCAGGTGTTCGTATGAGACCGGGTCGACTTAGGTGAGGCTCAGAACCGGTTGGTCGTGAGCGGGAATGGAACTGGGATCGACGGGTTTGTGGCGCGGTGTGCTAACCAGTGCGCCACCGCGCACCACAAGTATGGACAAAGACAAAGATCCCCCGGATAGCCTTAACAGACTGTTAATAATAATAATAGCATTTATAGAGCGCTTTTCACCCGAGGGTCACAAAGCGCTGCACAGGGCTGCGGAGAGAACGGCACGTCAATAACATCAAGACAGAATAACTGCTGTCTAGGTTAATTGGCCTTCTGAGCTGTTGATGGACTGGCGTCCGATCCTTGGTATAGCCCTGCCTTTATGCCCTGTGTGTGCCGAGATAGCCTCCGCTCCCCCGCGACCCTGTATATGATTAAACGGTGGACTGATAATCTTGCTAATTCGCACAAACCGAGCTGGGTTACAGGCTCGATAGCGTTTTCATGGGTGGCCAACGGTGCACAACAGGGTGCTGCAGGCGGCGAGATAGCCTTGTGAGCGCCAAGAGTGCAACAAAGTTTCACGGTCGTACTGTACTTCCATGTTCTCTTTGCGGCTGTGCTCCCTGCCTCCACCAATCGGCGCCGGCGAAGTATGGTCAAATAACAAAGCCCTCATTCAGGAGGCTGTTAACAAAGAGGCTGTACATGAATAAATAACAATAGGGCCATTATGAATGCCTCTATTTTGTAAGCACATTTATTTATTACTCTTCTTCTTTGCGATTCTTCGAAGCACGATGGCTAGCTTCTGGACATCGTTGTCTTTCAGCTTGGCTTCGAAGTGTTTGGTAGAATTCGCAGGCAATACCAAGTACTACCTGACAGGGATCGCGACGTGAACGCTTCTACCTTGACCCCCTATTTATTACTTATGGGGACGTATTTCCATTATTATTTTCCGCGTGTTTACCCAGGAATGCCTCACAATCTCCCGATGGTTTTCATGAGGGGCCGAGTTTTCACACTAGGGAGCAATGTTGCGGCGTGCGAGAATCCCAACTGAGTAAGATTTTTGCATCGGGCTGTTTTGGCCCAGTAGCAGTCACATTGCGCGATGCCGTTTTAACAACGGGAGGAAAGCGGAAAATCCCCCCAGATACCGACTTTAGAACAGGGGGGAGAACGCACGAACTTCACGCAGAAAGGCGCCCGAGTCGGGAATCGAACTCAGTCCATCTCTTCTGCAGCCCGTGCCGTGCCCGTTTATCCCCCTCCTCTATCCGACCAAACAGAAGTTGCTTTGGCATCCGGTGCTTGGTCCTGCTTTGCAGCAGCACCGCTAACGTCACCGCCACCCCGTGCCGGTATTCCGTTGTGGCGCGTCATCGCGGCCGTCGCTGGCGGAGGGGACGCTTCGTGAAGCGACGGGCACGTTTGCGGGCCGTGCCGTGTAGGCCGAGATTTACGACCTAATGAGCGGCCTCCAGAATTCCCACGCTGCTGCCGTATATGCCTTTCCCACTATTTACGCGCCGAGCGGGACTCGTAGTTATTTCCACCGTCCTTTTCACCGGTCCGAGCTGTTTGGCTTTTAAAGTCAGGGGTCGCAAAAAGCAACCCGCGGCGCGGTGCGTGTAAAATGCTCACCGGTGTCACCGTCATTATCTGCGGGAGTGGTCTATCCACTGCTGCGCTGAAGCCTTTCCCAAGACACGGCCGCCTCTCCACGACCATGCGAAGTCACGTACTCCACTTACAATGTCCACAACGTGCATGACCTGAGTTTTACTCCCGACAACGGTTAATGTCAGCATCTGAACAGGTCGCGGGCACTAACTTTTTAATATTTTTACATCACGTGGCGGAGAATTCGTTTAATGGCGAAGGTATTCTTTTGTAGAGCGAACGACTCAGAGGCGTGAGGAAACCCGCTGAGAGGCGGGGGAAGGCAGCCACGCGGTTAGCCGGTGCCAACATTTGCCAGATACTGCGTCCTGAAGTTCGGCTGGTCTCAAGCGGTGGGTCGCGACCCATCAGTGGGCCGCGAGCGCCACCTACTGGTCCGTGGAGACGAGGGCCGCGTGGACCACGTGGGCCCTGAGCTGCGAAAGGTTGAGAACCCCCTGCAGTATTCATTATCATGGCATCGCCCAATTAATGAGTGGCTTTTTCTTTCTTATGGGAGGAAATCGGAGAAAGCCAGAGGAAACCCAACGTTTAATATTTATATGCGAAAATAAATGCGAGATGTTTTGTGTCGAAACTCTGGCAGCGGTTAACCTACCACGGCTCGACTGGCCGCGTAAGATAAACAGTCGGCGTGTGTCGGAACACGCTTCGCGCTGTTGTGAAAACACTGCAGGGCGCTGTGTCCGGGGCACTGAACTCACGTGGTCACAGCCCGTGCTCTGTTGATGCCCCAGGCACCTGGAATTCCATCGCATCACCAATGTCCTCGGTCACTGTATCCCGTAGGAATCGCGGTTTGATGCCGTGCCGTCCGTTCCTCGTGTCTCGTGTGCACGTCCATAGTATATCACATTTTTATGAGTTAGGTCACGTAAAAAGAAGTGTCGTAAAGCCGTCTCCATGTGTTTGACATTTCGGCGACCCAGGTCTGTCGCTCTCACAAATAAGGCTCGTCTCTATTCTCCTGAGTTCTCACCTGGTCGAAGCAGTGTGTGGCGATATGGCGCCGGAAAACCGCCTGGCTGCCTCCTCTGCGCTTTTCTCGCTATGCCTCTGAGTCGTTCTCTCGTGAAATGAATACCTTCGACATCGAATGAAAATGTGCGCCTTGTAAATCTAAAATTATTATTATTATTATTATTGGTAGTTAGATGGCCTACACACGGTCGTACGATGAGTGGGTTCACGCGTTCCTCACCGCTGGCAGCTGAGCCGTTACCCCTCTTCATGAGCGGTGACCTTTCGCCGGGAACTACAGTGTCCTCCCACGCGAAACAAAACATTACTTGCAACGGCACTCCGACGCGGGGCCGCCCTGGAAAAAATCTCGATCCTAGCTCGGTGACGTTTCGATCACCCCGCTGAGAACCCCGTTATCCAGCTGCGGATCAGGCGGAACGCCGCCAGGGTCGTGTTTGCCGAGCTTCCGAGAAGTGGGCCCCCGGGGAGCTTCTGCGCCAACCGGCTCGCGCGCGCAAACAAACGGCCGCTCGCCAGCGAAAACGCGACCTTTGTGCACGGAGCGCGACCCCGCCAATATCAACCGAGACCCTTTCACCTGAATCGTCCTCCACCCCCCCGTGCTCCCGCTCGCTTCCCCGCCGCGCTCGACTCGGCCCTTCGAAACGCAGCTGCGGTCAAGAGCACAACTCGCCCCGTTCGAGACGGGCGGCCCGGCGTCCCGCAGCGTGCGCGCCTCGCTCGCCCTCGAGTGTTGGCACGCTCGCGGTTTTGCGTCATCGATCCAAAGCCCCGTCGTTGTTTATCCCGGGGCCCCTCCGCCGGTACGATGAAGCACTCCGCTCGCCGCGCTCGTCGCGCGATCGATCGACGAGATCCTTTACTCGAGGCCGGGGATGCTGCCGCGAAATCGCCGATCGCGGGGTGTCGCCGGGTACTCGCCGGGGACACGCGGCGTCGAAGCGGCGGCGAGCTGAACTAACGAGACGTCGCGGTGGCGCGTCGTGGGAATTAGCCGCTCGTGACGAGGCGGGTGCCACGTGAGTTAAATACGCGCGCGTTAGAAGCGTCGGTGTTGTTCGTTGGGGGGGGGCACGGCGGCCGGCAGAGTGGAGATCCTAATGTGGGCCCGCGCTGTTTTCTCAGCGGATGGCCGAGCCGCTCGCGTAAGGTCAATCGGGTCTTCGCGGTGAAGATTATAATAATAGCGTTTTATAGAGCGCCTTTCACCCGAGGGTCACAGAGCGCTGCACAAGGGCCGCGGAGAGAACGGCATGTCAACAACGACAGAAAAAAAACCAACTAATTAAAACCAAAGCAACAAAATATGTAACGATTAAGGCTGCTTCGAATTACACTGAAAGGTCGTGAAACTGGCAATCTTAAGAGCGGCAAAAATCTGCCAGCGTCCCCTAAGATGGCCGTCACTTCCTTAAAGACAAACACGGAGTTAATCGTGAAATGTTAACGAGGCTGTTGAGCGCGTCTCGCCGTGTGCGCGCGTTTGCACGGACGACCGGACTGATCCCGCTTAGGTAGTACGTACAGCTGACCATCGTGCTTCGAAGAATCGCAAAGAAGAAGTATGTACAGCCGCCCCTCGCGGCCTATTTCTGGCCGGCACGGCGGTAACCACTGGGTTCGATCCCGGGCTAGGGTAGCCTCTCCGCGTGGAGTCTGTGTGTTCTCTTCCCGTGTACACGTGGGGGGGGGGATTTTCGCCGCGTAACACAGAAACAGCAGCCCTTGAGAGCGATTCCAACCGTGGCGTAGCCATCTATCATTGACAAGTTCGTTTAAATAAGTTGGTAACAATGTTACCAAACATTGTGCGGGCGGAGTGGGGCTGGGCGCGCGTGATGAATGCGTGTCAGTTAAGAGGGAGACCTGGCTTGTATACGAGTGTTTACTGTAAGTGTTTAGTAACCGCACTTAGCCCAACAGTCTCCAAGGCTCAAGCTGTCTGTGTAAACACACTCCATCATGCGGCTGCGTGGCGCTGTGGTTATAGGGCGGCCTGCCTCGTGATTTGGGAGGTCGTGAGTTCAAATCACAGCCCCGGGGGAGGCGTGAACTCGGATCATAGTCTCCCGCAGTAGATCGAATTAGCGACACTTGATGGGAACGCAGCACATATTGCCCCCATGATGCACAGACAAGTATCTGTTTGTTGCCCATACGCTGTTTTTACAACCAGTTGGGAGCCCGTTGAGATGAACCAGCTCTTGTGTTTACATTCATCCTTTAGAGGTGCTATCAAGAGCTGCTCTTTTGGGATCGCCATGCCGAGCGTTCCTCCTCTACTCCGCTATCCGAACAGAGCAATTTCTCATTCGTCGAGCCGTGAAAACCTTCATCCACACATTAACTCTTTAACGCACACTCTCAAGGCAGGTGAAAATCTTATGTATGTTTATCGACAGAGAGCTGGACGTCGCAAAATAAATACAGTGTAATGTGTGATAAAAAAAATCTATTGGAAACCACGTACAGTATTAAACATTTAACACGGTGAACTTGGAGCGGTATGAACAATCAAACATTTACAGAAATAGATTTGTTTTCCCCCCCATCACGATTCCCACGTCCCAATGTTTCTGGTCACAGTGTCGTGAGGTACGGTTGCATTTAGTTGCCATGTAAATCCAGACTGGGTTATATTTAAACGCATAAATCTAGACCGCGTTATATTTAAATGGAACTGTAGAGATTTTAATAAGGTACATTTTTTAAATTAGGCCTGACCGCAGTCACATTCACATTACGCAACCTGGGCGAGCCACATTCGCCAATTAAAATGTGATCGAGAAGAAATTCGCCGTTTTTTCTTTTACGGTGAAAGGGAAGTATAATGAGACCGCTTGTGCGAGGAGCGGCGCAGCAGGTGGAACACACGACCTCTGAGAATTAAACGGCGGTCGTCTTACGGATAGACTGGGCCCTGCCATAGCGACGTGGAATGTCCACCAGGGCCACCGATAGAGACGCACGCCACCGCACGCTCCTCTGCGCGGGGAGACACCGACTCGAGTTGTTAGGTGAGCCGGAGCCCATCCCGGCAGACACAGGGCGCAAGGCAGAGCTATACTCAGGATGGGACCCCCAGGCCATCACAGGGCATCGGGGGCAATTTAGTCAGCAGGCCAAGTAACTTATGCAGCAGCATGTCTTTGGACTGTGGGAGGAATCCGGATTGTCTGCCGGGATAGGCTCCGGCTCACCACAACCCTGTACAGGATTGAGCGGTTTCTGACCGACTGACGATGGACGCTTGCCGTACTAGATTGTACAGTAAGCCGGTCGCGCACTGAACTTTGAACCGGCGGGGATCAACGTTCAATTTCCCACCGCAGGTCAGCGGCGAGCGACTTCTGAACTGGACCTGTACGAGGAGGCCTTTATCCAGCAGTGGATTGCCGAGGGGTTCCTCGTTGTAATAGACGCTATAGTAATCTACAGCGTAACTTCGGAGAGACGGTGGTTTTTTTTCAGGATTACGTTCGTTTATTTGATGTCCCTTAAGCTATGCAGGGCATTGATTTGAATGTCGGTAAATATTTGCTAGGAGGTTTGCAGTGCTTGAGCCGAACGTCCTAAGATTAGCAAAGTCCCGTCAAGCAACGCCACGGCTTGTGTTTGCACCTGTGTGTGTGTGTGTTCGTTGGGGCCAACGCCAGTGAAGATTGTTCTGAACCGGTCTTGGGCTTCCCCTAGGTCGACTCGGCCTCAAATGAGTACCTGGTACGGTGTGTAAACATCGCCACCAGGGAGACAAAGGCGGCCGGGCTTGGTGCTGGCCACGCACCCCGTCGTGTGCCGTGCTGGCCGCTATAGGTGCTCGCGGACAGAACTTGACCCGACATTATTTGTCTCTGTTACGAGTTACAAGTCTGACATTAAACCGTCATGAGTGACGGTTTAATGTTACCAAACCAGCGACGAGTGAAACGCGCCGCTCTGGCGCCACCTGTAAATGAAACGCGTGTATCTCTGCTCACGTTCCTCCCAAACCGGATTAGCCGCAGCTGTCAGGCCCAGCGACGCGCTCGCTCTGATCTGTGCCCGTGACAGCCGCGAATACCCACATCTGAATAATATCACCGTTCGCAACGCGCGGCACAGCTCCATCTTCGAGTGCTCCGCCAACCCCGGCGTGATGCCGGAACGCACCGCGCGGATTAAGCGGGCGAACCGCTCGGATGTGAATTTGCATCGGGTTGTCTTATTTATCTACTTTTTTATTTGGCGCGTTCGCGTGTACCCACCGCGAATATTGGACGTGTACGGGCACGGCGCGGAACACAATGCAGCACTTATATAAGAATGGAAAACATTGGCCGCGTTACAAAACGAGAGTTTTATTAAAGCAGGCGCTGATGTAAAGCCACGTGATGCAGAACGTTTTCGGTTTTTCCTCCCTCTCTGAATAACGCGCGAGCATCTCGCCTCGTTTATCCGCGGGGCATTTTACATTTTAAAACTCCGTCAACTGGCGCGGCCGAGAGTGACGCCTGCGTACAAGAGACTTTATAGTTTTATCATTTATAACGCGCGCATAATCGTTCAATGTCGAAGGCGCGAGGAAAGCGCAGAGAGGCCGAGAAGTCAGCCAGGCGGTTTTCCGCCGCCAACATCTGGCCACACACTGCTTCCTATATATTATGTTGTTATCGGCCAACTAATTAATGAGTGGGTTTTTTTAAGTTGTGGGAGGAAACCGGAGAGCCCGGAGGAAACTCACGTAGAACAGGGGGAGAACGCGCAAACTGCACGCAGAAAGGCGCCTGAGGCGGGAATCGAACCGGCTCGGGCAGGACTACTCTTTCAGTGAGGCGCAGAAGTTACCACTGCGCCACCCTCACATCCTGAAAAGAACAGCTCTGAAGAGCAACCACCGTGATTCGAGCCGTGAAAACCTCCATCGGTACGAACGAGGGATCGTGTCTGAGAACACGGCAGCCGCACGGGACGGAGCAACGAGATCGACCCGTGCGGCGTCTCGGGGCCTTGAGGCGGAGGCCTCGGGAGAGCGTCATTCAGCAGCGGACGGATCGCGGTCACGGTAATTATCGGATTTCAGGGAACTCGCAAGTTGAGCCGCTCTTCGGTGGGCGATCGTTCAGGGCGTGACGTGCCGCTTAACGCGATGGATTGCGTTGAAAAGCGGTACAGTGAGTCGTGTACAACGCGGCGTTCCGATGGGCTTTCGCGACGCTATTACCGCCGTGCTGTGCTACGTTAACATGGCGACGAGAAATGGATTTGCTGGGCCGAGCGCGCAAGTGCACGCGGAGGATGAGCGGAATGTCTCGGTCGGGACCGGGCCGCCAACTCGCAGGTCCGGAATGGAATGTGGCGAGGGAGGCTTTACAGATTACAGGAGGAACGGGACGCTGCCACGGGTGGGTGGTGTTACTGAGACGAGCACTGGGGTGGCACCCGGAGGTTTAGTGACCCGTTGGGGAAGAACTAACGCCAAATAATAACGTAGTCATAATCGACCGGTCATCAGGCGCCGCGCGTATGCGTCCGCTCTCGAAGAGAGGGTTGAACGACTCGGAGGCACGAGGAACGGCAGAGAGACGGGCGAGAGGGAATGCAGCCGCGCTGTAAGCCGGACTCAACTTTTTGCCAGACAGCGTCCTCTGTGTATTAAGATGTTATCAGGCAAATATAGTGAGTGATTTTTTTAGCAATTGGCGGTGACGGGCTAGAATTTGGGAGCGATCGGTTGGAGGCCCAGAGTGAGGTCCGGCAGAAGCACGGAGATATTCTCTCCGTGCGGTGTGGGTATCAACAACTTCGTGATCCCTCCTGCGCTGTCGGAGATTTGTAGCCGTGACGGAGAGCGGCTTACGGGCGCTCGGTTGTGGACGAGCGAAGCCACGCGTGGCAAATGTGCTCGGTGTGTCCTGTAATCCGACGTTCTGGAAGCCAGGGGTTCGTGGATCGCACAGAGACAGAACCACGACGGTGCCCATCAGATGCCCTCCACTTCTTCCCCACCGCAAGAAAATGAGGCGACACTAGCAGGATGCAGTGCAGCGAGTAGGATCGCGAACTGTCTGCGTGAAATTTCAGTGCTCCGTCCTCTTGCGTGTTTAGCTTACCTCCCACGCACGTTCCAAAATATCGGAAGCAGCACAATCCTGAAAACGAATCTTGAGCCACGGCAAAGGTGATTCCTGTCTGACGAAGTCAAGGACAGAATTCCGCCGGACCGTAAGATGTTTTGGGTAGGGCAAGCCGCCCCTCGTCAATAAAAGTACGCAAATCCGGTCTCAGACACGCACACACATCATCATTAGGGGCAGCCCAAAAAACTATCGCTTTTAAAAATACGGGGGCAAATTTTGTGCTCGGCAATGCGGAGAATGCGGCAATTACTGTTATCACCGTTGTCATCTCTAAATATCTCCGCAATTTACCGCGCGGGAGGGAGCGAGCGAGTGAGTAAGCGAGCGAGCGAGCAACGCGGGTCCTCCCGGGGTGGTCAGAATGACCCAGCGGCCGCCGCTGCTGGGAGTCAACCGTTTAAACGCAGCGGCCAGAGATAAGAGAGAGAGAGGGGCCCGGTTTAATTTGTGCCGGTGAACTGGGAGGAGGAGGAGGCGGCGGGCGGATGGGAGGCGATGCCGCATTCCTGCGGGGGCGCCGATAACAAAACTCGCGTGTGTGGCGCGCGCGAGAGCGAGCCAGCCAGCCGCCGTGCCAGAGCGAGCGAGCCCGCGACAGAGCGCGCCTCCCGTTCAGCGTCGCCGGTCGTCGTCGGAGCGAGCGAGCGAGAGAGCCGGCTTCGCGCCGACACCCGCGTCGCGTGAGTGACCCGCGACCCGCGACCCGCGGTTTGGAAGCCGACGCGCCGACGCGACGCGACGGACGGACGCTCGCTCGCTCGCGAGCCAGCGAGCGTGTACGCGGGGTATATGCACATGCGCGCGGCATCTGTTGTCAATAAAGAGAAATAGCCAGAGGAATTTAAATAACCTTACAAAGGAGCAAAACAGGCATTACTGCCAACGTGCCTTATTGCGGTTTTTTTTTGTCGAAGCTGGCGAAAATGCAAAGTCAATCAAAACGTATGCCTTTAATGGGTTTGGGCACTTGATTATTTTTCCTGTGGTTTCTGTTTAGGTAAATACATCATCATCGCTATGAGTAGCTCAATAATACTGTGGAGGGTCGCAGTGGGGGGTGCCGTAGCCTATCCCGGCAGACGGAGGACGCAAGGCAGGGCTATACCTTGGATGGGACGCCTGTGCATCGCATAGCAGAAGGGTAATTTATTCCGCAGGCTAATTAACCTATGCGGCAGCATGTGTTTTGACTGTGGGAGCAAACCGGAGTGCCCGGCGAAAACCCACGCGGACACGGGGGGAGCGAACGTGCAAACTCCACACAGAAAGGCACCCGAGCCGGGATTCGAACCCGGGGGCCTTCTTGGTTTTTATCGGTTGTTTTTTCATTCATTGCCGTTCTCTTCGCGGCCCTTGTGCAGCGCTTTGTGACCCTCGGGTGAAAGGCGTTATATAAAATGCTGTTATTATTATTACTCACCGCGACCACTGTGCCGCCCCGTTATACATTGCAATGCTAAATTATTATTATGACTGACGGTACCGCGGGCTGTTTTGGTTGTTTGGTTCGGCGTGCGATGCCATGGTTTGTCCGCTCGCCCGCGTGGATTGGCCGCGCTGCAGGTCACGCGTGCGACCTGCGTCGGCCAGTCAGCAGACATGAAGCGGCGAAGCCCCGAGCGCCGATAAGCGGACGTCGTGTTAATCATTCCCTCGCCCCCTGGATTTCATGGTTAGGAAGTTGAGCTTGCGGCAAGTGATTCCGCTCGGGGTCAAAGTCCCAGATCTGCATGGATTTCGCTACGGTTTGTAACGGACGCCTATGATCAAATCGGCCGGATTGAGGGTCGATCTGGGTCGCATTGCGGACGCTAAACGGCAGGGTCTGAGGCTGGAGCGCGCTGTAATCCGCGAATCGTCATCGCTCCGTCGCGACGTTTCGCCTCCCGCGTTGGAGGCATCATCAGGCTCCTGAATTCAGAAGCAGCTCTTAAGAGAAATTCTCATCACGCATCGAGCCGTGAAAACCTCTATCACGGTTGCTCTTCAAAGCTGTTCTTTCGGGATAGCCGTGTCGAGCGCTTGCCGTCTCTTCCTCGCGACGTTTCGCCTCCCACGTTGGCACCGAAACGTCGCGAGGGGGAAAGCGCTCAGTGACACGGCTATCCCAACAGAACAGCTTTGAAGAGCAACCATCATGAATCGAGCCGTGTAAAACCTACATCGAGACCATGCAACAATCGTCTTGCACGGGCACACGGTGAAGGCACGGATGTGTGTGTGCACACTAAACACATGCGTGGGAGTTCATGCCTCCCCTGCCTTTGCTATCTGTGGCTTGCTCATAATCCGGACCTTTTCAAACAATGAGCGCGATTTTGAACCAGAAAGTACTCACGGCAATAAAGACATGGCTGTGTGGTTTGCAGCTCAAGGCCATTGGGCAGAATCGTGGAGAGAGTGCGCTACTTTGTGTGTGCGCGCTCTGCTGTGAGTCAGTGACTTGTGTGTGCCCTTATGTGAGAGCGAGTGTGTGCTGCCTTGAGAATGCACTTTGTGAATCAGTGTGTCCGCGTGTGAGTGAGTGAGTGTGTACGCTTTGTGTGTGTCTGTCCTCTGTGAGTGAGTTCGTGTGTGCGTGTGTTGTCTGTGAGTGTTGGCATTTGGGAGTGTGGGAGAGCGGTAGTGCAGTGGTAAAAATTGGAACGGGTAGTGGGCCTCCCCTAGGTCGACTCAGCCTCAACTGAGTATCCGGTGCAATGTGTCAACATAGTCATTGAAGGAGACACGATCCCTGTCAAGTGATACTTGGTATTACCTGCAAATTCTACCAAACGCTTCGAAGCCGATCTGAAAGGCAATGATGGTGACCCGCTGTGTTAAACCATCACAGGCGCGCGCGGGCCCTTTGGTTTGTGTTGACCTCCGTGACCTTGTGCGGTCAGGGTCACGTCGACTTTTACGGGAAGATCAACAATTTGCTTTGTGCTGCGGGGTTTACATCGCTGCTGCTGCGGCAGGGCGGCGAGAGGGTGCGTTTGTTTACCAGTTTATTTAATTTAATTTGTAACCATCATTCAAACGTCACTGAGTAAAATCAACAACGAAAAACACGTTGCCAATTTCCAACGAGGAAATTGGTCGATAATGATTAACTTGTATTTAACTAGGTGGCCCTGGAGCGGTGGCGCAGTGGTTGTTAGCGCACCGAGCTATGAAGCCGACAACCTACGTTCGATTCCTGGACATCGGTGTCGAGCGAGTGGTATCTGAACCAATCCTGGGACCGATGTAGGTTTTCACGGCTCGATTCATGATGGTTGCTCTGCAGAGATGTTCTTTCGGGATAGCCGTGTCGAGCGATCTCCATCTCTCCCTTGCGACGTTTCGCCTCCCACGTTAAAGGCATCATCAGGCCGTTCGCCTCCAACGTGGGAGGCGAAAGGTCGCAAGAAATAGATGGAAATCGCTCGACACGGCTATCCCGAAAGAACAGCTCTGAAGACCAACAATCAATTTTGGGACTCCCCACCACCCCATCACCTAACGCTGCTAGCCAGAATGGTGAAGTATAACCAAACAAGCCCCCCTCCATGACCGATATATTACGGGAAGGTCTTCATCCAGCGGTGGTTTGACCAAGAGCTGTCAATTATCACGTTTCATAATCTCCATCAACCAGCGGCTTGATCGAGTGCCGTAAATCGTTTGTTATTTTTAATCTCAACAAATTATTTCTTTGATGCAGAGGCCACTTTAGAGATATGGCAAAGCTACAGAAAATTAATTTCAATAGGAGTGAAGCATTCAGTGATTAAACTCGGGTTAGGTGACACGCGGCGCTGATGGATGTGGCAGCGGCAATTACTGAGTGTGCCACTCCAGTCGCCGAGGTGCAAATGCCAGCGCCTGGAGATGTTAGATGATTCACGATGCGCGCGTTAAATCTGGCTGGGTGGCGGAGTGAATGGCTCGCAATACTCGACGCATGGGTTCAAATTCCGGTCTCACAGAAATAATGGTTTTGCCCGAGGCGGTTCGATTCCCACCTTGGGGCGCCTTTCTGCGTGGAGTTTGGGTGTTCTCCCCCTGTTCCTGCGTGGGTTTCCTCCGGGTGCGTATGTGTTTGTGTCTGCTTAAACCCGCTTGTGTATTTGTGTGTAGGGAGTTGCTGGCATCCTCGTGTGCTGTGCCGACCTTCGTAGGTGCTACTCGCTGTCAGCACTTGACCCTAAAGTCTGTTAAAGCGATATGGGGGTGTTTGTATTTGGAGCGGTGGCACGGCGTTATGAACCTAGTGCCACAGATCGTTGAGCGGTGAATAGCGGCTGTTGTATGTATTTATACACGTGTATTCATGTGCCTGTGTGTGTCCACGCGTGTGTGCTTAGGGGTTAGCGCACTGGGCTACCAACCCGGCGACCTCAGTTCGAATCCCGCTCCCGGCCAACACCAGTGACAATTTTTTTAACCGGTCCTAGGCCTCCCCTAGGTCGTCTCAACCTCGAATGAATACCTAGTGCGGTGTGTAATCGTTTCCGCTCGTGAGACAAAGGCGGCCGGCCGTGGTGCCGGCCACCCAACCTCTCGTTCCATGTTGGCCTTCATAGGTCGGTACTCACTGCACTGGCCCCAACAGCTTGTGAAGGCTATGTGAGGGATCTTTGCCTTTGCGGGAATCCACGAAGGTGCGAGCGATGTCGCCACATGTGCGTTACGATCCGAGCTTCTCGCGATCAACGCCTTTTACGGGCGTTAAATATCCTAATAAATACGCAACCTGTAAAAATACACACATCGGACGGTTACATAAACAGCACCTTACAACGAGAGGCGGCACAGAGAGAGAACCTGCGTTTGAAGACGAGGCCACAACCGTCGCTCGCGAACCGCGCAGCTCCGCGTCGTTCGAGCGAACGAATACACTGCCGCGCGCGGGTCTCCCGGGTTCCATTAATTTTGCCAAACGGGGAACATTGCCTGGGGAGGGGGAATGTCTGTACGTGAGGTCATCCCGGCCCATAAAGAGTAACTGGACGCAGCAGAGGTGTGTCTCAAATTCCTCCACGAGGGAGGCTCGCGGCCCTGTGGGGTGCCTGCCGGCTGCCGGCAGCCACGGTTGTGGAACGTTTGCGGCGTGTGTGGCTGACTGTGTGCGGTGCTGGTCACCCACCCCCCCCCCACCCCGTCGTGTGCCGCGTCGACCTTCATAGGTGCTACCCTACAGTCTGACAAGGCTACAACGGGGGATCTTTGTCTTTTGTGTGTGTGTGTATATATATGCAGTGGGGAGCGGTGGCTCAGTGGTTAGCGCGCTGGGCTACAAACCTGGCCACCCGAGTTTGAATCCCGCTGACGGCCACCAACAGCCGTGGCGATTATCTGAACCGGTCCTGGGCCTTCCCTAGGTCAATTCAGCCTCAAATGAGTACCCAGTGTGGCGAGGCGTGGTGCTAACCACCCACTCCCACGTGCGCTGTACCGGCCTTCATAGGTGCTTCCAAACAGCACTCGCCGCAACAGGCTATTAAAGGCTCTACGGGAGTGGTGGCGGGTGGACATTATCCCTGCATGTTTCCGTGTGTATGTGGGGAGCGGTAGCCCAGTGGTTAGCGCACTGGGCTACGAATCTGGCGACCCGAGTTCGAATCCCGCTCACGGCCAACACCAGTGACGATTTTCTGAAACCGGTCCTGGGCCTCCCCTAGGTCGACTCAGCCTCAAATGAGTACCTAGTGCGGTGTGGAAACATCGCCACTAGGGAGACAAAGGCGGCCGGGCGTGGTGCTGGTCACCCACCCCCTCGTGTGCCGTATTTCGATTCTCTGTATGTCCTGTACATATGGTAGAGTTGACAAATAAATTTGAATTGAATTGAATAGGTGCTCGCTAACAGCACTTGTCCCTACAGTCTGTTAAGGCTATATAGGGGATCTTTGTGTGCACCTGGCTTGGCACGAGCCCCGCGGCGATGTCACCGCCGCTTAGCGGCGAACGGCACCCGTTGTCGCGTGCCAACACGTGTACACGTCTTTACACGTGGTCCGTTCGTGTCAGCGCGCGCGAGAGAGAGAGAGACACAGAGATCGGCACCGAAACGCGCGCTCGCTGACAGCGGCCGCTCGCCCGCTCCGTCCGCGAGGCTAACGGAGGTGGTCTCCGCGCGTGTCGTGTGTGCCCGCGCGCGCGCCTGCAGCCCAGCACGCTGCCCCAGGGCACGCTGAACCTGACCCAGTGCACGGAGGTCTCCGCCGCCGCCGAGGAGCGCACGGGACGCAAGCACTCGCTGCGCGTCGCCGCCGCCGACAGGGAGCTCTTCATCGGAGCCGAGAGCAGGGAGGACATCAGCGCGTGAGTACGCGCGCGCGCGCGCCGGGTCTGTCCCGTGACCTCCTGTCGGCGAGCCTTCGACACGTCGCGTGGCCTCAAGTTGCACGTGGCCTGGCACGAGTGCTGTGGTGACGTCGCTGCATGTTCTCCCCGTGTCCGCGTGGGTTTTCGCCGGGCACTCCGGTTTTTCTCCCACAGTCCAAAGATATGTAGCTGCATAGGTCAATTGGCCTGTGGACTAAATTGCCCCGTGGTGCCCTGTGATGGACCGGCGTCCTGTTCTGAGGTATAGTCCTGCCTCGCGCCCTGTGTCTGCCGGGAGAGGCTCCAGCTCACCGCGACGCTGTACAGGATTAAGCGGTTTCAGATAAGTGATGATGATGACATTATGGTATATATTATTGTATTACCCGCCAGGTACTTATTTAATGCTGAGTCGCCCTAGCGTCGATCCGTGACTGGTTTAGATACCATTCGCCGCCGATGGCAGCTGACGGACAAGCTCGAGCAAGCAAAGCCACACGTGGGTGAATTAAATAAACGTCCAGGTATGTTGGTGGAGGCAGTGTCATGAAAGGAGGCGTCTGTTGTGAGCTCTCGGAGCGCGGAGAGCAGTTCACCACCCCCGTGTGTCAGGCGACGGCACGGACGAGATCTGATATCAAAGCACCGCATCAACAGTTTGGAATCTGCGAAAATTAGCGTCCCCCAATTAAACTCCAGAGGTAGCGACGGGGTGGGGGGGTCGGGCAGCTTAGTTAAGCGTGCGACTATTTCGGCATCACGGGAACACGCACCTGTATTGCAGGTACAGTGTATGTAACACGCATGCTTTTTTTATCTGGGCTTACTCTCATTGACAAGGTGAGAAGCACAGAAATCCGGGAGAACCTCGAAGTAGAGTCGCTGCTCCTTCGGATTGAAAGGAGCCAGTTGAGGTGGTTCGGGCATCTGGTACCCCCGGGAAGTCTACCAGCCACGGCCCACTGGGCGGAGACCTAGAGGCCGACCCAGGACACGCTGGGGGGATTATATCCTTCGGCTGGCCTCGGAACGCCTGGGAATCCCTCAGGAAGAGCTGGAATCTGTTGCCGCGACCCTCACCAGCACCAGCGGTTAAGGAAATGGATTGATGGATGGCATATTTTTTAGCTCAACACGGTTATCCCGAAAGACCACAGGCATTAAGAGCAATTTTCATCCATTGAGCCGTGTGGAAGCGAGTATCGTTGACGAACGCCAATTAAGGTCGACAACTCGCAAAACAAAAGAACGCGTTCCGTACTATACCCCGCCGGCTCATTTAATGCTCAGCTGACATAGCTGCTCTTTCGGGATAGCCGTGTCACTGAGCGATCTCCCTCTCTCCTCCGCGACGTTTCGCCTCCCACGTTGGTGGGCACCGTCGGAGCGACGGCGAGCAATTCTCACACACCGAGCCGTGAAAACATCCATCATTACGGTGTGTGTGTGTGTGGGGGGGGGGGTGTTGGCTGTTAGGGGATTAGAGCACATTACCCGCGAGGCGCGGCTTCGGGTGAAGTTAATTTATCCGATTTTCAAACGCACCGTCGGGTTCACGCCACGGTAACCCGACGTTCCCTTTAAAGTTCGGGTTTTTGCGGGAAAACACTCAAAGAGAAATGCGCCACGTTTAATTGCCAATAATCATCATCATCATTATACGAAGCCGCTTAATCCTGTACAGGGTTGAAGATAGCCGGAGCCTATCCCGGAAGACACAGGGTACAAGGCAGGGATATACCCAGGATGGGACGCCAGTCCATCACGGGGGCACCGGGGGCAATTTAGTCAGCAGGCCAGTTAACCTATTCAGCAGCATGTCTTTGGACTGTGGGAGGAAACCAGAGTGCCCTGTGAAAACCGACACGGGTCACGGGGAGAGCATGCACCCGAGCCGAGATTCGAACCCGGGACCTTCTTGCTGCGAGGCGGCAGCGCTACTCACCGCGCCACCGTGCCGCCCAATAATTGCCGATAATTCGACTTGTTAAATCCTTGGCAGGCCCTGCACGTCCAGTAGCAACGTTGTTTTTCTCGAGGGACCTGCGCGGTTACAACCGCCGCGAGCGGCGGCGGCTCCCGATACAGCGAGACACTCGGCAGAGGTGCGATTATTCGGGCTCGGCTGCAAAAATAACTCAAGGTTTTGTTTTCGTTCGGGTGAAATGGCCTGTGACTGGGCCTCCGGTGCTTAGAAACAACACCAAGGGCAAGCCCGCGGCGACACGGCGAATGTGCGGCGCGGTGTCGTCGCCGCCGCCGGCTTCGAGCGGCGTGACTGTCGCTCACGCCGCCTGCAGCCGGCGGGGACTGAGGCCGGTTGTGGCCCAGGGCACGTGGTTGCTCAGCGGTCGCGACCCTCAACTTCCTGCCGATGTGCTGACCGCGGCATTAGCCAGACCGTCGCGCTTCCTATGACTTGTTTTATGTTCGGGGCTGATGGGAACGGCGTCACGACCGGTGCCTGTGAGAGTGTTGCTCGCAAGAGCTGCTGTTTGGGGATAGCCGTGGCGAGCGTTCCTCCTCTTTCTCTCCAATGTGGGCGGAGAAACGTCGCGAAGGAGAGAGGGAGAGCACTCGACACGGCTGTCCCGAAAGGACAGCTCTGAAGAGCAGTCATCAAGTACAACTTTGTAGTTCTTTGGAGAGACTGCCCGCCACCTCCTCCACTCTGCTGCTTTAGAAAACACGTTTTAACACCCAACCATGAAAACGTGGAATGTTCCACTGCGGGCTCAGGGGTCGTCAACGGAGATTCGACCCTTTGATTAAATTATAAAAAATACAATAATTCCACTTCGACGAAGAATGCGTTTTTCCATAATAACAAGACCTAACCGAGGACGGGGCTTCAATGTAAACAATCGCGGCTTCTCGCTTCAGCCGGGCACGACCCTGACCGTGTTTCCGATGTCAGTCAAATCCTATTGTCGGCGGTTTCCGTTCTCCGTCGTGAAATCGCTGACGGGGGTCGTGCCGCGTCAAGCGACCGCCGCTATCCAGCAGGATCCGAGCGTCTCCGAGCGACCGCGACTGCCCCGCGTCGGTGACGGAACGTCGAGCTGAAAGGTTTTTGGTCGTTTGTTATCATTCGTTCGTTTATTGTCAGGAACCGCTTAATCCTGACAGGTTCGCGGTGAGCCGGAGCCTGTCCCGGCAGACACAGGGCGCAAGGCAGGGCGATACCCCGCATAGGACGCCAGTCCATCACAGCGCACCTGGGGCAATTCAGCCCGCAGGCCAATCAACCTATGCAGCAGCATGTCTTTGGACTGTGGGAGGAAACCGGAGTGCCCGGCTAAAACCCGTGCGGACACGGGGAGAACATGCAAACTCCGCACAGAAAGGCCCCCCGAGCCGGGATTCGAACTCGGGACCTTCTTACCAGTCCCCGCGTAATCCTGTAGAGCGGAGTCTCTCTCAACCTCCTGCACCTCAAGGCCCGCTTGGCCTGCTTGGGTCTGGTCTCCACGGATCACTAGGTGGCGCTCGCGGCCCACGGAGTGAGAATGGCGGCTGTCGAGAATCGCGGTGAACCGGAGCCTATGCCGGTAGCCACAGGGCGCCAGGTAGGGCTATACCCTCCTTGAGAGAGCAGGACACGGACATATACAGGTTTGGGTGCCAATCCATCACAGGGCACCGGGGGCAATCTAAGTCAGCAACATAATTAACCTCGGCAGCAGGAGCAGCAACATGCCTTTGGACCGTGGGACAAAACCGGATCATCCAGCGACAACCCACGCCGACGCGGTGGAGAACGCGCGAACTCCGCACGGAAACGGCAGCCGAGCCGCGACTCGAACCCGGGTGCATGTTACCGCGCGCGGCGACAGCGCTAACACCTCGCAGGCCCGGCGAGCCGAAGCGACGGAAACGCGAACGAGAAAAAAAAACAAGAGTGAGTTACGGCCGGAAGGTTAACGTCCCGCGGGGCGATTTCTCCTTCCACTGTCACCGGCACGAGTGGCTATTTGCGAGGTCGCGACTGCGTTCTCGCTG
>JAZEWU010000037.1:5311174-5333503 GCA_036362915.1 Geotria australis | reverse complement strand
AATCGGGGCGCCGCCGGCTTCTGCCTGTCGATGAGACACAGGGTGCAGGTCGCGTGCAAGTGCCTGTACACGCGAGTTGTGGCGCTTCAAAGCAGGACAAAGCACCGGATGCCCAAGCAACTTCTGTTTGGTCGGATAGAGGGGGATAAACGGGCACAGCATGGGCTGCAGAAGAGATGGACCGATGTTCAGAAGGACGTGGAGATGATTGGACTCGCCGATGACTGGTTCCCGCGGTTTCAGGATCGACCTCTGTGGAGGAGGTTCGCGAAGGGCGCTACTCAGCAACAACAGAGGGCGGAGGAGCGACGCTCACAAACAGCGAGCCGAGCGCCGGGCGGATAAAAACACAGCAATCTGGCCCGGTGGGGAGCACAGGTGGTGCCCCGGCCAGTCAGGCAGCCAATTGCACCTGGGTCTGCCCCGTGACCTCCTGTCAGCGAGCCTTCGACACACTGTGTGGCCGCAAGATGCATCTGGCTTGGCACAGGCGCCGTGGTGACGCCACCGCCACTTAGTGGCGAACGGCGGTTGTTGTTGTACGCGCGAGTGTGTACTTTACGCCAAGACATTCACACGTCAATCACGCGCGCCAGTGTTCATGCGAACGTGCCCGGTTAGTCCGCGATGCAGCGCGAGTGGACACACGACGGCCCTTGAACCCAGCCTCCTGAGCTTGATTCCCAGCTGTGGCCACGATGAATACCGAGCGATATCCGAACCGGTCCTGGGCCCCCACCCACCCCTCTTCCCTCACCCACAGTGGCTATCCTGGTGACGTTTGGTCAAACAGCCCCCCGCCGTGACCTTAAAGGGGCGTTAAATCGTTATTATTGTTTGCTCTCTAACAAGGCGAAGCAAAACTGGGGCACGTAGCGAGTTTCATCGCTTCTGGTCTGCTTGCGCGATATGTCACGTATTGTGCAACTTCAGCCCACGCTGCCGCCGCCGCCGCTGCTGCTTCAAGAAATCAATGGTTGCAGCCAGCTGCGCGGGTCATCGCGTGTAAGCATCCCCAGTGATCCTCGAGCCTCTCCCAGCTGATGTCACGAGGCTCGCCTGGTTTGCCCCCCACCACCAACCCCCTCCTCGGTCTGAATCTCAGCACGCAAACGCTGACGATTTTTTTCAAGCACGCGTCCTTTTTTGAAGCGGCAGGGCGGCGCGGTGGGTAACGTCTGCGCCTCACGGGAAAGAATGGACTTGCCCGAGGACGGTTCGATTCCCGCATCGGGAGCCTTTCTGTGTGGAGTTTGTGTGTTGTCTCTCCCCCCGTGTTCTGAGTGGGTTTGCTCCGGGTTTTCCGGTTTCCTCCCACAACTTGAAAAAACACTCGTTAATTAATTGGACGTTAACAACATAATATAACGGACGCAGTATCTAGTGGAAATTTGTTGGCGCCGACAAACCACCAGGTGGTAATAATAATAATGATTTACATTTGTCTATCCACTGCTGGATGAAGGCCTACCCACATCACGTTGGTCATGGGTGTGATTTCACTATATTTCACCACGTTGGTCATCTGGGTTGGTCAAGGGAAGTGGGGATGGGGGGTTGCGGTCGCAAGAGTTTTGCATATCAGTCACGGACAATAGAATCGAACTTCGGTCGCTGGGTTCATGGTGCGATGTGCTAACCACTGCGCCAACGGCCTCCCATAAACACGCGTGTTTATGAGCGGACTCGAGTCTGTGCCGACCACGGGTCTCCGTTGCAGCCGAGATCTGGGTCTCAATCGGCAACATTTCAAAGTGTTGACAAAGCCAAGAGATAAAACAACAACAACATCACATCGCAGCTGTGATCCTGGCCAGGGGGCTAACTCAGCCAATCATCCTTCTGTGGTCAGTAAGATCGGTGCAGCTTTTTGGGGACGTCAGCAGTGGTGTATTTCTGTGGATACATTTGCCCCCAAAATATAAAGATAGATAGATGTTTATTGTTACAGCAGAACAAAATACCCGGTGAGCTTGCAAGCTCTTTACGGGATTCCTGCGACACAACAAACACTGCTGAGTGTCATTATTGCGGACTGAAGCTCCTAACAAACCAGCCGTGGTGTCTGGCATGTCCGGTAGAGAGAGTAGCCTGCTTTATTCACACACCTCGTACCGTGTACACACACGCAGAGAGCCCTTTTGTCAAGTCACTTCTGGGATGAAGGGTTTCTGTGTATGCCGTGCAGCTTGTGGGGGTGACTTGACCAAACCCAGGGGTGAAACTCACCTATCATTTCTTACCGCTACGGTCGTATTGAAACAACCCCTTCCCACCTGTACCTTACCGATTTCTCCGGATGCTTTTTTTTACTGGTACGCCATACCGGACCGTACCGGCTTACTTTCACCTCTGACCTCACCGTGGTGGGCAGTGTGTGTGTTGGTTGGTGCAAACGCGGGAACACAGACGTGCATCTTGCAGCGCTGCCCCTGGCTGCCCGCGACCCCGCGGCCTCTACCACCTGTCGCGCTTCGCGATCGTCGCTCCGAGAGCCGCCGAGGCTCGACCCCGTTCATCGTTAACGATGATAATAACTTTACATTCATAACAAGTTGTGACGCGATCGGACGCGTCGATGGTCATCGGCGCGGTCGTTACGTAAGTGGCAGCCGACCGTCTTGAGAGCTACTATGTAGCTCCTTGTACTTATCAATAGCACAGAATGCGCCGGGCAAATATCGTGTACGGTAGTATTTATATAACGTGAGGATTGGGCGCTGTGACGCAGCGGTGACCGCAGCGTGCCTACGCACCTGGCGACCCGAGTTCAATTCCCGGCCGCGGTTAAATTCCCGCGAACGGCGGTGACCCACGCTCCTTCGTGTCAAATCCGAACGAGCGGATCTCGTCCGAGCGGGAGGTTTCCCTGTTGCTCGTCATCAGCGGCGTTTGTTTACGCGCCACGAACCCTGCGCCCACATGCCGAGGGTCAAGGTAGAAGCGTTCACGTCGCGATCCCTGTCAGGTAGTACTTGGTATTGCCTGCGAATTCTACCAAACACTTCGAAGCCAAGCTGAAAGACGACCATGTCCAGAAGCTAGCCATCGTGCTTCGAAGAATCGCAAAGAAGAATGCCGAGGGTCGTCGATGCCTCACGGCGCGAAACGTCGTAAACGTAAGGGGCGACGACACTCATCCTCGTCCGTGGCCCCCGAGCCGGGATCTGGACCCTCCCTTAGGTCGACTCGGCCTGAAATGAGTACCTGCAGCGGTGTGTAAAATAGCAGCGCTGCGGAGATAAAAGTAGATAGATGTTTATTATTACTAGCAGACAAATACGCAGTGAGCTTGCAAGCTCTTTACAGCATTCCTGCATTGACACAATAAAGTGGTTGTGTTTCGGGTCACAGCACCTCTCCGTGTGCCGTTACGGCCTTCATAGGTGCTCGCTAACAGCACTTGTCCCAACAGTCTATACGGGATATCTTAACCTTTGGCAGGGATTGGTTAAAACTGGACAGGTAAAGTTAGAGGTGCAGTCCTGCGGTAAATTCCTCGCACCACGACTGGCGGAGAGGCCGCCTATTCTTCCACACTGGCCAGACACAGTCTTGGGTGAGGTCGGAGCGCCGCACTTTACTCCGCCGTGCGTGACCTGCCGTTGGACGAACTGCGGTGTTGTACTGACGTAGGTTTTCACGGCTCGATTCATGATGGTCGCTCTTCAGAGCTGTTCTTTCGGGATAGCCGTGTCACTGAGCGATCTCCATCTCTCCCTCGCGACGTTTGGCCTCCCACGTGAAAGGCATCACCAGGCGTGGTGTTACCCATTTATACCGATGCTGGGTGCAGGACAAAGGGGGATTTAAGAAACTTGCCCCTTTGTGTATTGTTGCAGGTTTACAGGCTGCTATGTTGGGATAGCCGTGGCGAGCGTTTCTGAGTCAGAGGAACGCCAAGGTGGGAGGCGAAACATCCCGCAGGAGAGACGAGACACGCTCGCCACGGCTATCCCCAAAAAGAGCAACTCTCGCAAACAATTCTCTTAGCCCATTATTTCAACTGCCGTGCCGGGAGATGGAATCTTAACCGGCCACATTTGGATCGCGAGTCCGGCGCGTGAACCTTTACACCTTGACAACCTGTCCTGGATTCTATCCGGCAGCCAATGCATGGCTTGAACCCCCGGCTCTCAAGAAACCCGGATGTGGTTCGCCGCTTGGCCGGCCACTCCGCCTGCGTTGTCCACACTGAAAGCCATTTACCGCCACTTACGGAGGGCTGTAAAATCACCGCCCTTTGGTGCAAGGATCCTAAAACTAACATCGCCACACGCGTTCTAACGTCTAATCCGATCGGCGCGTGGGTGTGGACGTCACTAACAATTTCGCCGGCGAACGTGTGAATCGGACCAGTTTACGGTGGACTTGAGCGACTGGATCGGACGTAGAGACCCGGTGCCCTGTGATGGACCGGTGTACCGTCCTGGGTATAGCCCAGCCTTGCGGCCTGTGTGTGCCGGGATAGGCTCCGGCTCACCAAGACACTGTGACAACGGATGGATGGGTTGGACATTCTTAACCCCGGCCTCTCCTCTCCCTCCGCCCCCCCCAGCCCGGGGGCTAGTACCGAGGTTCATTCACTGATTCATTGTCAGAAACCGCTTCATCCTGTACAGGGTCACGGCGAGCCGGAGCCCATCTCGGCAGACACAGGGCGCAAGGCTGGGCCACACCCGCGATGGGACACCAGTCCATCACCATGAGGACATTTAGTCAGCAGGCTATTTAACCTATGCAGCAGCAGCAGCGTGTCTTTGGACTGTGGGAGGAAACTGGAGTGCCTGCCCGGCGAAAACCCACGCGGACACCGGGAGGACATGCAACACTCCACACAGGAAGGCACTCGAGCCGTGATTCGAACCCGGGATCCTTCTTGCTGTGAGGTGGCAGCGCTATTCACCGCGCCACCGTGCCGCCCAGTACCGAGGTTAAGGTTAATCTTTGGACTGGGGGCCCGTACAGTGCCGGCAAGTGTGGCTGCGTTGGACTTTGGTCGTCGTGGCGAGCCCACCCTGGCGCTCGTTAACAACAACAACAATTAACGAGGCGTTGTAAGAGTACAAACACCGTACTCGGTGTTGCTAAAATATATATATATAATCAGCATTAACGGTTGCTCTTCGGAGCTGTTCTTTCGGGATAGCCGTGTCACTGAGCGATCTCCATCTCTCCCTCGCGACGTTTCGCCTCCCACGTTGGAGGCATCATCGCACAACGCGGCGAGCAGTCCATACGGGCCACGCGTGGAGAATCCGCGCGATCATTCGCAACGTTTAGCGGCTGTGGATCGACACGAATATCCGATTCAAGCTTCGCGACGGTTGTTGGCATTCATCAAGAATGCGCGGCGCGGCGGCGAAGCCCAAGACTGTCGATCAGAACCCCTTAGATTCCAATCTCGCTCAGAGTCCACGGTCCGACCAGCTGTAAAACATGAGAACCACTTTACGGGAAGTCCACAATGATTAGCGTGTATGCCGACTGACCCTGTCATAAATACGGGGAGTTTCACCCGCCGTCTCAAGGCCCCCCAAGCCGTGCAGCGCTGCCCGAATGCATGTTTGAGCGGGGAGTTACGTTGAGGTTTAATTTTAAGTCGAGGGACGATCATGTGAACCCTGCTGTCACTGCAGAGAGCGATGTGTGTCCGATGGTTGCTCTTCAGAGCTGTTCGTTCGAGATAGCCGTGTCGAGCGATATCTCCCTCTCTCCGTCGCTCGATACGGCTATCCCGAAAGAACAGCTCTGAAGAGCGCCCATCATGAATCGAGCCGTGAAAACCTACATCAGTGCGATGTATATCTTTTGGCACCATGGCTTGACATCGGCTCTCTCCCGTGGGGCCCACTGGGCAGGGCCTTACACAACCTGCCGCGCGCTAATTACCAACACACACATTGCTGTGTACGTGCGTTCCCATCCGTCCGAACATCCGTTGATTCGTCCCTCGGTCCGTCTGTCTCTCCATCGGCTCCATCAGTCTGTCTCTCTGTCTCTTAGCTGATCAGTCCTGTAGGCATCGGTCTGTTGGGTTCGTCCAACAGTCTGTACGTCAGTCTGTCTGTCCATCATCGCTCTGTGCATTGGATAGTCAATTTGCCTGTGTGTCTCTCTTTCCTTCCGTGCGTCGCTCCGCCCGCGAGCTCACACCGAGCGATCGAGAGCCGGCAATCGTTTTTGCGTGAGCTCGAGAATCATACAAAACGCGCGGTGGGTGGTGGGGGTTCCTGCAAGGACGTGGGATACTTGCTGGCGTGTCGCGCGGCTTGCTGGGGGTGTGTTTGGCGTGACTCCGCGCGCTGTGCCACCCTGCGGCCGACGCGCACAATGGCCGGGGCAGGTTGCCGGCGGCGGACAGGATCCAGTTACCGCGCCCTTCTCGCCTTTCTCCTCCGACACAGGCACGCGGCGCATGCGCTTTTAATCGACGTCGACTGGAAGGTTACCACGTCTCCGTCTGATCTTCGTGCGATCGCGCGCGGTGACATTCCCACCTGCATGCCCTCCTGCCCCTGTCGAGGACACAGCCAACGAGAGCCGGCGGACCATTATTTACGCGCGCGGTGTAATTATTATTGTGATTACCATCATCATCATTTGTTGGCGGTACCCGCTTAATGCTGTGCAGGGTCATGGGTGGGCCGGAGCCGATCCTGGCAGAGAGCACACGCAAAGCTGGGTGATACCCATGATGGGACGCCGGTCCATCGCAGGGCGCAGGGACAATTTAGTTAGTCAGCAGGCTACATAACCTAGGCGACAGCAGCATGTCTTAAACCCATCATTCTCAACCGGTGGGTCGCGACCCATCGGTGGGCCGCAATCGCCACCTAGTGGCCCGTGGAATTTAGACCCAAGTGGGACCTTGAGGTGCAAAAGGTTGAGCACCCCTGCCTGAAACTATAAACGCCTGATTCTGACGGGCACAATTCAATGCAGGTATCGCGTGCAAAAATAACCGGCTTTAATAGATCCATCACAACACGACTTAATTGCCACCGTCTGCTGAAACGCACCGAGGCCTCCCGCGGGTGTCGGTTTACTGCCGCTAATATTTATTTCGCCATCGTTTCGGCAGTATTTATATCCGCGAAGCCAGCAAGGCACTTCTTCGGGAAATGTCGGTGGGGGTTTTTTTTCCTCTCGCTTGCGCGCAGTGGGCCGTGTTGTGGTTAGTTGACACACGCCCGCGTCCTGTTTGGAACCCGCGAGCCGGCAGCTCGGTGGTTGCGGCAGCGATGGAGGCCGCTGCGGCGTTGTTTACCCGCGGCGGGCGCGCGGGTCGTGCACAGCGCGGCGCGGCGCGTTGCCCTGCTGGGATGACCTCCACCTCATCCCAAGTGGAAACCCGGTGGCAAGCGACTGTGGAAATGATGGTTGCTCTTCAGAGCTGTTCTTTCGGGGCTAGCCGTGTCACTGAGCGATCGCAGTCTCTCCCTCGCGACGTTTCGTCTCCCACGTTGGAAGCGTCCCAAGTCAGTTGTGGTAAACAAGACCCATCCTTGCCATAGGGACATATACATTCCAGTTCTGGCTCAGAATTTCGAGTGGCGGTAAGCACTGTCCGCTGGCTTGTTTGAGCGACTTAAAATATTTGAATGAGACAATAAAACACATTCCTGCGATTACAGCTCAGGGACCTTTTGACGTAATTCAGCGGTAACACAAATGCAATCTGTCACGAGTGTTATGACATGCGTCCTGTAAGTAATACTGAATATACTCCGTCATGATATTGATCGCTCGTACATGCCTGAGATACCGATACTTTAATGACACTTTAATTCCGATTGCCAACTCCGGCAAAGAGTGCCTCCAAACAGAGACGCTTTCACCGCAAAAACGAAAATAACCCAAGACTTCACCGTTTAGACGTTTGACATTTCAACAGATATTCCCACATCGTGGCCAGCCATTATGAACTTGTTCTTGATGGGTGTGACCCCCACACGGCAACCCAACGCAGCGGATCAAGTTTCCATCCGACACGAGGCCGCCTCCTCAATTATTAATCTCCTGCTTGGCTGCGGGCCTAGTGGAGGCTTTAAAAAAAAACATCCCTCCTTCGTCGTAACGTCGTAACAATTGCTGCTGCCACCGTTGCGTCGTTGCCATTTTATTCTGGCTTTCGGTGACTTATTTACAAGACAGCGATACAGCACACCCGTCTACATCACAACATCATAATATATAGGACGCAGTGTGCGGCGATACGTTGGCGCCGGCAAACCGCCTGGCTGCCTCCTCCGCCTCTCTGCGCTTTCCTCGCGCCCGCGAGTCGTTCTCTCTTCTAACAAACCGCTTCGACGTTGAACGGAATACCACGCGCGTTGTACATTAAACTCTTAATTGAGACAGAGCCACGAACAAGCATGCACAGAACCCACACGCGCAGACTCTCACGCACAGCTGGGCAATATCTAAAAATGTGCCGTGCGACCTCCGCTTTCACGCCAGTGAACCCGTCTCGATCACCTGGCTGGGGGGGGGGCAGCGAGTGTGTGTCCCTCCCTTTCACCGCCCGTGGGCCGCGGGTAGTGGCCGGGGCGCGCTAGGGCGGTGGCCCCTGGTCACTCGCTCGCTCGCGGGAGCGACACCCGAGCCGGCCCGCGCCGGGTAACCCGAGCGCTTTATCAGCAGCGCGCTCCGACCCGCCGAGCCGGCGCCCGCCACGGCCATTACCGACGCTATTTTTGAAGCGTCGTTTTATCGTCGAGGATTTCGGTGCGGGAACGGGAGCGGGGGAGGGAGGGACTTCCTTCGTTACCACCCCTCTGTCGCCGCCACCGCCGCGGGTGAACGGGTTGGGGAGAGAAGCTGCGGAGTGCGAGGGGTGACGGCGAACGAGCGGGGTCGTGTGGGTCACGGCTTGGAAGATTTCCGTGTGGCCGCGCGCCTTCCCAACGCGTCTCGCGGCGGTGCGACGGTGCGATACGCCTCGGTTTCCGTAGCTGTTACTTCGGCATCGCCGTGTCGAGCGTTTCCCTCTCTCTCCTTCGCGACGCGTCGGCTCGCCTGGCGACGCTGCCTCCGGTGCGGGAGGTGAAACGTCGCGCGACGGAGAGAGACGGCGCGGTCGACACGGCTACCCCGAGCGAACCGCGAGAACGGTTCTCACAGAGCGGTACGATATTTATTGAGTTTGCTGACAGTTGCACGGCGATGTGGGTGGGAGTAGTACAGCATTGACAGTTGTACGGCGAATTCCTGTCCTCCGCGGTTTGCTTCGGTTGTTGCGTGCGCGGGTCTGCGTGCGCGCGTCGACTACCGTCAACAACCGTCGCTCTCCGCTCGTGTCCCCCTCGCTCGCAGGTGGCAGGAGAGGCTGGTGGCCTTCGCTCACGGGAACCGCGCCAACCTCGTCAAGAAGCGGCGGCCGGACGTGCAGCTTGACCAGGTACGGCCGCACCGCGTGTGTAGGGTGTGTGTAACACGTGTGTACGTGTGTGTGTGCGCGTGTTGGGGGATTGGATTGGCACGGTGGGGAGCACGGGTGGTGCCCCAGCCAGTCATCTCTGTCAGTCACGCCATGACAACTGGGTCTGCCCCTTGACCTCCTGTCAGCGAGCCTTCGACACTCTGCGTGGTCTCAAGGTGCGCCTGGCCTGGCACAGGCGCCGTGGTCGCGTCGCTGGTTTTTGTTGTTGTTGTTGTTGGGGGATCGGAGAGTGGTGGTGTAGCGGTTAGAGCGGTGCGCTACGAACACGGTCAGCCGAGTTTGAGTCCCGCTCACGACCAACAAGTGTGACGATTTTCGGACCCGGTCCTGGGCCTCCCTTAGGTCGACTAAAATGAGTACCTGGTGCGGCGTGCAAAAATCGTCACCAGGAAGACAAAGGTGGCCGGGCGTGGTGCTGGCCACCCACCCTCTTGTGTGCCGTATTGGTTTTTATAGTTGCTTGATAACAGCAATTGAGCCTACAGTCTGCTGAAGTTACACAGCAGATCTTTGTCGTTATCGGGTGGGTGTGTGTGTGTGGGGTGCTTGGGGAACACAGGTGGTGCATCTGCCAGTCATCTCATTCAGCCCGCCCACGGCACCTGGGTCTGTCCCGTGACCTGTCAGCGAGCTTTGGACACTTCACATAGCCTCAAGGTGCACCTGGTCTGGCACAAGCGCCGTAGTGACATCACCACCACTTAGTGGCGAATGGCGGTTATTATTGTGGGAGCGGTAGTGTGCTGTGCCGGACTTTATAGGTGCTTACCAACGGCACTTGACTTACAGCCCATGTAGGCTATCTGGGGATCTTTGTTTTTGTCTGTTAGGCAACAGGAGGGGGATCGCGATCTTTGTGTTTGGGGAGTGCTAGTGCCGTGGTTGGTGCTCTGCACTTCGAACCCGGCGATCCCATTTCGATTCCCTTTCACGGTCAGCATCGCAGACGAATGTCTGAAATGGTCCTGGGTCTCTCTGAGTCCGACGCGGCCTTATGTAGGTGCCTGGCGTAGGGGTGTAAACATCAGCTCTGGGCACACAAAGGTGCTGACCTTCACAGGTGCTCACTAGCAATACTTGCCCGACCAATCTGTTTGGATCTAGGAGAGCCTTTGCCTGGCCGTGTGTGTATATGGGCGTGCGTGTGTGTGTGTATGCGGGTATGTGTAGCTGTCACCGTATTGGATCTTGCGTCTCGCAAACAGCCCGAGTCAGAAATCCTTATTTGTAACCGGTTGAGAGCAGATTGAGTCTCCTCTATAAGGGACAGGTGAATTATAAACGCAGATGCAACGAAAATAAGAAAGCTGACGGATGCTTTTCGAAGCCGTTCTTTCGGGATAGCTGTGTCGAGCGCTCCCCCCTCTCTCTCTCCTTTGGGACGTTTCGCCTCCAACTCCTCTCCCTCCAACGCGAAAGCTTGCGAAGGAGAGAGAGGGAGAGCGCTCGACGCGGCTATCCCGAAAGAACAGCTCTGAAGAGCAACCATCAAGTAGACCATTGTCAAAACAGACCTCTCGTCCTCGGCCGACCATCGCAGACGATGATGAGTGTGGAGAGCAGCGAGCAGCGCTCTCCCGCTCGCCGGTGAGACGCGAGTGCGGCTCTTGAGCGAAAACGTCGGACACGTCGATGGCAGGAGATGTCGTTTGTTGGTGTTGAGCCGCGTTGCGTCTTAGCCGGTGTTGACGCCGTGGTGTCTCGGCTGATATTGAGGCCAAACCACGTAAACAGGTATCGAACACTGTAACCAAACTCATGCAGTCGCCGCACTTTTAAAACGTGACTTGTTTATTTTTTCAACCCCGCGTGTTTAATATGACATACGGTCATATAACGCCTTCAGTATGATAGATGTTTATTATTACAGCAGAAAAACCAGCGAGCTTGCAAGCGCTTTACGGGATTCCTGCGACACAACAAACATTACGAAAAACAGGAATGGGAACACATCATCCAGCAGTGGATTGATAAAGTGGTGTCCATGTACGCACGTGAAATGGCTGTCATCGCGCCGCGCGAGGGCGTTACGTCGTGCCCGATTGTGCGGCGCTCGGGAGGCGTTGAGGCGCCCTGCGATCGTCACACTCGGTGGGAGTGTCTGTGGACAATGTCACGACAACACGAAAAAAAATCTCCACCCACATCTTTTCTATTCTGGGCCGGACAGGTTTCCCTGGATTTCTGACGGGTTTCTCACCGCGACGCGGCTATCGCTCGGTCGAAGCGAACTAGAGCACATACGCCGACAAGTCTCGACAAAACCGAGAGCTTTTTGGTCGGCCGGAAAAATATCTGTCGACCCAGGAAAGATTGCGCTGATGAGTCCCGAGGTTTTTGTGTCAGGAGGTTCCTGCCCGGGTTGTTTGGTCAAGTGTTGTAAGCGTAACCGTATCCTGGCGGATGGGTTTGCGTGTTGCAATGAAGCGCAGAGCTATGTCACCTGGAGTCCAGCGCTCCTGCTAGGGTCTCCCTTGGTGAACAGGTCTGGAGTCTAACACTCCTGATAAGGGTCTCCCTTGGTGAACAGGTCTGGAGGGAGGTTCCAGACAAATAGAGATGCAAAGACCCTCCGCTTAAACTAGGTCGGAGTCAGGAACGGCATTCGGATGTAAAATGTTGCTTTAACTTCCCCACCAATGGGGGGAGGGGCAACCGGCCAACCCGGGTCAACCTGGATACCGGCCGTTTAAACCGGCAACAACATCGGAATACGATTTGTATGGGGGAGGAAACTGTAGTTCCCGGAGAGCACCCACACACTGGTACAATCCGATGCGGGAAGAGGTCGCGATAGCCACTTGTCGTCACGTAACTCAATCCCCGTGTCGCACGCGTGGCTCACCCGCGTCGCCGCGTGTTACGGACACGCGTGTTCCCTCCACCGCATTGTCGCGTGTTACGGACACGCGTGTTCGCGGCACGCTCGGACACGACGCCGGGGAAGTGACACGCGGCGACACTCGATCGCGTAACTAGCCGGCGCGTTCCCGCATCACGAGTTAGCCGTCCGGCCTTCACGTGTTCGTCGCAGACGAGCTGATAAAATAAAATTAAGTGAGATTGTAAGCTCTTTGTGCAATTCCTGGACAACTGTTAAAACGAGCCGCATCGCTCGACGGTACCTTCCAGCTTAACTCTAAACTGACTGAAATGCTTTGCCCTGTGACGGACTGGCTCCGGCTCACCGCGGCCCTGTGAAAACGGACGGACGGGTGGACATTCGTAACCGCGGCGTCCGCAAGTCTAACCGGAGCGCTCGTTTCGGCGCAGGACGTGATCCTGACGCACGCGGTGCAGGTGAACATGTCGGCGCCGGCAGACGCGGCGCACCGCAGCCCCACGGCGGAGCGCGTCGACCTCCCGCGGTGCTCCGTGACTCGGTGCCCGGCCGGTACGTGTGGTGCGGCCCCGCGTGACCCCGCTCGACACTCGCCGCCCGGCAACCCCTCACGCGGTTTCGCTCGTGTGATAATGAGACTCGACCATCTCCTCGGTTCGCTGTACCAGTGGTTCCCAAAGTGTGCTCCGCGGTGCTTCGGCGCGCCGCAGCTAACTCCACAGGGGCACCGCGGGATATTCCAAATTAAACGTACTTGTTAGGTGTTTTCTGACTTTGGCCGCCGTGGAAAAAATCCTGATGGCACTAAAGGCGCCGTGAACCGAGAAAGTTTGGGAACCACCGCTCTGTACTGTTCTCTGTGACTTGGGGTTCCCTCGTGTAATAATAATAATAATAATTTAATAATTTTACATTTACAACACGCACATATTCATTCAATGTGATATTGAGGCCCCACCAATCTCCCTCAGACGAGCAGCTGTTGAGAGCAATTCTCACGGATCGAGCCGCGAGAACATACATGAATTTGAAAAAAAAAAAAAATCCGTTTTGACCGTCAAAAAAAATCTCCGCTTGTGTGCGCGCGCCTGCCCGCTAACCGCGGCGACTGCGGCATTCGCAGGCGTGGGCATGCGGCCGGAGCGCCCGCCCAGCGGCACCTTCACCTTCGACCCGGCGGCGCACCGGGGCCACCCGGGCCCCGCCGCGGCACAACCGCCACCGTCGCGATCGCACAACGGCTCCCGCGGCGACGAACGCGGACACCACCACCAGGCGCCGGCGCCGGGCCCGCACGGGCCCCCGCACGCGTCCCCGCACGGCGCCTCCCGCTCGTCGGCGTCCCCCTGGGAGGGCGTCCCCGCGTTCCCCCGCGGCCGCTCCCCGGGCCCCCGCGGCCCCGCGGCGCCGCAGGACGTCCGAGACCACCGGGCGCCGGCGTCGCGCGCCCGCTCCCCCGAGGCGCGCCACGGCCCCGCGTTCCCGGCCGAGGCCTCTTCCGGCGAGCGCGCCAACGGCACGCGGTCCCCGTACCCCCGCGGCCGCTCCCCGGGTCCCCGCGCTCCGGTCGAGCGCCCCGACGGCGGCGGCGGCGGAAACCGGCGGGCGAGCGAGAGGGACGACGACGACGACACGTGGAGGAAGAGCAGAGGGGGCGGCGCGGGAGCGGGCGCGGGGCCGACGGCGGGAGGCGGCGTCGCCAGCGCCTCGGACTCGGACACGAGCGGCAGCGGCGAGGGCCGGCGCGGGCGCGAGTACGCCTGCCTGGCCGACGTGCCGCGGGCGCGTCGCATCGGCCACCGCGACAGCTTCGTGGCCGAGAAGCGCCGGCTGGAGCACAAGCTGCGCACGCGGAGCCCCGGCCGCGACGAGGTGGAGCGACTCTTCGGCAAGGCCCGGCGCTCGCTCGGACAGAACCAGGGCTCGCCGCACGACAGGTGGGCGCCCCTGTGACTGGCGTGTGGCTCAGCGACGTTTGTCGTTCGTTCGGCTCCAGCCGTGACGTTGTCCCCGGCGGTTTCGCGAGAGCAACAGGGAGGCCTCTTTTCCATCCATACATCTTGTTTTCTCAACTGCTTGTCCTGGCGAAGGTCGCGGTGACAGCTCTTTAAGGAGGGTGGACCAGACATCCCTTTCCTCAGATTTGAGCTCTTCCTGGGGGATTCCCAGGCGTTTCCCTGGCCAGACGAAGGATATAATCGCTCCAGCGTATCCTGGGTGGGCCTCTAGGTCTCCGCCCTGTAGGCGGTGCCTAGTAGACTGCCTCTTTCCCAAAGATGTTTTATTCAGGATAGCCGTGTGGAGCGCTCTCCCTCTCTGCTTCGCGACGTTTTGCCTCCCACATTGAAGGCATCTTCAGGCATTGATGTCTTGCTTTCAGATATAATGAACGGGTGCAGCTGTTAATTTCAACAATGGGTGTTTTTATTTGATCGACAAAAGATGGAACTGAAGCTCAGAGCGGTTTTAGCGAAACGTCGCCATACGTCGACGCTAAATTCAGTCATGCAGAGCCGCGAGCCGATGGGTGAGGAGCGTTATTGACCGGTGATCTGATCGGTAATATCCGCACGTAAACGTTTAATCTAAGCGTAACAATATCGTCGTGTTGTGAGAGGATTAGATACCAGAATCTTGGCGTAAAACTACCACGTGTCTCTGACCCAAAAACAAGTACGGATCATTAATTATTTTTTATTCTTTATACATTAATTTATTTCCGACACCCTTAATTTTCAACGGCACTTTGAGACCTTTTAGTGAAAGGTCCTTTGAAAATGCAATGTATTATTATTGCATTGGAGCGACACGGTATAGGTTAATTGGCCTGCGGATCAAATTGCCCCCGGTGCCCCCTCCGATGTACTGGCATCCCATCCAGGGTATAGCCCTGCAATGGATGCATGGATGGATTATTGCATTGGCCCCGAGAGGCGTCGTGTCCCGGTTGGGGAGCGCAGTAGTTAGTGGCAGGGCACGCGCGGAATGCCGCTGTCCTGTGCTGCAGTGCCACCTAGCTGCTCGCTCCCTTCGCTCCGTTCCTGCAGTCTCTCTCGCGGCTGCCCTCTGGGGTCGCCGATAAACCGATGACGCCCGTCTCGCCGGACGAGAAGAGGCCGGGACATGGCCCCGTATCGTTACGGCGTCTACGCTAATCCCAGACTCCTCCGCTTGACGATGGCTCCAAAAGCCCCGAAAGCCATGATTTCTCCGCCTCAAATTTACGCACAGGCCCTGTGCAAAACACGTAGGCCCTGCGCGTGTTTGGATTGTGTGCGGTGTTGTGGGTGGTGCCTGTGTCGTCGTGTGAACGTGCGAGTTATGGTGACCTGTCCGAGCTATCGGTGTAATTTACCGTCAGAATACCACGCGCCCTCCGCTTCAGGGTAAAGATCACCCTGACGACATTCACAAGAGAGTAGGCCAATTTGTGCTGGCGTCCAGGGTTCAAATTTGGCAAATTTGAAAATTTCCCCGCGAATTACAAAATTGGGCTCATACATAGTAGCGATCGTTGCCCCTTACTGGCAGACTGATGTCCCCGGTCACTCTCGGAACGAGCACCTCCATCATCGCAAAGGTGACCTGCCGGTGGTCACCGACCCCGCCGCGAGGCGGCCTTAATAGCTGCTCGCTACCGGCACTCGCCCCGGAAGTCAGCGTGGCCCATTGGGGGATCTCCGTGTGTGTTTATTTAGGCACGTAAAGGCTGTGGACATGTTTGCTGCGCTGGACAGGGAGATTGACAGGTCGGCGTCGAGCGACGTGGAGGAGCGGGTGGACGCGTCCTTCCACAGCCCCGTCACGCGGGACTCTCCGCGCGGACGAGCGGCCGAGCCCAAGGTGCGCGTCGACCCCCCCCACACGCACGCACGCATGTACGCACGCACGCACGCCCGCCGCCGCTCGTACACACCGCACGCAGCTGCGTGGGGGTGCCGTGAGTGTGTGTGTGTGAGACGGGGTCGGTCCCGTGATAAACTCCGTCGCACGCTAAGCGCTGAGCGGTGGCTCGATGATTAGCTACAAACCTGGCCTTCCGACTTCGAATTCCTCTCACGGCCAATGCCAGTGACGATTTTCTGAACCGGTTCTGGGCCTCCCCTAGGTGGCGATGCCGTGAGTGTGTGTGTGTGAGACGGGGTCGGTTCCGCGACAAACCCTGTCGCGTGGTGCTGGCCACCCAGCCCCCTCGTATGCCATGGCAGACTTCACAACTACTCACCGACAACACAAGCTTGACTCAACGGTCCGTTAAAGTCTCTCCAGGGGATGTTTGCCATTGCGCAAGAGAAGCAAGGCCATCAGGCTCACCAGCCAGGATGGGATTTTGACTTTTCAGACTCCAGGGGATGCAAGGATTCACTGACTTGCTCCTCCTAGTAGCATCCCCTATGATCCTCATACACTCTGTGAGAAGGGCGGCATTCAACTTTTCCTACACGGGGGAGTGCGAGGGTGGTTGGGGGGGAGCTAGCGGCTAAAGAAGGACATCTCTGGGGGCCGAGTCGGGTCAGAGGTCGGGGCGCGTCTTCAGCTGACACTGGGGTCGGCGAGAGTTCAACCGCCAGAACCGCGGAGACTTTTTTTCCCCGGAGGTCACGCGGTTGGCTTTCGCCCGAGGGCGGTAGATTCTCCGCGCTCGGCTCTGCCGTCTCCGCTGCCGCTCAGCGGTCGGGCGGAACTCGAGGTGACGACGGGAACGCGAGCGCGCGAACCGGAGCCAGTTTGGAAACTTTAATTGAGACGGGAGCGCTGAAATTAATAAATAATGCGGTGACCCGCGCGCGACCCCCGGAGTGCGGCATTCCTCGCGCGTGACTCTGTTCCTGCGCCGCCGATGTTCGTCGGCGTGAGTTCGTCAGCGTAACTGAGTTGGTTATGCCATCCGTCCATCCGTTGTCAGAAACCGCTTAATCCTGTACAGGGTTCCGGTTAGCCGAAGCCTATCCCGGCAGACACAGGGCGCAAGGCAGGGCTATACCCAGGATGGCATGCCAGTCCGTTACAGGGCACCGGCGAAAATCCAAGCAAACACGGGGAGAACATGTAAGCTGCACACAGAAAGGCACCCGAGCCGGGATTCGAACCCGGGTCCTTCTTGCTGTAAGGCGGCAGCGATACTCACCGCGCCACCGTGCCGCCCTTGCTGGTTATGGTTCATAATAATTCCAAGTTATAATGCTCTTCCGCGCATTATTCGTTGGATTTCGAAGGCATTCGTTTGAAGAGAAAACGATTCAGAGGCGCGAGGAAACCGCAGAGAGGCGGAGAGGGGGAAGGCAGCCACGCGATTAGCCAGTGCCAAGTTGCGGGACGAAACCAGAGAACCCGGAGGAAACCCATGCAGAACAGGGGGAGAGAACACGCAAACTCCACGCCAAAAGTCGCCCGAGGCAGGAATCGAACCGCCTCGGGCAAGACCATTCTTTCCGTGAGGCGCGGACGTTACCACCGCATAGACACCCTGCCGTTTGTAATCCGGGGATCTGCCGCGTACATCGTACTCGACTCACGCGGTAGCTCCGTCACACGAAAGTCTCGACCCGCCGCAGCTGCGCAAGGAAGCGGCGGCATTTCGTCGCTATTTCTGTCCGGCGTGAAGTGGAATGCCTAAGAAAAGCAGTGGGGCCCGCTTGTAAACACGGCCACTCGCTCCGAGACGCTCCGTCAGCCGCGTCGATGCCCGGCTATCGTCGTGTCGGTGGGAACCGTGTTTCGGCGTTGTTGGCAGCCCCTGAGCCACTGGTGGAAATTCCACGTTCTCACGGCCCTGGCCAGTTTTTCAAGAACACTGTCGATTGATTTATTCAATTAAACTTTATTGTCAATTCTGCCATGTGTACAGGATATATAGAGGATCGAAATTCCGTTTCTCTCAGACTCCGGTGTTGGTCCACTGATGTAGGTTTTTCACGGCTTCGATTCGTGACGGTTGCTCTTCGCCTCACTCGTTGGAAGCATCACCAGGCGTTATTCCATTTTTATTTCACTGGGTGTGAACGCATGGAGGCTTCAAGTATCATTTTCAAGGGTAGTCTGAGTACACAAGCGCCGGCCAATGTGACCGGTGCACTTTTCACTTGCCGCAAGGTAGTCCACATTTTAATGACCCTCAAGGGATGATGGGCTAAGTCTGTACATCAATGTCTCTGACTGCATCACCACGACGACTAGTGCTTACTCACATCTCCAACACGGCCCCACGGATTGAACTTTCAGCCTCTGATCTCAGTGGTGCCGGCGCAGCATCTCTGACGAGGCTATTATGGACCACGGGCGATTGACGAACGGGGTTACCCTGCGATGTAATCATTCATTGAATGTTGAAGGTATTCGAAGAGAGAACGACTCAGAAGCGTGAGAAAACCGCAGAGAAGAGGGGAGGGGGATGGCAGCCAAGCAGTTAGCCGGTGCCAACATTCGCCAGACACCGCATCCTATACATCATGATGTTACCGATCAGTCAATTAACGAGTGTTATTTTGTTGGCTGTGGGAGTAAACCGGGGAACCCGGAGGAAACCCACGCAGCACGGGGGTAGAAACACACAAACTCCGCACAGAGAGGCGCCGAGCCGGGAATCGAATTGTCACCTGTTCCCTCCGATGCCATCCTGATTCCAACCCCTGCCTTATCGCTGTGTTGTCGCTGCAGGTGATGGCTGGTGCCCCCACCTCCCCCAGGGAACCGCATCCCAGCCACGGCTCCTTCCGGCGCTCACAGTCGCTGGACCGGCACAACGCGGCCCCCACGGTGAGTGGTCTCTCCCGGAACAACCCACTCCCCCGCCACCCCCTCACTGCCGCCCACCCACCTCCATCCACCAATCCATCCAACCTCTAAACCGCTTGTCCTGGTGGGGGTCGCAGTAGCAGCAGCAGTCCAAGGAGAGTGGACCAGACATCCCTTTCCTCAGCAACCGATTCCAGCTCTTCCTGGGGGATTCCCAGGCGTTCCCAGCCCAGCCGAGGGATATAATCCCTCCAACGTGTCCTGGGTCGGCCTCTAGGTCTCCGTCCATCACCACCCGGCAGTGGTCCTGTCCCTCCAGCATCGTGACGGGCTGAGACCATCAACTTGCTCCACTCGACAACCCGAGCTGATCACGGTCGGGGCGGCCGAAAGCCAGATTTGAACCCAGGATCCGTGCAGTGATGGCTCAGTCTTCGAAGCCACCCGGCCACTTAAATCCCCCGTATTAGTTTTAGCGCTGCGATGGAACTGACTGGCGTCCCATCACGGGTATAGCCCTAATTTGCGCCCTGTGACTGCCAGTATAGGCACCGGCTCACCGCGACCCTGTACAGGATTAAGCGGTTTCTGACAATGGACGGATGGACGGATAGGTTTTAGCGCCGCGCTGAGTGTCCGGGTTCGCACCGATCATCGGTTTGCGCGGGCAGGACAGGTAGCACCATCCAGACATCCTTCCAGATTTCACGCCAGCATTTCCACGCCCGAAGTATGTCCTATCACACCCGGCTCAGCCAACTGGGCTCCAGCCAGCCCCCCCCGCCCCGGCGCAAACCGCCACCTCCGTCGGCGAGCCGCGCACCGGCCACAATTTACGGCTCGGTTTATTTTCTGCCGTGTCAAAAATGCGAAACGGGAGATAGCTGCGAGCGCCCGTGCAGCTGGCGCGGAGCAGCTTTGTAAACAGCCTAAATCTGCCACCTTCGAGAATGCCGCGGGCGGGCTGGGCGCGTCGCGGGCGCGCGCGAGTTGCGAGCGCGCGTCGCGAGTCACGAGAGAGCGCCCCGTCGCTCCGGGCCGCGACCACCGCGGCCGCCCGGCGGCACCCTCGCGTCGGCCGTTTGCCGAGTCCGAGCGCGGCGTCATGGTGGTGATTGCCGCGAGCGGAGGGCGGCACGGGGTGAGTGGCGCCGGTTGTGCGAGACGTGGCGCGGCCCTGCGCTCGTGCGTGTGACGTTTCTCGGGCGCTGCTGCCCGGCAGACTTTGTCTCCCCCCCCCACCCCGTGCGGATGTTTACACACCGCGCCCGGTTGCTCGTGTAAGGCTGTGTCGACCTCGTGGGCGGCCCGGTGGCGCACGCTGTGAGTAGCGTTGCCGCCTCACAGCAGGAAGCTCCTGCGTTCGATTCCCGGCTCGGGCAACTTTCTGTGTGGCGTTTGCATGTTCTAGCCGTGTTTTTCGCTGGGCACTCCGGTTTCCTGCCACAGTGCGAAGACATGCTGCCTAGGTTAATTGTCCTGACTAAATTTCCCTGGGTGCCCTGAGTTATTGTAACTTGCTTACCCCTCTCCGCTAGATAACTGCTACATAGCTCAACGGTTCCTTCCAGCTTAAATACAGACTGACTGACTAGTGGAGGAATTGTTCAGATGTTTCGTCGGTGAATATTGGCCGTGAGCGAGAATCAAACTCGGGTCACCGGGTTTGTACTTCACAGCACGGTGCTCTCAGGAGCTACATTACCGAACACACGCGCACGTTCGCATATGCAGACGTACTAAATATGGGCTTGCTGTGCTAATGCAGCGAGTTTGAATTGTCTGCCTGTTGCCCCGGTAACTTGCCCTTGAGTCCTGCAGATTTGCTCCTGTCTGGGCTCCAGGTGTTGGGTTTTGGTGCCAAATTAAATTAAAATAACCTGCCGCTTCAGCGAATTTTGCAAACGCGATATTCACATACGTGCGCGTTACGTGTGCGCATGAGAAATCGTAATTGCATCAACAGGGAAGGTTGTTTAACCTTTCTTCCGACACCCCCTTCAAGGTTACTGTTTGCCGCGGGTAATTGCACATTATAACAGATTAGCATCAATTATCGTGGTGGACGGGTTTGCGTGTTTCAGTGAACCCCAGAGCTGTCACCTAGAGTCCAGCACTCCTGCTAGGGTCTCCCTTGGTGAACAGGTCTGGGGGGAGGAGTTTTAAGACAAATAACGATCCCAAGACCCTCCGACTAAAGGAGGTTGGCGTCAGGAAGGGCATTCGGCCACAAAATTCTGCTTCAATACCCTCAGCATTGGGGTGCAACCGGCCAACCCGGGTCAATCTGGACACCAGCCGTTAAAACAAAAAAACAACAATAAATTTGCATCAGAATTTGCAGTAGCCATTCAGCCCACTGCCAGAGAGTGTGATTACGACGATAATGCCTGGGTGTTATAAAGTAACCCCCAACACCAACACCGCTGCATCACCGCTGCATCAAATTTAAAACCTTTCGGCGCGTAATATCCCTCTGTTGACCGCACGCTGAAACGCTCTCGCAGCTGTAATGTCTCTGTTGGACGCGCGCCGGATTTTGGGGTTATCGGGTTTTACGGCCGAGGCAGCCGTCGTTCCGCCTGCGCGGCCCCCCTGGATCGGGGCTGCCGAGGCGTCGTAAATAAACGGACTTAACGAGTTTGGCTCGGCCCGGCTTGGCGCTGTCGGTTTAAATCGCGCCGCGTTTGCGCGGAAGAGCCGCGACGAGGCGGACGCCGGCGGCGATTTTGGGACGCCGCTTGCGCGCGGCGCCGTCACGAGCACCGCTTGCTGGCGGTTTCGTTCGCTGTCAGTCATCCTGTAGAGCAGGGGGTCTCCAATCAGTCGATCCCAGGGTGTTGAGCGATCGCTCTCAATGTTAGCCGTCGTGGGCGTAATTGTCCCGAGTCGCGCGCGCGATCGAGTCGCTGTGCAGTGTAGGGGCGCGTTGGAGGAGAAGTTAATTTGGTAGTCAATTCCCGGGCCGATTCTGGGAATCGATCGAAAATCGAAAATATCAGCACTCGGTTCTAAAAGTGATCTTGTGTTTTTAAAAGGTTGGAGACCACTGCTGTCTCAGAGAGTCGAGGTGAGCCGGGGTCAATCCGCTAAACACAGGGTGCAAGGCAGGGCTATACCTTGGATTGAACACCAGTGAAGGGCACCAGCTCCAGTATAGTCAGAAGGCCAACTAACCTAGACAAGCAGCGTGTCTTTGGACTGTGGGAGGAAACCGGAGTACCCGGCGAAAACCCTCGTGCCGCTTGCATCTCTGCGGCAGGGTTTCTGGCAGAAGCGTTACGGCACCTAACCCCCCCCCCCCCCC
>JAZEWU010000037.1:5254167-5283047 GCA_036362915.1 Geotria australis | reverse complement strand
ATGTTATTTTCCATATAGCATTGTTTACAGGGTGGCGCAGTGGTAACACCTGCGCCGCACAGCAAGAGGCGCAGGTGTTACCACGGCTCAGGCGCCTTTCTGTGTGGAGTTTGTGTGTTCTGCCCCCTGTTCTGCGTGGGTTTCCACCGGGTTCTCCGCTTTCCTCCCACATCTTTAAAAAAACACTCATAAATTATTTGGCCGATAACAATATATAGGAAGCAGTGTCTAGTGGCAATATGGCGCCGGCAACACCCGCTTGGCTGCCTCCTCCGTCTCTCTGCGCTTTCCTCGCGCCTCAGAGTCGTTCTCTCGTTGAATGAGTACCTTCGACAGTGAATTAATATGTGCGCGTTATAAATGTTTACATATTATGTATATCAATTCAAAGGCTGACAAAACGTAAGGTTCTATATAATCCGCCTAATTTGTAAATGCATCGTCCAGGGTGGGCGAAAAGTCCCTATACCACCGGATAAACAACTGTAGCGACTTCCACAGGTTAAAGGGCTAGAGGGACTTATCGCCCAGCCTTTATTATACTCGCGGTATTAAGTATTCAACGCCGTCGATCCATTGCGTCGGCTCTCTCCTGCAAGCCTGGCGTCTCCCGTGATTGGCTGATCGGCCTTGCGATTGCGCAATCCTGAAACCTTGTACTGAGTAGTCACGTGGGTAAACAAACGTGGCGGCCCCCGTGGCGTGGGTCCACGTGGGCAGAGTGCGCGTGTTGCCCCCTCATGACCGAGTTGGTAACAGCAGCGTCGGTGTTGCTGGGCTACAAACCCGGCGACCCGAGTTTGATTCCCTCCAACAGCCAACGCTATTGACGATTTTCTGAACCGGTCCTGGGCCGCCCCTAGGTCGACTCAGCCTCAATTGAGTGTCTAGTGCGGTGAGTAAACATTGCCACTAGGGAGACAAAGGCGGCCGGTCGTGGTGCTGGCTACCCACCCCTTCGTGTGCTACGTCGACCTTCATAGGTGCTCGCTAACGGCACTTGCGCCTGCAGTCTGTCACGGCTAATACGGGGGCGAAAACACGGGGCCGCCGTGCATACCGCACTCGAGTTACCGAGCGGGTTAATTCCCGAGCTCTTAGAACACGGACCACCACACAGGTGCGAGCTACATCCTGGCAATATACTCACCGACAGTATACCCATATACCCACGAACTGTATACTCATTGACAATATACTTACCGATGTAGGTTTTCACGGCTAGATTCATGATTGTTGCTTTTTATTGCCGGTCAGTTTTTGCCGGAATAGTCGTGGTGGGATCCGGTTCCGCTAAAGCTGCGTGGTGGGATCCGGTCCCACTACAGACCCGGATGTAGCCTGAGGAGTTGAGACTGGGAATCGATTTTGGAAATCGATATTTTGGAATCGCTCGCATAGCGACTCATTTAATCATGGAGCTTTTGCTGCCAGATAGATGCGTATTTTTAATAAAGAAAAAATAGCCACTGAAAATCTAAACTCTCGACGGGATTCCTGCGATACAACAAACACGCGGATTGACAAAAATACAAACTAAAAACCTATGCAAACTAAATCAAAACACCACCATTTACACCACATTGCACGTAAGTGACCGAGGACAAAATTTAAAAATTATATTTTTACACGTAAAAATCAGTACACTCGATTAAACGCTCGATTCGAATCTGTGGTGGAATCGACTGCCGGGTGGATCGATTCCTAGCAGGGCGGGGATCGATTTCTAGCAGGGCGGGAACCGATTTCCGTACAGACACAAAAGGTTGAGCGAATCGATTTTGGGAATCGATACAAACACGCGAATTGACAGAAATATAAAATAACAAACTGAATCAAAACATCACCATTTACACCGTATTGCACGTAAGTGACCAAATACTAAAATAAAAAGAATATTTTTACAGGTAAACGTCAGTACGTTCGATTAAACTCTCGATTCGGATAGGTGGTGAGAATCGACTGCTGCGTAGATCGATTGCGAGCGTTTCATAAAAATGGCCGCGCCCAGCGGCCGATGGCACCTGGATCTGTCCCGTGCCCTCCTCATGCACCGAGCTTGTCAATCGCAAGGCAGGGACGAGTCGAACTTTAGCCGGAGCCAAGGGCTGTGACGAGCAAACGAATAAATACTATCCGCGATGAGATCAAATAAAAAATGTTTTTTGTTTCCCTCCTTTAGAAACACAAATAGTGCATATGAATAATGTAAGAACGGAATACTGTAGATGTTTATTTTATAGAACAAACACTTCTCCGCTTTGTGTATTGAACACTAATAGATTTGCTGACGGTGTGGGTAGCGGCTAAATGATTGACAATAATAATAATTTACATTTATAACGCGCACATATTCATGCACTGTCGAAGGTACTCATTCGACGAGAGAACGACTCAGAGGCGAAAGAGGCAGCCAGGCGATTTTGCCGGCGCCATATTGCCACACACTGCTTCCTATATATTATGATGTTATCGGCCAAATCATTAATGAGTGTTTTTTTAAGTAATGGGAGGAAACCGGAGAACCCGGAGGAAACCCACGCAGAACAGAGGGAGAACACCTAAACTCCACACAGAAACGCGTCCGAGCCGAGATTCGAACCCCTGGCCTTCTTGCTGTGAGGCGCAGATGTTAGTTACCACTGCGCCACCCTGCCGCCCAGGCGGCTGCTACTTTGTGCTAGCGTTTACCCGCGTTCACTTCGGCAGGTCTGTGTCCGCAGTGTTGCTGTGAAGTGGCATTGTGCGGTTTTAATGGTTGGGCTGCGATTTACACGGCTGAGTTGCCCATCAGTTTCACTTAATGTAGCAATCGCACTCTAAAGAAGGGATTAGCGTCTCCGTTTTCTCACGCAAAACGCTCGCCTTGCGTCAGATCATTCTGGTTGTATGCAGGTTTTTACTACGTATGGCCATTCTCTTATTGTGCATAATCTGCTGAATGACAAGTTGGGGCCAGCCTGAAATCGCATCGTAAATTGCAACTACGGTGTCAAAGCTGTGGTCGAAAACGCACGCGTTAAGTAAGATAAAATGTAGGGTTTTTTTTGTCGATCATTGCCATCGTGTCGGCTATGGGGACTATTTGACCATACTTCACCACGCGGGTCAGCGCGGATTAAGGGAGAGGTCCAGGACCAGGAATTAAACTCGTGGTTCTGGGATGGTATGGCGTTGTGCTAAACACTGCACAATCACTCCAACCCCCATTAATTTAAGCATACTCCATTGGAAATTTAAATTAGGCCAAAAAACGCCTTTGTTAAATACACAACTGAACTGCACACCGCAGGTTGAGGCCATCTATGCATGAAAGCAATCTTTTTTTTATCAGTGCCTTTTCTGTTTCCGCAGCGTAATACAGTTGGCCCTTTAAATTGGTCACAGTCCAATGAACAACCTTGCCTTGTTATTGTGACGTGACGTGAAACTCAAAAAGAGACGCGTGGCCATGACCGCTCAAAGAGCGCCCCAGGAGAGGCTGGGGGAGGCGAATCAGACAATTCAGCTTCCGTACCGGCTCCGCGAGGCAGGCATGCGGCTAATTGTCCTCCAAGAGCTTTCTAGAAGCAGTGTCCTGAGCTGTGATCTCAAGCCTACACCGTAAAACCATTCGTTGTCATCATTTTATATTCACGCTGCAAGCAACCGTTGAGCGGTGTAGCTATTTTTAACAGTTGTCTAACGGGGAGGTGTAACCAAGTTCGAGCATCTCAGGGCATCCAGGGCAATTTCGGCAGGGTAATTAAGCTATGCAGCATGTCGTCTTTGGTATGTGGGAGGAAACTGGAGTACCCTGCGAAAACCCATGTGGACATAAGAACATGCAAACTCCACACAGAAAGGCATCCGGGCCGGGAACCGAACCCAGAGCCTTGCTGTGAGGCAGCAGGCCTACTCACCATGTGTACACATTACGAAGGCCCTGCTACATGGCTTCTCCAAGCCGGCACTGTCTAGTAATTCATATTTATGGTACACGAGTCCTTTTCTTAGTACCCATTTTCCACTGCGTGACCTCGGAGCCACTTTCCAGTCCTTGTCTCCCGCTTATTGTCTTGACCGCTGGCCATCAGTTATGTCTTATCCAATCCCACTTGTTAACGTTTGAATTATGATATTCACCTGCATGTTTACTAATTTGTGTGTTCCTTTGTCTCGGTTTAATTCCAAACTTGGAATATCCCCCATGCTTATTTTCACACTTAATTTATTTACCGATTATTAACGATGTCATGGCAGATAGTTACACAGATTAATAAATAATAATAATTTTACAGTTATGTGCACACATTCATTCACTGTCGAAGGCACTCGATCGACGAGAGAACGACTCAGAGGCGCGGGGAAAGCGCAGAGGGGCGGAGGAGGCAGCCAGGCGGCGTTGCCGGCGCCATATCGCCACCTCGTCTTCGTGCCTAAAACACGTTCGTTTTAGGCACGTTTTAAAATAAATTATTCACCTGTTAAAAACAAGGACGGATGTTCTTTTAAACGCAAGACCGCAAGGAGCCTTGAGTTGTAGCCCGCCCTGGTGATAGGGCACGAGTAAATGTCAGTGTTATCAAAGGTAACACAAAACGGTGGTGAGTGGGGGGGGTCTATGCAGGGATGTACAGTCAACGTGTGTATACGTCACATTTATTTCCAAAAACGAATCAAGGACAGAATGCAAGGGCAACGCGCGTGGGGGGGGGGTGGAGTAGGGAGTCAACGGTGATGGGAGTTTAACTTAATTTGTGGTTAGAAAATTTGATAAGCATCTTATTGACTTTAAATAGCGTTTAATTTATGCTTTTCAGAAACATCAGTGCAGCATACACACTGCAAAATACAGTAGTTTCGGTTGACCGACTTTGTGAAGCCAAGTGTGACGGCATTATGTAGCCGACTTGCAAACGAAACGTCACCTTAACGAAAACTTAACAGGTCTGCCGTGACCAAGCGAGTGAATGTATACACGCGTTAGAGAATCAACAGTAATAACATTTTATTGTATAATACATAAACAATACAATCACATAACATTCAATGTGGCGCAATCCCACACTTACGTAAAATTGAACTTTACAACACAAAAAAGAAAACCACCAGCAGATTTATGAACGAAATGAGCACTTTTCATTAAAAATATGCACAAAAATACAATAGAAGTATGCACAGTTTGTGGAGTTCTAACCCTATGGAACGTCAGAAAATGTGTCGCTTTCGTAAGCAAATTCAACGCAATATAGACCAACAGAGCTGGGATTTGAGAGAGTAATATTTACTTTGAACACAAGTTGGTCAATTGAATTGAATGCTCACCGTCGCAGGATAGCAGCTTGTAACTCAACATTGGTGACTTTATGCAGTTCTGTTGCTATTGTTGTGGTCAGCCACGTGTTCGCTTGTGCACTAAAGCAAAGGTGCAACACGCGACAGAAACTTTAGAAAGCTTTAGATGATATGAATAAGTCAGCGGGTCGAAGGCTGTTGTAGCTGATTTGTGGAGGAGAGCCAGCCAGCTGTTATGTACATTGCTGAAAAAACCTTTTCAGTGGCTCAACCATGTTTCGTAACTACAAAAGTTTTAACTTTAAAAACTAGTACGAATGTTCTAGTCATAAGAGTCCACTAAAATTGTGCATCGGTCCTGAACGGGGATATAATGAAGAACATTTACTGTGTACAACGAAATAGAATTTTAACTCTTGTTTTTTTACTAACACAACCTTGCCTAGCAATTTAAACAAAACTATGTGATAATAGAAAAATATGACTGGAAACCAATTCTCTGTTCATCTAAGTGCAAAGAAGCCCTAACACAGTTGGGGCGATTCTTGGTAACAATGGAAGTCAAACGACAAGGCAGTAACAGCAACTGCAATACCTACTTCCAGAGAGGATTTTTTTTATCTTTTTTCATTTAAACACTGTTTTCCCAAGGGAAGGTGAATCAAGGCGACTCATGTTATTTTAGCTTTGAGCTTAGTTCCTAAATTTGCGAGATATTTTGCACAAAGCACTTCCGAAAATGTGTGAAAAGGAATTCTCATGTGGGCCGTTGCGTGTATATTTTATTGGACAAATGACAGTCGATGACATGCCAAGAATACCCCCCCCTTCAACACTGCCGTGGTTTCCAACTAAACTATTACAGTATAACCATATTTACCACCTTTTGTATACTGTACAGCTTCTTCCCTTAACTTGGGAACACTAACTTACCTACAATAACTACATGATCAAAAAGTAAACGCTGGCATGATCACTATGTCATTGGCAAGGGTTAAATTATAGAGAAGGTCGTAGCTGTAAGGGGAATTTGTGTCGATCCGTTATTCTTTCATAAGGCCAATCTTCTTCTTTGCGATTCTTCGAAGCGCGATGTCAAATTACAGTTTCCCATTTTCTTACACAGCCCCTTGCATTTTCATTGAACTCCGCAAGGTCTTTTGAGCTGTGCCCAGTTTGGATATGGGCACTTGCACTAAGCTACATTACGTATCCATTACTTACAAAAGAAATGGTCAGAATGCTCCTACTACAATTTAACCCCTGCTTGTTTGTAAACTGTTAACTCTTTATCGATGATCTTATTTAGAATGATTATCTTTTTCCTGTGTTTCAGGCCACATTTTTAAACATTAAAAACAGTTTTACAATGAGTAAAATGCACAGAAATTCTAATGGGCGATATTTCTACAAAAACGCATTTAAACATTTGTTAACCGTTTTTGATATTTGAAAAATTTGGCTTGCCAGGGGGAAAACAAACTGATGATTTTACTATTATTTAGCAGATGACGTTGAAAGAACAGATAACTCTGCAGCTCTTTAAAAAACGTGTGTTGCGCAATCGTTTTAACGCCTTACAAATTGTAGTATAATCCTGGCAAGCCGACCTATATATTACAACAATACAATGCCACCACCTGGTCATTGCTAAATGTACTAGACTATGAATGAGTCGTATAAGCAAGTTCTTACAGGCTGTCTTGTCAGTGGTCAGCAGCAGCATGTGGACATCACATGGGTGACTGAAAATAATTAACAGCTGTGAATGGACAGCAATTCTACCAGGTCTTGTTTTCCTTTCTTAAATCCTGGAGAACTGTGCAGGCAGCAAATTGCTAGAGGGCAGGAAGTCGTGGGGAGATGGTAAAGAATTTCTACTGATACATCAATCCTTCGACACCTGAAAAACAATGGAAATGTGATGGGGTTAAGTTCTGCAGTGGTCGTTTTCAAAGTGAAACTGAGGTACATTTCAGGCAAGTGATATTTCAAATGCTGTAAATTTTAATCAAATAGTAATGTGAGCATACAGTAAAACTATTATAACCTATTCGATCTGGAGCTTTGCATATCTAAATTACTAATACTGAAAAGCTTTAACCTATACAAATAATATATGCTGGTTTAATATTACCACATGCAACGTGAGCGGCCTGGGTTTGACATGGAATCAAACCCAGGCCGCTGAGTTGATTGCAGAGTGCACAAAGCACTGCACCCACCACTACCGCATTTAACATGAACCCCATGACAGATTTGATAATTATCTGCTGTGCACAGCAGATGGCGCTGTGGCTTAAACTCACGATACATTTCACAGGCAGACAAGGGCAGTTTCCTTACTATGATAACGCAAGCGCACTTACACCACGGCTTATTATGTTAAGTGCAAAGCGCAGATGAAAGCACCGTATACTAACGGCAAATTGGTCTGCCAGTGTGGTATGTTTTTAAATTTAGGACTGTTATTATTATAGTTCATTGAACCACCCACGACCATAGCCTTTTCAACATGTTTGCCTGTGCCCATCCTATTGAAGGTCTTTGTCGACTGATTTCCACTACACTATTTGCATTGTAAATGCCTCCAGTGTACTTACCGTTCACGGTGCGTCAACGGTACTAACCCGTTATGGTTTTGTGCGTGTTACTGTGCCGTGTTTGGTGTTCATTATTCATACCATTCTGGTGATAAGCGAGCATGGTTATCTCCTCTCTGTGCTTTCCACAGAAGCAGGCATCCCTTTACCCTGTCGAAACACACATTTAATGTAAAAATATGCACGCCAGTACATTCAATCACTTATCAAAGAAATACAGGGTATAACTCAATCTAATGCAATTAAATGTAGATGGTATGATAAAAATAAATCCATTAACACTAGTTTAATATTTGTTTACATTTATTTCTGCACATCAACCTAACGCTCTATCACTTGCTACTATATTTCGTGTAAGCTTTATGTACTAATAGTGTCAGCAATAGGAAAGTAACATGGAAATAATATAGAAAGCGGATTGATGGATGGAGCAATACACATCAAAGAGTAATTGCAAACGCAATATATGACCAATCGAGATGAAGCCATACTTCTTATACGAAACATCAAAATACACAATTCTGTATCTCTGAAATATTCCGTAGTGCGCTGTGTAAAGTGACAAGACCTCAAACGAAGGATGCTGGATGAGAATTAATACACGAATGTGTGTATTTGCCGACTGTCTCGCGTGTTACGGATTCATGCAGATGCGTTTTATCCGGGTATTCCGGTTTCCTTTCACATGAAACCAATCACTCTATAATGGCATTGGTGAAACTTCTCAATGTAGAACCATGTTGAAAATAGTCTTGAAACTCAGCGGGGCCTTTCTGGGTAAATAATTGTCCTCGTAATAAAAGTCACATTATTATGTATTCTGTATATCGTCTTACACACTACATTTTCCTTGTGTTACACACGAATTTTGTAATTACATTCACAACTGTATTGGGCACGTCACACATTTGTGTACCCTTTGAGGTTGAACACCACAATTTCTTGCAACACGGGAAGTTTTTTTTTTTATGATGCATTACTAAAGAATTGAGGTTAGCCACTTTAAAAAGGGCATGTTGTTTAATTGCCACTGTAAAGGCTAGTTTTCACTTCCCCATTGGGGGTTTTGAGAAGTGGGCTTTTATTCTCTCCGAAGCACTCAACGTGGTATTTATGGGAAAAACATATATATTAAAGACATTTTCAGTCTGTAATTTGTCCATGTCATGATTTTAAATGATCGAGTGAAAAACACAGAACATACGCTTTAAAACATGTTCAATTTCACAACCTGGTATTTATTGTAAACATAACCTTTTGTCATCGGTTTATCTTTGGCACCTAACTTACCATGTTACACATAAAATTTGGAAGGCAAATATAACCACGATCTTTTATATTGAAGTTGTAACTCGATCACAATTTTCCCCAAAATATTGTAACGCGCAAGCAAATGTTATCACAGAAACGTAACGAACACTGATCACGTAAATAAGAACCGCAAACAGAAGTTCACCATACCTTATGTTTGGCACATTTGATCAGGAAATTATCTTCGCATAGCAAACAATCTGTAAACACAAGCAGATTTAATTAGGGCAAAGAGTCCCGCAATCACTTGTGCATATTTATCTTATGCGCATGAATGGTCCATGTTCATTCATATGGAAAACACATTATCGAGTGCAATAGTAAAAACAAAGTAATTCTATAAAAACTCACTTAATGCAAAACTGCCGAGACGTATTTGAGCAAGTAGCGCATTTTCAGACTTACGAATGTACCGATGACCGTTCAAAGGAACGAGGGCCGTGTTGTATTGAGACCACTCGTACAATTCAAGACGAGAGCTCGTTACTATGAACCTCATCTCATAATTCAACACTAATTAATCCCCGAGATTGGTGGGTACTGCCCGTACCTTGTACTCGGGTGTCCAAAACACAGCCAAGACGGGCTCTGTAATGACACCGGCGGCGATCGCACCACGCACTATGGATGTTGTAAGGCGACGGGTTGGACCCGGCGGCGGAAGCTTTACGAGCTGGCGCTCAGTGGCGACGCGCAGTTAAGTGCAGCAGGGCACGGCGCCCAGTTGGAGGCCAGACACGAGGACGAGCCTCACGGTTACGTTCACAGACTCGTTACGCAACCGTCAATTAAAAAATACGGGGCACCCACCCGCTTCCATGGCACAGATGAAGTGATAGCGCTGGGCACATCCCTTGCCGTGGCATCCCAGTGTGGCTCCAATCCGCTGGCACTTGGAACAGCTCTGTTGGGCCGCGGAAAGAATACGTGTTTTTTTTGTACATATAATACGGCTCGTTTCAGAGTACATACACAGGATACATTCGGTTGTATCGTTCAAATGCATAAGAGCGGAATTTGTTATCTAAGCCAAAAACCCCGCCGCCCTAAAATCGTGGCACTTGTCCTTCTGTGTCCTTTGAACGAATGCTGCAGTGAATGAACACAGTAAATAGTGATCTGATCGTGTTTTGAAAAAAAACGTCGACCAAATGTAAAAGAAAATGCTCGTAGCTACTGCTGCACTCAGCCATGTTCCCTTCTTAGCTAAAATATTATTCCGTGTCGCCTGATGCGTTTCGTTATTCATGAAAGTAGCACTATCACCAATGTGACGCAGTGCTGACTGGCCTAGAACAGATATTGCTGCCCAGGGCTACGCTTTCTGGAAACAATCCAAATTCTTCCACGATGGTTATTGCTGCCAATATATCGTGTCTAGAATTTTTTGAAATCTAAATTTCTTTTTTTAGGTTAGTAATTTTCGACATGCTTCTACATACTCAAGTTATTAAAAACGATTGCACAAACCAATCATTTCGCAGAACTTTTAAAAGTTAACAATTATTATAATTGCTGTAAAAATGAACAGTTAGGCTCAAGTAAACAAATGTTAAGATGAAAAACCAACGTTTTTTGTATTGATGTCGGGTTTTTTTCTTTCTAGTCTTGGAAAAACTAGAACAAAAGTTGAAAATGACTAACAATTGCAAATACTTAGAAGAGAAAGTTTCACAATGCTTTGCAGAAAAAGTCTCGCGGTATATATTACTCTTACAAATCCCAAACGTGCACATCACTCAACTCCTCCACCTTTGGGTAGACCCAAGTCACATGACAAACATGTTTGGGTGATATTATGCAATGTGATAATCGTAACAGATCTGCAGGGAAATGTATATTTTTCATGCCACTGTTCCACGGTGAGGGAAGTGACACGAACGTGCGATAAAATGGGTCCCAGCTGTGCCGCGGATACAATGCGAGTGCGCCGCACAACTATGACCTGCAAAGTCACGATTCCAGCAGGCGCACCATCTGCTGTAGACGCCGCTGTATCCCGGTATTCGCGGCGTGCGGCTCTCTTTCGCTGCCAGCGAAGGTGGCAGCTAAGTTTAGGACGGAGGTGCTGCCACGTTTCACGAGCCTCCCCACCCCCCCGAGCCCGTTTAATGCGCCCAATTGCTGCGGCTGGCCCTGTAGGTGCACCGAGTGAATTACGCCCACGGCTCGCATTAACTTGCGCGCTTATTTTGTGTTGCTGCAGAAGGTCATGCTGGCAAAGCTAAAGCAAATAGAGCATTATTTCAGCAATATTTTTTTTTCTCCTTCGGGTGCCGCATCAGCATTGCATATACGATGTCGGGAATTAAACATATGGGGAGGGCTACTTTGTTCTGAAAGGCTTTAAATCATGGGCTGAAACAGAATCACAAAAGACTTGGTTTTTAAGCCATAAGGATGGTTTATGAGGTCATTAATATGGATAAGATTCAAATGTGCTTCCGTAAAGCAGTACTTTGATTTTAAACAATGGCTTATTATGCTGGTGAATGGTACATGGCAAATAAGCTCCCGGTGGTTTTTTTACTGGGAGGGAAAAAGGGAAGGAGTTCGAGCGCAAGCCAACGGTTCGTACAAACGCAAGGTTATATACATATTACGATTCAGCTTTCGAGAAAGCAAAGCCTCACTCACGATCTCGCGAGCGATCTCCACCGCTTCCAGCAGCCCGTAGAGTCGTCCCCCCACGAGGAAGACGTCGCTGGTCCACACTGCGCACGGCTGGTGGACCCAGAACTCCTCGTTGTCGAGCGGCACCTCTGGGGGCGGCTGCGCCTCGGCCGTGGGCGACTCCTTCTCGGCCGCCTCCTTGCGGCCCTTCCTGGAGCGGCCGTCCGAGCTCTTCTCGGCGGCGCCGTCGCTGTCGACGCAGCAGTAGCAGCTGGGCTTGCGGCAGCGCGCGCCCCTCGTGCTGCCGCGCAACGACGCGCAGTTCTCGTCTGTGGAGCCCGCCCGCGGTTTCTTCGCCCCTCGGTGGTTGTCGCTCGGCGCCGCCGCCGCTTCGGCCTTGCGGCCCTCGTCGGGCTCCCCCGACGCCCGGGCGGTTTCGCCCGCGGCCTCGGCGTCCTCGCTCGCGCGGTCCTTGCTCGGCGCCGCCTGGTGCTTCCGCGCCGCGGGCGCGTGGCCCTGCGGGTAGTACGGGCCGAAGAGGTCCCCGAGCTCTTTGAAGTTGGCGGAGAAGCCGCAGAAGCAGCACACGAGCGCGCCCTTGTTCTGCGTGTCCGTCACCACCCGACCCATCACGAAGCAGGACGACAGCGGGACGACGTGAGACGCCGTCTGCACGGGTGCCGCGCCGGATGATTTCTTTGGTTTGTCTAACTTGGACTCCTCGTCGTTGCTGTTCACAACAGTGCACGTGGATTTTAAGCTGTTGTTGTTTCGCACTCTGACGTACGGAGCGAAGCATTTGATTTTGGATTCCGTTTTCTCCTCGGGCCTGTGAGACAAAGATCTGAGCTTTATTTCGGGCTCATTGGGCTGCACTCTGGGTCCAAATGATTTTTTGGGTCGCCCCCGGCGCTTTTTTGCCACCGGCCCCAGTTTCTTCCCTTTGTTGATCATCTTTCTCTTTCTGGTCTCGTCGCCCTTTGTCGTATTCGAGGCGTCGTGCTTGGCCGTACCCTCGGATGCCGGTTCTTTTTTAATGGCGCACACAGGCTTGTCTGAACCCTTTACATACGACCTGCATTGCTGCTCCGCCAGCTTTGTGCCCGAGCCCGTAGCCGATGCTCTGACCGCAACCGGGCTCGTGGCGGAAGGCCTGACAGCCGGGACGTGAGACGCTTCTTTAACGGAGTTTCCCGGAAGCCTGACGTTTGGTGGGGAACACGACGCGGGTCTGATCATCGCACCAGGTGCCGCAAGGCGGACTGCCAGGCTCGGTGTTTTGTGCCTGAACGACGGACTCGAACCCACCGGCCTCGCGGCTGAACCAGAGCCAATGGGTTGCACTACGGCAGGTGGGGCCCTCGGTCTGCCAACAATTCCAGGAGTCCTAGGTCTGGCAGCGTAACTCGATGACGTTGGCATATTGGGCGCCGCAGGAAATCTTGGCCCGCGATATAACGTAGATCGCCCGGGAGGGGACAAAGGGGAAGATGTGTTGTAAGTATTGTTTACATTAACTCGAGACCACTTGGGGGGCGAGGTGGATGCCTTCATTATGTTTTGGGCGGCACTTACAGTTTGCGGTGCAGACGGCGGCGGCAGCGCAGAAAATGCGTTTACCCGAGGCATGGCAAGAAGGGGCGACTTCATCGAAGACATTCCTGGCTTTGTAAAGCCATCGGCGTTTGGATATTTAAACGGCTGTAAGGATGCAGCTTTTCGGATTCCCTTGTTGCCCCCGTGGATCTCCTCATCACTGTCCCCTATTGTAATCGTTACTATTTCAGAAGAAGAAACTATTCCCGTATTACCTGGACTTGCATTCAAGTTCATCTTCTGCTGCTGAGCAGGCAATGACAGTTTGTCAGGTTTATCCTCCGGTTCGATTTTAACACGATGCTGATCAGTGTTTCCTGAAAGAATCGCCTCCAGACAGGAACTATTTGTGTGTCCGTCGGGTGTGTTGTTGGCCGCAGACGACATTAATCGTTTTGGGGACGTGATCTTCTGGACAATCTCTTCCAACTTCAGTCCTCTGCTCTTTCTTGGAGGAAGAATTTTTGTCCTACCAGGAGTTGGAAGGTTCGACAGACTTTGTTTACAGTGAGAATTTTGACTCGCTTTCACCTGGCCTTCGTTGGCGATCGACGCCTGCTTGTTAACGTGTGCGTCTAACGACTCGGAACGTGGTCTCTTTATCGAAAGGTCTTTAGCCGGTTGTTTATACTTTCTCTTCATGGAGTCATTTTCTTCCTGATCATTGCGCAACGCAAGCTCTTTTCGTGCAAAGCTTCCCTTTGACATGTCGATGGCTATGGTCGCATCTGGCAGCTGCCTCCGCTTATTCGTACCCTGCCTGTAATCGGCCGATGCCGACGGCTTTGCAGATTCTCCCATTTCTCCTCTGGAGTTGGAAGTCGAATTGACCATTTGGTGATCTGATGACGTTTGCCTGATCGGACTCAAAACCCTGTTGGAGGGCGAAGCGGGTAGAACGGGTCCATCTTCCGCAGACAGACTCCCACGAGGGGATGTCTTCCGCGGGCTCATCCTCGTCGGATACACGGGACTGTTGGGAGGACTCTGCAGTTTCTTTGCCAGCTGAGGGCTGAGCGCAGAACTGACGCTCATTCCAGCAGTTCCAGGACCTTTAATATGTTCAGCCGCACAGCCCGACCCAACTCTACGCAAAGGCCTTTTCCCTGCAGCCTCTGCACTGTGTTCTTCGCTCCTCTTGCCCTGTTCGTCCATCCGCTTTTCATTTCCGTCGTCGTCTACGGATCCTTTTTTGTCCGTCGGTGAAACCTGCGGCCTTCCAGACCGTCGCAGTGTTGGTGGAGTGTTTTTGTTCCCGGTCATGTCTAGGCCTGCAGGTGGTTTTGTGGGTGACAAGGTGGCACTCTGATCGCTGTGCACCGGTGGAGAGGTTTTTGTTGCATGACCATGAACAGGAGACCTTTGCTGGCCATCAATTGAATTTTTGACACTTGGCCTACGCCCTGACCTCTTTCTGTCAGGTGTAACAGACATGGAATAATCTATACCCTCGGCACTTGCTGCTTGTGCGGGAATTTCTAGTTTTTGTCTTTTAGCCTCGACATTCCTTCCTGGTTTTTTGGACTCGTAAGTATTCACCGGGTTGGGTTTCCCCATTGCTGCCGATGGTGCTGAATGGGTTGTGATGGGCATTGTTTGGGGAAGGCTCCTTACAGGTGATGTTTTACCACCCCTAAAGTAACTAGCAGGGGCATGTTTTGGTGGAGATTTACTGTGCTGTGAAAAATCAACAGCAGACTGATTTTTATCAATGTTGGCCGTCTGTAAAACAGAAGACCTAGTATTGGACCTTGGAGATTTTCTGCTGGGTATTTCAGATTGATGGTTTGATACACACTCGCCCTTTGAAACTGACAGCTGATCAGGTTGTTGCAATGCGGAATTCCTTTTATTAACATGATGACCATCGACACTTTGGAGTGGAATGGACAAGTCACGTATCAGTTGTTTGACTTGTGACATTTGCTCATGTTCAGATTTTTCCATGAGCCTGTTAAAACTTTCCAAAGCAATGCGACTGTTCTCCGCACTGTCCGAGCATCTGTCAGATGACTGAGGGGGCCCATACTTTGTGGGAAACCCACCCTGGTGGTCTTTCTTAGGGGTGTCCGTACATTGTGAATGATATCGGGCATCTGCGGCTTTTGTGTTACTTTTATTATTGGCTTCTTGAACAGGCATTGCCATTTGGCAGGATTTGCCCATTGTGCTGGTGGCATTTACATGGGACACTAATTCACTGGTGCTAGGCCTAGAACTCATATTTACAGCATTTTCTCGATTTACATTTATTTCCCCCATCAGGCTGTCCACGTCTCGTTTGGTGGGATCCTCCAGCCCCGAAGAAATAACACTAACGCACTGAAAAGGCCACCGCTCGTTAATATCCGTTACTAGGTTTGCGTCGCTTTTTTCAACTGCACCACCTTGCTCCTTACGTACGACGTACTCCTTCGAGGACATGTCGATGCCATCCCTCGAAACAATAACGCCGGGACATTTGCCATCTCCCTTCGTCGTCAAGTGGTTTCCCGAGATGGGCTCTTTAGGAAGAGCTCCTGCCGAGTTTCCGGAGTCTTTGTTACCAGCTCTGGGTTGAGAAACGGGAGAGAGCAGCTCTGCGCCGTGAGACATACTTGGTGCTGGCTGCTGTCGGAGCAGCATGTAGGACGACGACAAATGACTCTGGTGCAGTTGATCTTTGTTCTCCAAGTGAAAAGATTTTTGATTATCCGCTTCCTCGCCAAACAGCATTCGTTCGGAACCGGCCGGGCTACTGCAGTTGCTGCTTTTTATCGAGGACTCCACGCTGCCTGGTTGTTCGCGCAACGTTTCCGACTTTTTTGGCGACCGTTTGCCGCCCTTCTTGTGCGCTGCGAGAGGATCCGTGAGCAGCAACTGTTGAACAGTGTTAGGAATGTTCTCCACCTGAGAACTGAGAGCGTTCAAACTGCTTAGACTCGGGTCCATCCTTCTGCTCTCAGGAAGAGGTGACGCTTCCTGACTACCTCCGCCGACATCCGAGGCCGTTCTTACGTCCAAACCCGTCCCGGTCATGTTAATACCGCCACTGGTATCGGCTCTCTTATCAGTCCCTTTCCTAATTACGTCCAAACTTGGCCCGCACTCGGAAACATTTCTGCCGTCGCTCGCCGCTTTGCCGCCGCCCTCGGAATTCGACGCGGCATCCAAGCCCATTCGCATAGCGTCCATGCACGCTCTCGACTCGCTCGCACCCCTGACGTCGGCGTTCACGCCGCCATCCAAAGCAGGAGCTTTAAAGTGGCTGTTTGCCATCGTGGTGGACGGGTTCGGGGAGTGCAGCAGCTGCGTCATGGGACCCCTCACGTTGCCGGCGAGAGGCGTTTGAAGATAGTGACTCGCTTCGGGGCTCTGAACCATGGGTGAGGTGTTGGAGCTGTAAGGGGGAGACTTAATTTGCTGCTGCTGCTGTTGCTGCTGCGGAGCTGGGGAGTGCGTGGACGCGGGGCTGAACGGTTGGTGGTGAAACTGCGAGGGAGACTTCACCCCCATGTCCGCGTTGCCGTAGAGGTTGATCTGACTGGCAGCCTGACCGTGCGTCGTCGAGAACTGCCGCTTCTGCGTTGCCTGAGCTTGCTCGAAACCGGCTGCCACCGCTCCCTGCTGGTAGCCGAACCCGCCGCCCTGGTTCCCGTAACTGCCGCCGCCCCCGCCGCTCGAGAACCCAGTTAAATGGGCGTCGTACTGCGACATCGTGAACGGGTGCGACTTGGGGTTGTAGTGTTGCTGAGACTGAAAGGGGGAGGGCGACGGCGACTGGTAGTGCTGCGAAAAGTGCATGGCTGTCGGAGGGTAGTGGGGCGACTGCTGCTGCTGCTGTTGCTGCTGCTGCTGCGAATGCTGCGGCATGGTGGACTGCGAGAGGTGCTGGGCGAGACTCGTGGACGGCTGAGACGCGAGCGACGTCGGGGTCGGCGCCGCGTGCTGCGACAGCGGCGTCGCCGCCGGCGGGGGGTGCTGGGAGAGGGGCGTGGGGGCGGGCGGCGGGTGCTGGGCGCCCCCCGAGTGCTGCAGCTGCACGGTCCGCACGCCCTGCACGGGCTGCTGCGACGGCGCCTGCGTCTGCTGGTAGTGCGGCGACGAGAAGGGGCTGCTGTAGCGGTCCTGCTCGTACAGCGCGTAGGGCAGCGGCGTCGACCGCGGGCCCCTCCACTGCAGCTGCCCCTCGCTGTTGTACTGTCCTATGTAGTTGCCATCTTGGGTGGGCAGGTAGTTGCCGAGTCCCGTGGCCGACTGCGCGGCCTGCGGTGCCTTGGCCCCCGTGTAGTAGTATCCGCTGGGATTGTTCAGATAGCTGTGGTACGGGTGCTGGCTGCTGTAGTAATCCCCCGCCCCAGACGCAGATGGGGGCGGTGGTTGCTGCTGCTGCTGTTGCTGCTGCTGCTGTTGTTGTTGTTGCTGCTGCTGCTGTTCGAAGCCGCGGTACTGGCCCGTCGCTTGGTAACCCTCTCTTAATCCTCCTGGTTGGGGGTTGGTTATACCCAGCTGCTCGCTGAACGACTGCATTTTCTCTCAAAGAACCTGCAAATGCAACAACACGTTTTGTTTAAGCATCGGTTATACGAGCAGCAGTGTCACATTGTGTCAGGTCTATCATTGCATCCCCCCCCCCCACCCCGTTCTTCCAAAATAACGTCGCCCACTTTCATTTACGGTTATCAGATTGAAACACGTCCGCGCAGCACTGCTAACATCTTGAGCACACGCTGGCACAAGCAGTATTTTGAAATGGAATGTAAATGTAGCGGTGGTTGGCTACGATTAAAGAAAGGCTGGTGGCCATGTTTGCGAGGCTAACACGCGACCGCGTGAACCTACAAAGCGCACTGTCCGGCACTGCGTATAATCATCGCGCCCATTAGTTTCTGCTCCAGGGTTAAACGGTTGCCAAAGGAATGCGACCACGTAGCACGCCGTGACGCACCGATGGCACAGCCGCGTAATGTTCAACGGCGGTCGAAAATCTATCGCGACTCGCATTGTCATCGATATGCATATGGATCGTCTGCCAGCCTACGCGACTGCACGTGAAGTGTATGTGACACACGTGATTTTGTCTAATCAAATCTTGTGGACAAACCGAAAAATGCACAATAATAGCTTTAGTGCCTTTCTGGAATAAATCTAAGTTGCCAAGGCAAATCTAAAAAAGAAATGCCAGAAAAATGTCGATTGTGCTACCTAGATTAAATAGAAGTGCAGCCAAAATTGTACATCGTACTACTGTATTCAATAACATTTCGTTTTATACTTTGTTAAAGCATGACCACAATGAATGCTTCTTCATAGGCCAATGTTTGGCTCATCATGGCCAGATTTGTATTTACAAAAAGCAGTTTGAAACGGTACGCCTTCTTTTTACAGACACAGCTCTTGACTCTAGCACCATTTTAAGACAGTACCAGAAACTACCTTTTGGAGACATGCACGTGTAGAGCAGCAGTTGTTTTTGGCATGATTTTAACTTGTATAATGGGGATTTAATGTTAACTTGGGTTACTGACGTTTCTGCGTTTCACGCGACTGTCTTTGTCGGTGACAGGTACTACTGATGATTGAGAAAATGCTTGGCTCCGTTTTTAAGCTCCGCCTACCACTGTACGATAAGCTGTATTTAAAGCACTTAATGGGCATATCACAGAGGATTATTTGTTAGTGCAGATTACTGAATGAAGTAAGCACGATGAAAGATCACTCCATGTCTTTCCTTAATAAAGTATTAGCCTCGTAGTGTTTTTTTACAGGCGTAATAATACATTAAAAATATAATAATGCTCAAACAATGATATCCCATAAATTCATCATGGACAGTATATTACACGATGAGCAGTTCAACTATCTCTTGGTTAAGCACAGGATTTTTAGACAACATATACACAATACACCTTATCTGCAGCTGATCAAAATAAAAAAACGGTGTTATTGTCCAGTAATGGTAAAATAAGAGCGAGATTAAACCAAACACCAAGCATGGAAACAACCGCCCCCTGTCACCTATTTGAAAACAATATTAAATCAGATTCTCTTTAATTAAAGGGTTGCACCTTTGTTCCCCAGCACCGACACGTAGATAAAAAAAATAAATGAGTTGGGTATATATTTTAAAGGCCGCTTGTTGACACACACACACAGCATAAGCCAAAAGGCCTTCTTCGGTCTGCATGCGATGCACGGTGAAAACTGAGATTTTCTTGGCACAAAACCATTCCGTGCAAACAAGGCCGCATCTCCATACGTCAGGCGGCACACAGCATTGAATGGCGCCAGCGCAGATGTCACACACGCCTACATTTACTATTGTTACCGTCATCTGCTCCCCCCCCCAACCGCCACAACCTCCCATCCTGTGTGTGCACAAGTCTCCTGGCAGCGGCGGAGTGACGGGCAGGTTGGGCCGCGGTGCAATGCATTACGCACACACACAAGGAGCGCGCGGTAATGAGAAAAGGACCATTGAGGGAACGGTGCAACTAGCCAGACGCATGACATACATCATCGCATGCTTTCAACAGAAGTGTAAAAAACTCAACAAACCAGACCTTGCCGCTTGCGCATCTCTCCCAAAACCCGACACCGCTCGCTTCTCACAATCTTAGCCTAGATGCTCTTCCTCCACTTGCAAGAGCGTGGCAAGCCTATGACGACGGCAGTCCGTATACAAAGTGTGGAAAAATTACGAACTGCAAGCAACGTTGCACGGGCTTTCTTTGCTCCGGTTATCTAGTACCAAGCGCACACAGACATTTAATTAACTCCGCATTATGAAACGCGTTTCAGACAATGCGATACTTGAAAAAAAATGCGGTCGTGTACAGAGTCCAGCCGATGTACACACGCAGCGCTGAATCGTAACCCTAGCTGCGGTGTGTGGTTGTAACCGCACCAGAGCAAGCCTTCCTTTGCAATAGCTTTAATAAAGCACTGTGACTTCCTTCATACGCACCCCCGTGTGAAGGCGGATTTAATAATCCAGCTCCATTGTGCTACGAAACGTGCATGCCATGCTTGCTTCTGCTGTGTGAAATAAGTGAATTAATCCATTCTGGGAAGTGGAAAGAAAATGCTCGTAAAAAATCACATTCAGTGTGTTAATGTAATAACTTAATTGTAATAACACAGCAATTTGTTAAGACATTTTTAGTATTACATACCTGGGGACACTGTGCACCCAACACAATAAGACACATGATTTCATTCGCCTCATTATCCTCCCCCGTGACCATATGGCAGCCTTAGCATTTTATTCCCAGCAGCAGATTCCTTACATAAAGCTCAAAGGTAAACACGGTCCATCCTTCCGCAAGCTGCCGATTCACATCTGTTACAACGCAAACGCATTGTATAACAGGACAAAATTTGGTATTTCTTGACATTCAGACTAAAGTAAAAAAAACAAGAAGAGATGTATAACTTCGGTAAGCATTTTATTTTGTGTTAACACAATTTATGTTGGGTTTTTTTTTGCGTTTTCAAGTTGCGTTTACCATTAAGGCAGTGAACATTCCGTAGGTTTTAGTAAATAATATGCTGTCCTTGTTAACAATTTCTCATCAGCTGAAGATACAACCCATTTTTATTTCATTTTAATCAGCTGCGGTTTGGGAGTGCTGTACAATTATTGTATTCATTGTTTAGGCTGCCATACATAGGGGGTTTGGTTGCTTTTTTTTCATCCAGAAAACACGAGCACGAAAATCAGATTAAAACAAAGTCAACGAAGGTGGTGGCACACTCTACACAAGGATGTGGAGATGCAAAACAGCCTAGTTTACCCCCCACCCCACCCCATGTTTTGCACTATTTGCAAATTCCCTCCGCATGAAATGCGCCTCGTGTTCGCCCAATGGTCGGTTGGTCTCGCTTGGAGCAATATTTACCCGCTACTACCCTGACTCCGGTCTTCAAGCGCAACCCTACATGACCCACAATTAGTATGTCAAGCTGGGAGAAATGTAATTCCACTTTGTCTGCTCAACATCACCTAGTATGCGACAATATTTCTTCATTACAATAATAGGCCGTTGTGAGGTTAAATTTACGGCCAGGAACTGAAGAGTCTATTGATCCACATTTACACTGGAGGGACGAACTACTGTACTGCGTATTTTCTAAAAGCAAGAAAAATTCACATGGCTCAATGTATCTGAGTCGGAGACTTAATGCGCTTGACGTCTCTAAACAAAAGACGGTTTTGTAACTTGGCATCGACCTCCTTGGAGTTGACTAATCTTAAAATAAGTGCCAACCTCAATGCCGGGGAGACAAAGCCAGTGGGGCACAGTGCTGACTATCTACCTTCTGGTGTACAGCAGGGAATGTGTGCCACAGGCCCATAGGACCAGAAAGAGGGTCTGTCTTTGTTGATGCGTATTGCCGTTTGGGACTGGCAACTTCGAAGCAATGGAATAAGCTCAGCTGCTGCTTTGACAGTGATGCACCTTGTACCAATGTAATCAAAGTCCTGAACCCAAAGAAAAGTTCAAATACTTCGTCAAAAGAGCCGCTGTGCATGGTTTTAAAAGCCTCAAAAAACATTCGGTAACCGTTAAAGGTACTGGTGCCCAACATCTATAATATGGCAGTACAATGTATGTATGCTACCAACACCCCTGAAAAGCACTACCTCCTAATTTAGCTGATTTTTGAAAAATATATATTTCTCTCCACTTGCGATATTTTGGCACAGAGCAGCATCATTTCCTGTGCACTTTTAGGCATGCTTTAAATGCTAAATGTGCCCTTTACCAGCGCTTTATCACAAAATGCCGCCCATCTCATTACATATTTAAAATACAGCATAAAAATCACAACACTACAATGTGCAGCTTGCTTGGTCACAATATCAGGGCAATGTGCGGAAATGTCGTCTGCAGAGCTTTATTTGTTATATAAGGGTTCATCGGGATTTCGGAAATTGTAAAAGCCCTCCAATAATAGTCATTTTGAAAAGTTGCAAACTCAATTTTGACAAAGCTAACAGCACCAAATTATTAAGCTACGAGTGATTTTTTGTTAACCCTTACTTGATTTTGTAAACCCCTGGGCATATCTGTAGAATATTCATGATGCACCGTCGTAAAAAAAAATCCCCCTAGCATCTTACTAAATGTGTGCCAGTCGAATCATGTTTTCTCTCATTAGAAAACCTTAGTCGTGTTGCATGCACAAGCCTTTTAACTGTTAAGTCACATTGTAGATCTAGAAATGCAATGCAGTAGGCGTGCGTGCGCGCACACTAGAATAACCACATTAGCTACAGAATTCAGATCTCAGCAGCAAAGTCCATCGTTCCTACCACGGCACGTTTGCTCACATTTACACAGGAATTGCCAATGAATCGTACAGCGAGATTAAACTGCTTTTGCCAAAATGCTTCTCAGTTTGCTAAGCAATATGCAGGTGTTTCGTTTAATGTCAATGTATATACGTTTGTATACGGTTTGATTTTTTTTTTCAATAGCAGGTCATACATGTGGCCAAAACATGCCGTTATGATTGTTAAATGCTGTAATTTTATAATGCTGTAATTGTATTACATAAAATACTGCAGGGAGGCCTCGCAGCATAAAAATGGACATTATTTTAAAAAGAAAACAATTATTTTCAAATAAAAATTCCACACGCATGCGCGCACAAGAATGCGATATTTATAGAAATGTCGATAGAAAACACAGCCTCAGACTTTAGCTTAAATTCATCCCCTCTGCCTTGATATTATGGCATTGTCCACCAGTTCTCACCGAAGGCAATAACACACGGGTTGCCATAGCAATAACGGCCAGAAAGTCACATGCTGCTCATCGTCAGATGCTGCGTGGATACCACGGATGACTATCATGTACAGCCCTTTGTCAGTCTACTGCTGGATGAAATCCTCTCAAATGGTTATCACGTAATTTGCTGTTATTATCCACATCAAGAAACAGAAACCATAAATGTTACGTCACCTCAGGTGATACTGACAAATAAAATATCTGATCTATCCTGATGATATTTGCCAGCCATAGTTGGGAATTGAACTCTGGCGGCTGGGTTCACAGCGCAGTGCACGTACCACTGCGCCAGAAGGCAAGCGCACGATGAAAAAACACAATCGGCAGCTAATAAAAATACATCACTCATGCAGACGCAAGAGGGATTTTATCCGACTAACAGCAAACGGCCCTTATTTTCTGCACGCACAAAGCAATATCTTGGGTCTCTGTAAGGCTCTCACTGAATTTACAGGTTCTAAGCATGTGACTAGAATACTGCAGGCTTGACTACCGTGCTAAATAATATTAATCCTAGTCGCAGGAACAAGGGTGGTGTCCAATACTGAATAGGCTGAGGATGGGACTGCAGGCTTTTATATACACAAACATTATTTTTGTGATCCCCATACCAATTCGTAAAGCTGTCTGGCAAACGTAAAAATAGTAAGCGTGTTTGACACGGCCGTGCTCAAGATTTTGATGTCGCAGACACAATATGCCCATTTAATCCAGGTTGCCACATTTCACTTCCTGAGAGGGAACACAATTTGAAAGCTGAATACAAACCTTATATGTCTACAGTACATATAAGTTGGAAAAATCACGAGCCTTTTTTATACAGCCTATGGATGTTCATCCAAGCCCATTCTGTGCACACACAATGGATATAGAAAATACACTTTGTTTTAGTTTTTAATAATGGCGCGCACATATTACTGTAGGATGCCATGCAGCATTGCGTCCATGAACAGCACAGCACAGTTTTCACAAAATTGAGAGGAAGTTGAATCAACTTAAGTGCATCTGACAGTCATTTTTGGCAGACAACATTTTCAGTTTTTTCCCCCCAACCTAATCCAAGTCTCACCCTATAGTTTGAAGTGAAAATTGTAAATACATTATTAAAGGTTGGTGAAAAGTAACTTATTACAAAAGGTGGAATATAAAAAAAATACTCTTTATAAAAAGCATAACATTATTGAAATGTCAAGAACAGTTCAATTGGAATAAATAAAAGTGCGACGGACAGGCAACGATAGGTGACCTTATTAAACATGGTCTACGATAGTTCAATATGTTCAAGTAGCTAAGTACTGGACATCAATTCTGGGTTCTGAGTAGGAGTATTACAGTATTCGCATGTATTACGCAAATGCATTAAATAGCCGTGGTCTATCCATTGCTAAATTAAGCCCTCTCTGTGTCGTTATCAATCCTGTTAAGACATTTACCTCATTGCATCACGCCAACCCCATGGTGGTCTCTCTCAAGCATGTTCTCATCTCTAGCTATTATTCTTTCACCAGTTTTATCCATTGGCCATCATCCCTCCTCGATGCGTTCTGTCCAATTTCACTTTATTTTCAAGTCCATACGACGGCTCCGTTTTGCATTGCTTCTCGGATGCACGTTACTCTCGCAGTGGGAATTCCGAGCGTGCGGTCTTCTGTGCTGCTTTCTGCTTTTGTTCCACATTCTTTGCCATTGTCCGTGTTTCTGATTTGTACATCAAAGTGGAAATATGCACCGACTGAAAATGGTCTGCTTTTCCTATGTCGGTAAGCTGCTTTTTATATCAAGCTCAGCTTTCCAAATTTGCTCTATCCAGCTCCTTTTTTGCCCCTTTCATCATTTTTGTTATATCCCGGTCCACCTTAACATCCAAAATACAAGTCAGTGGCCAACCAATTGAGAAAAGCATGCAAGTGAAAGCATTGTTCTTTGTTCAAAGCATTTATTTTCTCTTCAATCTTTGAAACTTTGCCCTACAATACCTTTCCTGAATGTGGCACCAGCTTGAACAAAAACCTGCTACCTGGTGGGAATTAATTCCCAAAACCCCATTGTATTTTGCGCTTCTTATTTATTCACTAAACAAGCAGGTTTTCCCGGAGTAATGGCAACAACTCTGTTATGCTTCAAGTGTCATCTCTCATAATAAAAGAGTGCGGCTAAAACACTGGCTTACTGGATTAATGGCGAGTCACATGCTTCACATATTTAGCAAAATTGTTGTCACCATGTAGCATGATGCTGCAAATGGGTCGAAAACGTTTTTTCTTATCAATACATCGCAAAAGGGCAATACTGCAGTATTGGCAAACAATGCACGTGGTTACAGGGCATTGTTCTAATGATGATTGTGTCGATTGTAATATGCCCTTAGACAGGCTATTTTCCAAGCTGCATCCAATCCATTAAACCTATAAAAAGCAACGATTTGTTTTATACAAAATAACTCGGACAACCATGAGTACCATAGCTGTTAAGTGTCTTTCATGTCGTTTTATTTAAATCAGATCTGAACGGTAGAAATAAAACTGTGTGTGCAACATTGCATGACATGAAATGCATGCATTTCCTGAAACTTACACCGATAAGAATACCGGTCTGCATAGGAATGAGATCTGAAGTGTAGCTTATTGCTCGTTACATAGCCGTAATGGTCTACGGCACTGAAGTACAGAACAATTCTCCCTGTGTCAGACCCAACAGGTATTTCCCCTGCTCTTTTGAAGCCAGCATAAAGAGTGTGTCAGTATTTATTTTTTCCATTGAAATTCTTTACACACAGTAGGTACGATATACTGCATGTGTTTACTGGGAGCTTTTTCTTTTATTTCAATTGAGTCTACCAATTTCAAAATACCACATCTATATACGTCGGCAAATCCTTTGGTGTAATGGCATCATTAAGGCAAAAATACATGTCATATTGCACCTACAATGAATGATCAAAGGGAGTGTGGGGATGGGCATTTCAGCCAGGGAGGCTTGAAGATGAAAATGTCACTTGTAGGGCCTGATTGCCATCATGGTGGAAGCCCTTTGCTACCTGCTGTTGGGTAAAAAGGGTGCAAATATATATATAAAAAGGTCATGGCTTTCAGCTGAGCCGACCGAGCCTAGGAATACCATAACCCAACTGGGAATCAGCTTTTGTATTTGCTGGAACTCCAAAAAACACATCCCATCAAAATGATAATTGTTTACATTCACATTCTAGACCTTGGTATCCCCATGTCTTTTGGACATTATTCAAAAACAAAATGGTTTTGATGAGGGAGGGTGATCTGTGGAGAATTTGACCAGAATATTTTTCACTTTAGCGTTTTAAAGTGACATCTTTGTTCAAAATAGGAATGACAGAGAGCTTGTTTTCATCAAATGCCCTGTCACTATCACCATATCACCCGCAATGTGCACAGCCTCATCAGCTTTTAGAAGCTAAGCAGGGTTATTGCATGGCTCGTAGTCTGATGGGAGACTGCTTGGGAATACCAGCAATTGTAAGGCTTGGGCTGCAAAGTGGCCATAAAATGGCCGTACAGCAATGCGATATTGAATCTACTGTGTGGCGTTTTGTGAATTATCCACTCGTACATGTCCGATTTCTCCGGGTACCCATTTCCTCACAAACCAAACATTTACAAATTAATGAACGAAACGGCAGAATGCAGGTCCCACCCCTAAAAACAGACTTGAGACACAGTGACGCTTTCCTCGGTATATGTCATTCTTACTATTATATTAACACTATGCCAATATTGCAACATAGGTGAAGGCTGTATTGGAGGCTTTCAAAAGCACATTAAATGCACAATGTTTTTATATTACAGCTAGCATTGGCTCAGTGAGAGCATTGACATGCCGATCGCAATTCTTTCATCAATGGCTCCTCCCCTTCGAGAAATGAGTGCCTTGTATTTTACAATGGGATAAGCATAAAGAAAGAGGTGGTGATATCTGAACTGTGTGGGCAATGGCATAGCAGTGGATTTCCATTTCAAGTGCAGAACAATGTTATCTCCATTTCAAGTGCGGGCAGGTACTGATTGATATCGCAATTAAAGTACGCAGCATGGATGTCATTTTTGGTTGCTTAAATCTGGGATGCAGCAGGGTTAAGAACAGAGTTGTGAGCGCTGCTGGCCTAGGTTATTTCCGGCATTAGTGTACAGTTACATCCGACAGATTTTTTTTTTACAAGTAGCTGGAGAAGAAGTACATGAGAACCTTGAGGCAAGCCTCGGTGTCGCTCGATGAGACCAAGATTCTCTAAAACACTCACGTTTGTCATCTTGCAGTTACGCAGCTAAAATAAGCACAGGTTCGTTTTTTTTTAAACATGTTCGCGATAAAACTGATGTTGGTATTTCTACAGTTATGGTTAACCACTATATTCTAATCGTGAATTTTCCTTGGTATTTTTAATCTGGGATGTCAACTTTGCATTCTGATACTATAACACCGTTCATTTACGCGGGAAATATTTACAGTGTCTCGCCATTTTCAGCAGGGTCCTCTACAGTGCGATCTTTGGTCATTGCTAGGGATGTGATGATGCATCTAGTCACCATTTAATATTGATTTTTAAGCCTCACGATATATGCAGTGAATGTCAACAGAATCAATAATTGTTTGACTTATGCAAATGTTGCTGATGTAACATTTATGCTAACAGAGTGAACACAACCATACAAAGGTACGGATGAAAATTAGAAAATACGACAGGAAAAAAAAAGAGACGAAAAAATTGATTCTGGCATAAAATCGTCGGTCTGAATTCAACTTATCTCTAGTAAGGTGAATCATTATACCCCTAAGCAATACTGTACCAGTAATGAGTGTATTGGCAGGTGGGAGGAAACCACAGAGTATACGGAGAAATCCTACATACACAAGGAGGAATAACAATCGCCATGTCCTGGTCACTTCGCTACCCCGCACCTACAACATCTGGCAATCCCTAGTGGTCACCCTTTCAAACAGTATCCAGGCTCCAACCTGCTTTGCTTCCAATATCCTATTGTCTAGACGGGAAATTCAGATGTTTTTATTCACCACTCCTCAACGGCCTGGTATTTATTTTACAAAACCCTTACTTTAGCCACATAGAGGGTGAATGAAATGCTATAGTTTTGTACAACCATGTGTTCAGATTGAGCTGAAATTTGTTTTAATAAGGCAGCAATTGAGAAACCACAATAAAACGAATCGTACAGTCATAGGAATACGCTGTAAAGGAGGAAGCGAATATTTCCAGCAGACATGGGAGTTACAAGCATGGAGACATTTCCAAGAGGGGCCTGGAATGCAGTAACGTTTGTTTTTACTACAAACAAAAGGATCACTCAGTAGAGCAATACTATTTACTGAACTAGTCGCCAATGTGGCTTAACTCGAACTCCGAACGCTGTGAATATTCAGACAGGAGACGTAAACACAGCAAACGACGTGTATTGACTAACCTCATGTAGTGGTAAGAATCCACATGAGTGGTCAGCAAGGTCCCAAAGTGGACTTCAAGGGTCATACACTGTAATGAAAAAGAAACATCAGCTTGCACAGTGTCTTGTGGTCATCACAAAGTTCCATGTCTCCCTGCACCAACAAGCAACAGTGTCTCAATTTGTGACTGAACCATTGTTTGAAAATTAAATGTTGATTTGGCGGGAGAATGATCCTCACCAGTAGCTTCCCAGAGCAACTCTCGCTTTTT
>JAZEWU010000037.1:5212983-5238326 GCA_036362915.1 Geotria australis | reverse complement strand
TGTGGAGAGAACGGCATGTCAACAACGGGGAGACAGACTAACTGAGAGTCAAGCAATAGCGATAAATTATAAGACATAGGACACAAAAACAACCATGAGGCAAACCAGGCGTTTGCAGGTTGGGTGGGAGGGGAGGTACGATGGCCAGCCGCCTGACCGAGTGACGTTCAGCAACCAGACAATTCCACAATAATGGTTGCTCTTCCAAGTTGTTCTTTCTGGATAGCCGTGTCGAGCGCTCTCCCTCGCGACGTTTCGCCTCCCACATTGGGAGCGTCGTCATGCTTCCAACGTGGAAGGCTATCCGGAAAGAGCAGCTCTGAAGAGAAACCATCATGATTCGAGTTGTGAAAAACCTACATCAGTACAATTCCACAATACTTTCACAATTGATTAGTCACGTATCCAAGATTGTTTGTTTACTGCTTGGCGCTCTGTTCAGACAAATCTATAAAATCTAAAATTACAATTGAAGTCCATTATTGCAACTTTCATTGGGCGACTTTGGCGATTTTAAACAGTGTGGGGGTGTTGGGGGGGGTCGTCATTGAATTTGCCCTTGGGCCCCATAATCACCAAGATGCTCTTGGCTTCAAAGTGCGCCCACTCAGGTGATGGACAGTTCACGGGTGGTGAGTTCCGTAGCCGCTGTAATAATAATAATAATGACAAACGAAAGTACTTACAAAGCGCCGCGTGAGCAAACCCCCACGGTGGGGACCTAAGGTGGTGACGGCGTAGTCCGTGTTAGTGGTTTGGTGGAGCGGGCGATGGATTAGCCGTATGTTAGAGCTGAGTAAAAACCACAAATCCTGAAAACGTCACGAAAAAAACGATGTGAGACTCGGCACGTCTCGCGTAAAAACACTGATACGCCCGAGGGTTTTACCAGTCAAGGAAGATGAACACCATCATTTGGTTGAGAATCGGGACGAGCCTCCTATGGAGGCTCGTGAAATACACCGCTGGGGCGGACTGCGGCAGTAACCCTAAAGTCAACATTAGGACAGAGCAGAAATGCTGACAACAACGAGCAGAGCACCACATTTCCTGGATTTGCGACCACATCAGGTTGACACAATGCGCTTTTGTCCCGTCAGTTAAAAGCATCACCTGTAAGCACGACAGTAGACTCTATCCATCCCTCGCTCTCTAAAACCTCCTCGAGATAGGACGAGCCAGATAAATTCAACGCGCGGGGAACAAACAAACAAACCAACCAAAAAACCCCCCCGCGCTTGTCCGTGAGTCTCAATTCGAACAACCATCTTTCCGAGATTTTCGCACGACGCTGGCATGTCAAACTGTACCGAACCCGCAGCGCGTCGACTCCCGCCGGGCGCCAGAGACAATCCGGTGCCGCCGGCGCTCGCCTGAATAACGGAGTCTTTCCCAAACCTCATCTCCGCTCGCACATCCCCAGTGGCTCGTCGCTCCCCGGAACCGAGCAGAGCCAGCGCCGTGTGTGAAGCCGGCAACGAGACGGGGTGTCTCTCTCTGCGTCCATCCGCCCCCCGCGCCAAGCGGCCCCGGCGCGCGCCGTTCTATTCCCGCGCACCATCTCTATGTGTTCGGCGGCTAAATGCCAATATCACGGTCTGCTAGTCACGACGAGAGGGCCCTCGGGAGAGAGAGTTTGTGCGGTTTAGCTGTTCCTCGTGCTCTGTTGAAGGGAGCGTAGGCTGCGGTGGTTTGTTTTACTGTGTGGCCAATAATAATAATAATAGCATTTTAGTGAGCGCCTTTCACCCGAGGGTCACAAAGCGCTGCACAAGGGCCGCGAAGAGAACGGGATGTCAACAACGAGAGAAAAAACAACCAATACAACCCAAAGCAACAAAAAATTAATTATTAAGGCTGCTTCGAATATACTGAAAGGTCGTTAAACTGGCAGTGGCTTGTGTTTATTCTGTCTCCATGGGTCTATGTGAGCGTCTAAGTGTCACTGTGAGTCACTGTGTATCTCTTTGAGTCTTTACGCATTTCCAAGGGTGAAGTTGGAGAAAAAAAATCACTGTGGGAATGCACACCCGGGTCCGCGTCCCCTTTAGAGTGGGGTTCTAGGGGTCCTGCCCCAGAAAATTTTGAGTTTATGGCAATACATTTCCTGCATTTGTGACTTCTCAGATGTAAAATAACCGTCTAAATTAAGACCATGAAAGCCGATTAAATTCCCTCTGGGATTTTTCACTCTGGGAACGGAGTTGCTCTGCGTTCGCGACCAATTCCCACCGATGTGTATTTCTACGTGTCTCTATGGATGACAGTTAGGGTGTATTTCTGTGTGTCTCTGGATATAGTTAGGGTCGCACGGCCACAATCACGCCACTGTGGCTTGTGTCTTTCACTTTATATTCGTGAAGGAGCGTTTGCTCGTTGGCCTGTTCGGGTTCTGACAGGGTTGTCTTCGACGATGAGAAACGATCCAAGCCTCGGCGGAGGAGGTGCGATGTTTGGGTCTCGAATGAGCCGGTTGCATCGCCGCGCAGTGCGGGAGGATGTCGCGCGCGAGCACACCGTGACAACAACCCTAGCTCATTCCGAGTCCTCATTAACACGGGGAGATTTGAGAGTGACACGTTTTTCAAATTACCGCAATAGTAACAACGTTAGGCTGTGCGATAAGACGGCCGTTATGTCATCGGCGTGTCTTTGAAAAACACTTTAACCAATTCTGAAAACTTTTCAGCCGCGCCTCATTAGGACGTACGGTTCTTCGCAAGATGCGCGTGAAAGCCAAAGGCTCGTTTAATGGACTCGCCTGCCAGCTTGTAAGAGTTGTTCTGTGGCAGTGTCAGGCGGTGGTGCTGGCTTTGCTGTCGGTACAATCCGTGACCCCCTGACCTTCCAGTCTCCTCCAAATATACGAGCAGGCCTGAGCATAGCTGAATGTTGGAAATTATGCGAGCACGTGCGGTATGCCTGCGAGAGGGACATCCTTCGTGTGGAGATGGAGCAATGGAATCAACTATAGACAAGTGCTAGGTGGACCGTTACATTGTAGCACAGATTGAGAGATGGAGATGGTTCAGGGAGGTATTCATCATATCCTTAAAAAAAAACCACTCATTAATTATTTGGCCGATAACATCATAATATATAGGAAGCAGTGTGTGGCAATATGGCGCCGGTAAAACCGACTGGCTGCCTCCTCCGCCTCTGTGCTTTCCTCGCGCCTCCGAGTCGTTCTCTCGTCGAATGAGTACCTTCGACAGTGAATGAATATGTGCGCGTTATAAATGTACAATTATTATTATTATTACATCACTGGATTTTCCTTCCTGCCCGCTGCAACCCCCTTTCAATCCATAAATACCACGCAAGATCAAGGGATACAACGAGATGAGAGAACAGCCAATGTTGCGACATGAGAGAGATGTGGACGGGAACGTGATGTAGTTACATAAGGTAACTAATATTAATTAAATACTATTTATAACGCGCGCATATGAATTACATTTCTCAGATATTAATTTGAAGAGAGAACGACTCTAGAGGCCTGCGCCAACCTGCCAGATATTGCGTCCTATATATTATGATGTTATTGGCCATTTAATGAACTAGGGGAGAACACACAAACACACAAAATCAACGCAGAAAGGCGCACAAGGCAGGAATCGAATTGCCTCGGGCAGGACTTTATTTTTGTGAAGCGTAGATGTTACTACTGTGCCACTGTGCCACCCTGCCGTTAAAATATCTCCAGGATAGAGATTAATTCATTCATTGTCATTAATCGCTTAATTCTGTGCAGGGTCGTGGGGGGTCAGGAGCCTTTCCTGGCAGACAGAGGCCGCAAGTCAGGGTTATACCGAGGATGAGACGCTAGTCGATGGCCAGGCACCGGGAGCAATTTAGTCAGCAGGCCAATTTTACCTCGGCAGCAGCATGTTTTTGGACTGCAGGAGGAATCCGGAATACCCGGTGAAAACCCACATGGAGGTGGGGAAGATAGGGATTGCGGCGACGAATCGGATTTTTTCCTGCTATCCTGATTTCCATATCACTACGATCATTGTTGTTATTAGGATTTGAATTCGAGTCAGTATTTGATTCACGCCTATACTATTTCTGGAATCCGGTGCCTTCTTGAGCGGCTTGAGGATTTTGCTTCGTTTGTATTACGCCTCGCGCCGCCCGCTGCCGTCGCAGGGTTGCGGGGCGAGGGTGTCGCTCGTTCCGTGGCGTGTTTTTTTTCTAAACGTAAACACCGTCCGTCGCGAATTCGACGCGGCGAAGACCCCCTCACCTCTGCATCCGCGGCGGGAACAGGGCTTGCGCGTGACGAGCCGTCGGAGCTGGCCGCGGGGAGGCGGCCGTGACACCGGTGACACCGGAACCAACGCGCGAGAAACTCGCGCGTCCCGCTTTAATTGCCACGTCCGACAGCGGGACCGCTCGTCGATAGAAAGGGGCCACGCGCTACGGCGGCGCGGCGGAGTACGGAACAGAATTCACCCGCCGCGTCTCTCCGGCGCCGGATCGCAGCGCTCTGCAATGGCACGCGCGGCTAGAAATACGCGCGCCGCACGACACAACCCCACGGCGGTGTACGTGTTACCCACACGTGTAACGTGTTGCCGGTGAGATAAATAGCAATTTCGTTTTCTGTTAATTATCCGTGTCCGCGTGGGTTTTCGCCGGGCACTCCGGTTTCCTCCCACCGTCCAAAGGCATGCTGCCAGGTTAATTGGCGTACAGACTAAATTTCCCTAGGCGCCCTGCGATGGACTGGCCTCCCATCCTCGGCGTTCCCCTGCCTTGCGCCCTGTGTCTGCCGGGATAGGCTCCGGCGCACCGCGACACTGCACAGGATTAAGCGGTTTCTGAAAATGGATGAATGGATAATGTGCAGAACCTTGTTGATTCAATGCCGGAGGGAGGACTCGCCCCACACACCAGATAGTGTTGGTCGTGGTGGTTGTTTGACTATACGTCACCAGGTTGGTTCTGTCGTGCTGGTTGGTCAGAAGGAGAGACCAAAGTAATGCTGATATGTTATTCACCACTGATGTCAGCCATGGCTGGCGACATAACAAGATTGCTTGGGTCGTGGCGTAGTGCGCTAACTGCCGCGCCACCGCTCTACCGTGTGTTCATAAAAGGCGACATTAGCGACATCTTAATATAATGACAATCGGGCTTTGCTCAGCTACATTTATTGGTCTTGAGCCAACACTGCCAATTCCACCTTCCTTTGACAAGAACCAGTAACTCCAGTGTGACTACGACTGGTGACTTACACAACACGTTTCTCATTTTATCGACTGTGGATTGATGGTGGTCCGAGTTAAATCCCCGTTGGAATTTGAACTGGCGAGCATCATCCACAACAATACTCCCAATCGGAAGTTTACATCGCACACGCGGCAAAAGACAAAGACTAAGATCCCCCGTATAGCCTTAACAGACTGTTGGGGCAAGTGCCGTTAGCGAACACCTATGAAGGTCGCCACGGCACACGAGGGGGTGGGTGACCAGCACCACGCCCGGCCGCCTTTGTCTCCCTAGTGGCGATGTTTACACACCGCACTAGGTACTCATTTGAGGATGAGTCGACTTAGGGGAGGCCCAGGACCTGTTCAGAAAATCGTCATTGGTGTTGGCCGTGAGAGGCAGACACACATACACAGCAACTTGCACACGCGCGCGTGTGTTTTGAAGCGTTGGCTTGCGCGCGCCCTTAATGCCTGAGCTGTGTTCCGTAGCACGCGGGCGGGTCATTTATTATCTGGACACGCGCATCCTCGCATCATTATCGTCGAGTGGAACGAAAGCACTGCGTGTGCGTCTCTCGCGCTGCTAAATTGGGCGACTGTCTGCGTAAATGTCACGGGAGACTTGGGCCATCTGTGTATTCTCCCCCCCCCCCCAACGTCTCCCCGTGTCCCCTCGCGTCCCCCTCGTCTCGCTAGAGGTCACCGCAGATGCCAAAGGAGTGAAACACAAAGATCCTCCTCTGCGTACAGCCTTCTGGGCTGGGAGGAGCAGCGTGCTATCCACTTGTTGTTGAGGTTCGCGGTTCGAGCCCAACGGATGCCCTGGTTAATACTGCGGGTGTGTCGATCGCTAAAACGCGCGACGTCTGCTTCACAGTGGCGGCTCAAGGCCCCGTCACGCCGTTTGAGAAGGAGGAGGAGGAGGTCACGCGTGCCGGAGTCGTCATCAAGATTCTCACAAATCGACGTAAGTTACTCGATCGGGATAACACAACAATCGGCTTCACCCCGCACCGCAACACTCATCGGGATCCTCCTGTTAAACGGTCTGGAGAGACTAGGGTGGCCACTTTTCCAGCTTTGACCTGGTTTGACCTGGTTTGACCTGGACAGTGCAGGAATTGGCATGTGTGTTGTGACGGCAGGAATGATGGATGCTGAAATCTCACGGTATCGTGTTGAACTTTATTACAAAACACTGCACAGTTTCATAGACCTTGGCTGACCAAGAGATATGCCATGGTCTTACCGGCTAAATACTTGTTAGAAACTGTATTGTTGCAATGTTCCAGTGGTACAAACCCGATATCCCGAGTTCAAATCCGAGCTGTGGATACCATAAGTGGCTAGTGGTCATAAATGCAGCCGTGATGCAACAATATAATAACAACAAACAATACACGGATTTCCAAAATGGCCTCTTCCGGCTGCTGGGGCAAGCACTCCGAGCCACACCCAGTCACCTCCGTCTCCTCACAGTGCTGATGGTTAAATGCTGCACCGGTATTCATTTAAGGCTGAGTCAATCTCGAGGAGGCCCAGGACCACTTCAGATGTCAATCGTCACTGCCAATGGTAGCCGTCGCCAGGAAAATACACGACACCGGGGTTGTAGAGCAGTGCGAAAACTGGCGCACCACCTCTACCCGGAGTAAACAAAGACAAATATGAAGATCCCCTGTGTAGCGTAAACAGACTGTTGGGGCAGGTGCCGTTAGCGCGTGTCTATGAAGGCCGGTCCCGGCGCACGATTGGGTGTTTGGCCAGCGTCACGCCAGGCTGCCGTTGTCTCTTACTGGTGATGTTTACACACGGCACCAGATACTCATTTGTGACCGAGTCGACCTCGGGGAGGGCCCAGGATCGGTTCAAATACTAGTCACTGATGTTGATCGTGAGTGGGCATTGAACTCTGGTAGCCGGGTTCGTAGTGCAGCACGCTAACCACTACACTACCGCTCACCATAGTAAACAAACACATACAAAGAAATGCGCGCACGCACACACATACACTCCGCGCTGATCCGGCCTCTGTAAAGAGTTTGTGACCCAAAAGAGGCCAGCAAATACGAGGCACGGATCACAACCACCCGCCATTGTGCGCACCTTAGATCCGTCTCTTTGCGTCCGCGTGCATTCGCAAGCGTAGATTTACACAAGGTATTTGGACAGTGGTCACAAAGCAAATATTCTTGTTACGCAAAGACAGTTGTCCTTTGAAATGTCAACGGTATAAACGCGTCGATGACCCTCATCGCCCCACACTTAATGTCACAATGTGCACCGATAAATGCCAGCGCGTGCCCCAGTTTACCCGGCCAATGATGAGCCTTCGTCAAGCAATGGCCCGATGTCGTTACGTGCATCGAGCGAGAAACTTCGAGGGGCTGGGACACTGATGGAGGTTACGCTTTGTTAATATTGGTCTGTGCCAGGGGTCGGCAACCTTTCAGAAGTGGCGTTAACTTATTCACTCTTATTATAACGGATCCGCGTGCCATTGATAGTGACTTTAAACGGCACCGCTAAATACTTACATTGCCACTCCCTTAACAAGAGGCTGGCGTTCACGTGTGCCGTGTGTGATGCGCCGGTTCGTAGCCCGTAGGTTCGCGTGTTTTTAAACCAAACAGTGCGCACTTGTCTCGAACGGGTAGCGCGACGGACTATCCCCGCGGCAGGCGTTAACACGCAGCTTTGTCATTAGCAACAAACGAACAACACAATCGACCGCACGCAAGCGCGCTTTCAGTGGTCGCAGTGGTGGTAACATCCGTGCCTCCTCACAGGAAGAAAGTCCTGCCCGAGGCAGTTCGATTAGCGTCTCGGGCGCCTTTCTGTGCGGAGTTTGTGTGTTTTCGCCCCGTTCTGCGCGAGTTTCGGCCAGGTTCTCCGGTTTACTCCCATCACGAATCGAACACTCGTTAAAAAATTGGCCGATGACTTAACAAATAAGATGCATTATCCGGCAAACGTTGGCACCGGCTAACCGCGTGCCTGCCTTCCCCCTCCCCGCCTCTCTGCAGTTTCCTCCCGCCCGTGCGTCGTTCTGTCTTTGAACAAATACTTTCGACGTCGAACGAATACGCGCAGCGGCACTTGTACATCGGAATATTGTTATCGGCTGACCGGCTGTTAAACGCGCTCGATTATCCGCGCGCGGCGGGAGCGGTGACCACTCCGCGCCGCCGCTCGCCAACTCGGGGCGCGTTCGTTTACGCGCGTCGGACAAAACGAGGCAAAACCGCGATGCCCCCGCCTATACCCTGTGATTGCCGGCGATGGGGCCAATGACAGCGGAGGGGAGACAGCCCGAGTACGAAAATGCATATAAATGTACAGCCTCGCCCGCACGCCGGTGCCGGGCGCAACCGTCGCCGGTGTTACGTTGCGCGGAACTGGCAGGGCGTTGCGTGTGCGGTGATGACAACACAACAATAACACCGGCTCAAGGTGGCACGGCGGGGCATCTGCCGGTCATCTCGGTCGGTTAAGCCACAACACGCGGATGTGTCCCGTGACCACCTGCCAGGGAGGGTGACGGACCGCACGCCAGTGCCTAAAAAGTGCGCCTAACCTCTAACGAGCGTCGTGGCGCAATCACTGCCACGCGGCGGCTGTTGTCGTGTGCGATTGCGCGTGTGCGCGCGCGTGGAGGGTTACACAGCGCGACCGCTAAGAGATCGTCGCTAAAACTCTGGCTCTGTCATCGCTCCACTACGCCGAGTGCCACGCGCGCGTGGCTCAGCCGATGGGCAGGGCAGCACGGACCAATCGGCGGCAGCGCGTGTTGTTTACAGCTATATTTGCCGCCCGTCGCCGTGCGTCTTATCGCCGTGTCGCTAGCGCCACGCCTGACTTGTCTCACCGAGACACTTTGGGGCGACGATCAGAAGACACACGCGAATCGGGATTCCGGTCGGCCCCGCGTCGCTTGAGAATATTCACCCTGCGTAGACTGGGCCAAAGTGACCTTGTCGTTTCACAGCGAGCCAAGACAAGCTGTTGCCGCAGCCTCCCTGCTAAAGTGCCTCCGTCCGTCTTGCACCTCAGCAGAAGAGCGTTGTTGTGGCGGTGCGATGTTTTGCCAGGCGGTCCTTAACGTTTGGGATCAGAGTCTCTTGGCTGTAGCTTCATTATCTTCATCACCTTCCTCATGCCAGCGCAAAGTCGAGTGATCTTTTCCCGCCGGCGAGTGACGCTCAGTCAGACGTCTGGCACGGTTGGCGTCAGTGGCTCCCGTCAGTGGCTCCCGGTCTATGCCGTTAATCCCGTCACACGCGACTCGCGCCGGGCGTGACAACCGCCGACGCCCGCCGACTTCGCGGCAGTAAAAATAACCAACAAGCGGACGCGTCTATTCCCTTTTACTCTCGAATTAAGAAAAGTAAACACTCGTCACATTTCCGCCAGCGTTTTCTTTTCAATACAAAAAAAAATCTAAGTACATTTTTCGCCCACCCGCTCAACGCGCCAACGTATCAATTTCCCCCGGGGGCAGCAACCGGGGAGACGAAAAAAAACCCTCCCGAAAAAGTCACGGGACGCGAAACCGCCGCCGTCACTGAATGACGCAGCGGTCCCGCGGGTTCCCGAGCGCCTTCTCGCGGATGTACATGAGGTCGCTGTTGACGCTCGGCCTGCGCGCGAACGGCGTGATGGCGCCGCACGCCTCCTCCTCCACCTCGCTCGGCCGCTCCTCGGCCCCGCCGCCCTCCTGCGCCGCCAGGCGCCTGCGGCCCTTGCGCCGCTGCAGCAGCGACTTGCGCGCCAGCAGCTCGCAGTAGCTGACCGACAGCTTGCGGTGCAGCGCGGGGCTCATCTCGCTGGGCAGGCCCGCGAGCGCGAACAGCGCCTGGAACATCTCGTCGACGCCCGTGTTGCGCTTGGCCGAGATCTCGAAGTAGGCGCTGCCGGCCGCGTCGCCCTCCACCAGCTCCTCGGCCTCCTGGCGCAGGACCTCGCGGCACGAGTCGCCGCGGTCGCCCTTGTTGCCGCACAGCATGAGCGGCCGGCACGCGTCGTGGGCCAGCGCGCGCCGCTTGGCCTTGAGGCAGGCCTTGGTCTCGAGGATCTGCAGCCGCAGCTGCTTGGCCTCCTCGAAGGAGGCGCGGCTGTCGAGGCTGAAGACCACGACGAACAGGTCGCCTGCGAGAGGGTCGCGAGCGAGCGGCGGACCGGCGTTAAGCGCGGCGGCGGCACGGGGGGAATCGGGGATAGGTCGCGGCTGAGGGTTGTGGTAATGACGACGCTGCACGGCGGTGGGTGTAAGCGGTGGTAACGTCCCGCCCCCGAGGTAGTTCAATTCCCGCCTCGGCGATCCTGTGCGGAGTTTGTGTGTTCTCGCCCACTGTTCTGCGTGGGGTTTTTTACGGGTTCTCTGGTTTCCTCCCACAAGTGAAAAACACTAGTTTATTGATTGGGCGATAACATCGTAATATATAGGAAGCGGTGTCTGGCGGGCTGGCGCTGGCTGACCGCGTGGCTGACTCCCCACCTCTCTACGGTTTCCTCGCTACGCCTCTGTATCCGCGTCTCGTGCATTATAATTTTAGTATAATTATATTTAGGTCAGCGTAAGTGTTTTTTAATGACTCATGCTCATGCAAAGTGCATTCATCCCACTGAAACGTGTACATGTGCACGATACTGAATATGCAGATTTAATGCGTGCATTGAAACGGTCAGGACATCCATATTAGTGTCAAGCTGCGCCCTTTATGTCAGGCGAGAGAACAGAAACACGCACATTACAGTAAAGAAACAGCCGCTATTGCCACCGCTAGATTGGCGCTAACAACCACAACAATCGACTCACCAGATGTTAGCTGTTAATGACAACTTACAAGCTCATTCGCTCACTTACATACACTCAGCCGACACAGCTCACACACTCACCCAGCACAGCTCACACACTCACTGACACTCACACTCACTCAGCCCAATTCAGTTGGGTCGTGCGATCAAGTTGGACAGGGCTGTCCGGATGTGTTGAGACCCCCATTTCATTTTCCCATAGCGTTGGGGGGGGGGGGGGATCAGTGCATTTTGCCTCGGGCCCCATAATTACTAAGACCGCCCCTGCTCGTGAACCCGGCTGCTTGCTGCTCGTTTCTGATTTCACAGCTGTGGCTCCGGGTGATTCCAGTGCCTCCGTTCGCAACATCCGATCAATAATAACCGCGTCAAACAAGCCACTGCAGCCCAGCTGTGATAATAACAGTAATAACAACAAAGCAGCTTTTGCCTTCCTCGCCATTAGTGCACGAGTGTGACGGAATCGACTTCAATCATAAATATCTACGTTTTGTTTGTTTATTTTTGATTATTTTATGGTGGCGCGGTGAGTAGCGCTGCCGCCTCGCAGCAAGAAGGCCCTGGCTTCGAATCCCGCCTCAGGTGCCTTTCAGTGTGGGGTTTGCATGTTCTCCCCGTGCCCGTGTGGGTTTTTGCCGGTTGTTCCGGTTTACTCCCCCAGACCAAGACATGCTGCTGCATAGGTGAATTGGCCTGCGGACTAAATTGCCCCCGGTGCCCTGTGGTGGGCTGGTGTCCCATCCCGGGTATAATAATATAATAATAATAATATCAATTTATATAGCGCCTTTCACCCGAGGGTCACAGCCCTGCCTTGCGCCCTGTGTCTGGCGGGATAGGCTCCGGCTCACCGAGACCCTATACAGGATTAAGCGGTTTATGACAATGGATGGACGGATCGACCTCTATCTGTAAAGTCGGTTGGGGGCTTCTTAAGAGCTGGGCGGTCGCAGGGGTGAGCATGAGTCGGGTATAGAGTTTATATTTGTATCGTTGCAGCTAGCAGTGCATCACCCAGTGTCGGTGCGAACGGCCTTGCAAGTTGATGTCACAGAACCCTTAAACAGAGCTTTACTATGGTCACAGAACTACTTCTCAAGTCATGTAAAAATAAACATCTTTAGCCACTCTTGGCACACGCGCGATTAACGTTCTGTAAAGTGGATTGTTGCTGGTCAAACTGAAATTACCCATCGCTCAGAGCTGATAATGTTGCTAAATTTATTGCGGGGGGGGGGTGAAAAGCATTTATAATGTGATGCTATTTCGCTAAAATATTGGCGCGCGGTGCGAGACAATCAGCTCTCTCCACTTGAGAGCCCAGGTTAGTGAATGACGTGGCTGAGACCCAGAATAGTACGCGTGCCTGGCTCAGTGTTCCGAGCCTGCCCAGCTAAGCCGCCCAACCACCGGGGAACAAAATGTGAATATTGTATTTGTTTAAACCGTTGCGATCACGCGCGGCGACTTCGTGTTATGCAGATCGTACGACGCGTTGCGTGTGCTATCACGTTGCGGATGAGAGGCCAGTTTTAATTTTCTGAGTGAGTGGCCAGCATCATCTTCCCAGGGAGACGGCCCGCCATCGGCCAGCTATCCGATGCCCTCTTCACCCGGTCGTCGTTGTCTCACCCGGCGTCAAAATCAAAAGCCATTCAATTCATATGTAAATGTTACGGTAAACAGTGCTTACCGGCCGCCCTTCAGAAAGAACTGTGACTCAGTCATATTACGACTGATCATGCAACTGGACGCTGTTCTGTATCTAATGTGGCTATTGTTTACGATTGCAACCAGTAAAAAAAAACAAATCATTCATTCACTCACCCACTCGCGCACCCACTCAGTCACTCAGACGCTCACTCAATCATCCACACTCACCCACTCACTAACCACGCATGCTCACCTCCTCACGACCCCATCCCACCGTTGGCATCAACTCACCGCGGAGATGGAGTGAACCAATGAATGGCCAAACCGGACGCTGTTCTGTACCTAATTTCTCTATTGTTTACAATGAGCTGATGGAGGTTTTCACGGCTCGGTTCATGATGGCCGCTCTTCAGAGCTGTTCTTTCGGGATAGCCCTCTCTCCCTCGAGACGTTTCGTCTCCCACGTTGGAAGCATCGTCACGCGTCGCAAGGCAGAGAGGGAGATCGCTCAGTGACGCGGCTCTCACGAAAGAACAGCTCCGAAGAGCAACCATCATTACTGTTCACAATTCTTCTTCTTTGCGATTCTTCGAAGCACTATGGTTAGCTTCTGGACATCGTTGTCTTTCAGCTCGGCCTCGAAGTGTTTGGTAGAATTCGCAGGCAATACCAAAGTATTACCGGACAGGGATCGCGACGTGAACGCTTCTACCTTGACCCCCACTGTTCACAATTGCAACCATCCATCCATTGTCAGCAACCGCTTAATCCTGTACAGGATTGCGGTGAGTCGGAGCCTTCCCCGGCAGACACAGGGCGCGAGGCAGGCCAATACAACAACAACAAACCATACCGCCGCGCCCTCCAGACACACACACGCCGCACCTGTGAGCAGGCAGAGGCGACGCATGGCCGGGAACGGGTGGTTCCCCGACGTGTCGAGGATGTCCAGCTGGTAGAGCTCGCCGCGGATGCGGTACAGCTTGCGGTGGAAGTCCTCGATGGTCGGCGTGTACGCGTCCTCGAAGCGCCCCAGCAGGAAGCGCGACACGAGCGCCGTCTTGCCCACCTTGGAGGCGCCCAGCACCACCATGCGGTACGCGTTTTTGGACGGCACGCCGGCCGAAGGCTCCCGCGACGGAGCCTGGCTCATCATGGTCGACGCCGTCGCCACGCTAAGGCCGCGCGGTGATCGCTACTTCGGTTTCCGGAGCGAGCGACCGGATGGCGGCTGAGAGAGAGACGGTAGAACGCAAGGTTAGATGGTTAGATTCAATTAAATTCAACTTTATTGTCAATTCTGAAATATGTACAGGACATGTCTAGAGAATGGAAATTCCCTTTGTCTCAGACCCCGGTGTTGGCATATAATAATAATAATAGCATTTTATATAGCGCCTTTCACCCGAGGGTCACAAAGCGCTACACAAGGGCCACGAAGAGAACGGCATGTCAACAATGAAACATACATGGACTTGAACACAACAAAGGTTTAAAATACTAGGTTAAACAAAATATTTTTTTTTAGATTTACAAGTTAAGCGAAGCTGGGGGTCGGGGGGGGGGACAATAACAAGGCACAGATCTAGGACAAAAACTATAATTATAACAAATATAGTGCAGAAAAATACCAGGGGAGGTGAAGTGGCTCTGCCGAACACCGGTATGAACGGGTTAAGGGCTGAGCGCTAGCGGTCTAACTGTGGGGCAACACAAGTGGTGCGGTTTCCAGCTGTTTAGCCTCATTGGGAGGATTCGTCGTTGAATTTTACCCAGGGCCCCATAATCACCAAGACCACCTCTGCTCATGAACCCGGCTATTGTTTACGTTGGTTAATTCCACGTTTGTTGTATCGTAGAAATACCGCTTCCAGAGCTTGCAAGCTCACTGGGGTTTTTTTATACTGTAATAACATCTATCTATCCAGGAGAATTTGAAGGATAGAGAGATCGTGAACGACACAGATTTACTTGTGTCAAGAATCTATCGAAATGGATGAACATGTTAACAGTGGACATTCTTAGAACATCAAAGAGCAGAGATTTGTGGCAGACCATTGCCACCAACGTCCTGTAGGATATGGTCCCTAAAAGAGAGAGGTCTATCTAGCACCAATCTGTTGCTCGTTTCTGATTTCACAGCTGTGGTTCTGGGTGTTGAAATACATCGATTAAATCTAAGATTACAATGTAAGTCCGTTATCGCAGCAATCATTGGAAGGATTCAGTGCTTTTTAAATCAGTGTGGGGGAGGGAGGGGGGTGCATCTCATCATTGAGTTTTGCCTGGGCCCCCACAATCACTAAGACCGCCCCTGCGGGTCAGCAAAGGAAGTGAGCAGCTGTTGCTATGGTCCGAGACCCTGGCAGCAACGTGGCTCCAGAGGTCTGAGGTCAGCGATGAACCGGCACCGCATTTGGGTGTCGGCCGCTCGTGATGGAATTGACACAGGCGTCACTAACGCCACCCAAATAGGGGGCGAAATATATAACAGGTGCCCTGCGATGGACTGGAATCCCATCAGGGGTATAGCCCTGCTTTGCGCCCTGTGTCTGCCGGGATAGGCTCCGGCTCACACCGCAATCCTGTACAAAAATAAGCGGGTACTGAGAATGACTTAACGTACAACAGGTGACGTTTTGTTGCAATAGCATTATCGTGGCCCGACATGTTGCCTATCATATATTGGGGAATGTATTTGCTATCAGGGCCACCGTGTTATTGCCGAACGGCTGGCATCTAGCCAAACATATTCCTTACACGTTTCGAGCGGCCAATAACACGCTTTGCTTTTTATCAGCTCTCGCGTTACACTCGGCTGGAGGGCGAATTACGAGATTTTACGATAACGAGTCTTAAAAGCGAGACTCCTGCTCCGTAATTCCTATTAGAGCGGAGGCCCAAATTGAATCACGTTTGTTTTGGTAACGTTCCAGTCGGTCAGCCTATACTACGGCTGCGCGTGTGCCGAACGTCAGCCCTTCCAGAAGCTTCGAGAACATCAGTAGAATATACATCAGTCACCGAGTCACGCTCATCCATATGTATCGGATGCGGTCAGCGATCAAAATGTGAGCAACGACCTCCTCTTAAGATCACACTCATACATAAACCAGCTTTACACTCTTCGCCCCGTACATAATTAGCTCGTGCAAGGGCGGGTGGGGGACAATGCTTGTGGTTTATACATGTTTCATTTTACAAGCCCCTGCTTAGAGGGGCCATGGTTGGCGCTGTGAGTAGCGCTGCCGCCTCACAGCCAGAAGCATCCATGTTAGATTCCCGGTCCGGCTGCCTTTCTGTGTGGAGTTTTCACGTTCTGTCCGCGTGGGTTTTCACAGTCCAAACACATGCTGCTGCATATGTTAATTGGCCTCTTGCCTAAATTGCTGCCTGGTGCAATGTGGTGGACTGGCGTTACATCCTGGGTATTTCCCTGCCTTGCGCCCTGTGTCTGCGGGGATAGGATCCGGATCCTCCGCGACCCATCTACAGCTTTAATGATGAATGCAGTGTTTGCTCGTAACTAGCTGCGTGAAGGAGGTGATAATTACGCGCGTTTAAGGCTGCGCGCGTCAACACCGTTTTGTCGCTCTCTTTAGATTTGAGTTCACGATTTCTGGGACAGAAATCGCCGCCTTTGTCTCCCTCGTGGTTCAGTCCTACAAGTAACCACCTACTCTAGCGAGAGTAGATGCTCTAGATATAGCTCTACACAGCTCCCTCTAGAGCTGCCGTTCTCAACCGGTGGGTCGCGACCCATCAGTGGGCCGCGAGCGCCACCTAGTGGTCTGTGGAGACCAGACCCAAGTGGGCCTTGAGGTGCAAAAAGGTTGAGAACCCCTGTTTTAACGCGGTACTGTATTTGGCCTACTCTTCCTCGGAAAGCTTCGGAAAGACAATGTGTGATGAACAATGCTCAAAAATCCATCGTCACTTATCAATCCACTGTTGGTTTAGTGATCGTTTGAGACCAAGACGGGGACCAGGTTAGGTTTGCACAACAAACCGGAACATATCGAGTACGGGGTAGACGGGCTAAGGAGCGAGAGAGGCCTGCGCCCTTGTGCAACTGGCGAAAACCCAAACAGATTTAGCGGGGAAGCTGTCTCCTCAACAAGGAGAACGATCCCGGGAAAACCAGGACAGGTGGCAACCCTAGTTCTTCACACACATTAAGCTAATGTGTGCGATCGCTCCAGCTGCACAGCAACGTGTAAACACTGTAACACATGTCGGCATGTGTGCAATCGTACGACAGATACACATTTCGTTGTGAGACCGCGTTGGCTGTGGTGCACACTAGCACACGCAACAAAGGCATCGCAACACGAGGCGGTGGGTGTCCAGCACCTCGCCCGGCCGCCTTTATTTCCTCAGTGGCGATGTTAACACGCCCTCACGCAGGTACCCTGTGATGGGCTGGCGTCCCATCCTGGGTATGGCCCTGCCTTGCGCCCTGTGTCTGCCGGAATAGGCTCCGGCTCACCGCGACCCTGCTGTACAGGATTAAGCGGTTTCTGACAATGGATGGATGAATGGGACGCAGGTACTCATTTGAGGCTGAGTCGCCCTAGGGGAGGCCCATGACCGGTTCAGAAAATCGTCACTGGTATTGGCCGTAAGCGAGATTCCAACTCGGGTCGCCAGATTTGTAGCCCAGAGCGTTAACCACCGAGCTACCGGTCCCTAGTTGCGCTGACAGTCCACGCACACACACGTGTGTGCGTTTGTATATAGCTCTACTCGCGAGAGATACGCAGAGCCGTAACTCACCTGGAGCGGTGAGGAAGGCGAGCGGTGAGGAGGTAGAGAAGGGAGGCTCGCTTGACAATCCCGAGCACCACCTGGGCAGCTTTAACACAGCGCGCGATCGGTGCGGTCTACTCTTCGCGAGCGACACCCAAAACAGCGATGTACGAAGCACAGGACCAGCTTCACCCCCACACTCCGCTCGCCAACCCGCTCACCAGCCCACCCACGGCACGATTGTCGTCGCGATTCGGGAGAAGATGCGAAGATACGACGGGAGCGCGCGCTCTCGAGCGGTGCTCTCTCTCTCTCTCGACGGGGGTCACGGCTGTGGGGACTGCCCAGGGATGTCTGAGCTATGCGCCTCTATCTCCGTGTCTATCTGTGTCTGTGTGTGGAGGTGCTGTTAGTAGCGAGTAGCACCTAGCGGCACTTGACCCTACAACCTGTGTGAGGCTACACGGGGGAGATTTGCTTTGGAGGCGCTGGTGCCCTGTGCGCTGCGGTGCTGGAGGCGACGGGGTTTAATGAGCGGAGCGCGCGTTCTGAGCGCGTATATATAGAGAGGCGCCCCGTCCTCCCTCCCGCCCTCTGGATCCCGCAACCCTTTCTCTAGCACACCCTCCCTCTCACGACATCACACCAGTCGCTCTCACTCCCATCTCTCTACGCAACTCAATAACATCATCCCCCATCGGGCTCACTCCGCTCACTCTGCTCCCTCCCTCTCACTACATCACACCCATCGCTCTCATTCCATCACCGCCTTTCTCCACAACTGTCACGCCATCGCTCCCGCATGTTTGTTGTGTCGCAGGAGTCCCGTAAAGAGCTTGCAAGCTCACTGGGTATTTTTATGCTTTAATAATACAAATCTATCTCTGTCATATCTTCAGCCGTGCGGCAGGTACGGGCGGTGCCTACCTCTCTGCCTCCCGTTTTCACGGTGACCTCCCTCTCACTCCATCACTCCTTCTCTCCGCCACTCCCTCCCTCCATCCTATAATCAATCCCCTCTCTTTCTCTCCCTCCATCACCCCCGTCTATCCAACGTCCTGTAGAATGTGGTACCTCGAAGACCTGGCACCCAGAAGAGAGGAGACGATTCAGTTGATTATTAATGGAACCGCCTCGGGCCGGAGTTTATAATAATAATAGCATTTTATAGAGCGCCTTTCACCCGAGGGTCACAAATCGCTGCACAAGGGGCGCGGAGAGAACGGCATGTCAACAACGACAGAAAAAGACAAATAATAAAAACCAAAGCAACAAAAATTTAATGATTAAGGCTGCTTCGAACACACTGAAAGGTCGTGAAACTGGCAATCTTAAGAGCGGCAAACATTTGCCAGCGTCCCCTTAGATGGCCGTCACTTCCTTAAAGACATGTCTATGAAGCACGGATGTTCCCACCGCACTCCAGATTTGGGCACACACCCGGCAGCGGCAGCAGCTAGAGTTACAACTCTGACTGAATCTTGTATGTGACTCCTGCCTGGCCACGCAGGAGTCACATCTCCGGACTTACAGCCCAGTAAACACGGAACGTTGGGCGAGCAATGCCCCAATGTTGGAATATGGTTGACCCAACGTCGCAGTGTTTACCGGAATGCTTCCCCTTCCTTAGTGACAGATAAACAAGCAACGTGTGTACATTTAACATGAAGGCTTTCGTGACCGATGTTATCCATAATATATCACTTTTATAGGTTGGGTCAGGTACGACACTTATTTTTTACGTGACCCTACCAAAAAAGGGATGTTTTATGGCAGCACGCGTGGTGTCTCCGCGTAAACACGTGTTTATAGTACAGCGCATCATCGTCAGCCACGGTCAATCCACTGCTAGATGAATGCCTCCCAGAGCCCATCGAGCGAGTGATCGAATGTGGAGTGGCGCGCGTTATGTATTGGTTGCCCTCAACGCTACGCGGTAGCGAATAATGAGACGTTTATTTACTGCTGCCAAGCTGAAAGACGACCATGTCCAGAGGCTGGCCATCGTGCTTCGAAGAATCGCAAAGAAGAAGAAGACTGCTGCGATATTGTCTCGCTCTGCCGATAATAGCTGGCAGCGGAAACACGTTGACTTAACAGACCTGACTCTGCTGATGAGGCGCTGAAGGTCAACACCCAGCCTCTCAAATGGACTGTGATAAACATTCGTGCATATTTTACAGACGAACTTTTATCCATCCATCCATTTTCTAAACCGCTTGTCTTGGTGAGGGTCGCGGCGGCAGCAAGTCCAAGGAGAGTGGACCCAGACATCCCTTTCCTCAGCAACAGATTCCAGCTGTTCCTGGGGGATTCCCAGGCGTTCCCAGGCCAGCCGAAGGATATTATCCCTCCAGCGTCAGACGAACTTTTAGTCGGTTTAAATATTCATTTGTGACACACCACCATGCTCCGCCGCCGGGCCCAAGGCCGCTTAAACGCGTCATTGGCGACCGTGCCAAATCATCACACGGCGCGATCCATTTATGCCCCCGCTAAAATAACAGGGATACGCGTTGGAGGAAATGACACGGTCATTCAAAGCACCGTACGCACGTCTCGCCAATCTCAATTCACCTCTTTTTGCAGCGTTCTTCTTTGCGAATCTTCGAAGCACGATGGTCAGCCTCTGGACATCGTTGTCTGGACATCGTTGTCTTCAGCTCGGCCTCGCAGTGTTTGGTAGAATTCAGCCAGCTGTTGAATGACCGGCGTTGTTATCAGTACCCGCTTACTCCTGTACAGGGTCGCGGTAGCCAAACCCTATCCCGGCAGACACAGGCCACCGTCATACCCGGGATGGGATCCCTCTTCATCGCAGGGATCCGGGGGATGTTTAGACAGCAAGCCAGTTAACCTGGGCAGTGGCGGATTGTCTTTGGACTGTGGGAGGAAACCTGATTGTCCGGTGGTTGAGTGAGTGAGTGACTGACCGGGTAGGTGAGTGGCAGCAACATGTCTTTGGATTGTGGGAGGTTACCGGAGTATCTGGCAAAAACCAATACGGACACGGGGAGAACATGCAAACTCCACACAGAAACGCGCTAGCTATTGAATGAAAAAAAAATAGGTTTTAGCCTTTCTGGGATAAATACACATGTTCAAACACCAAATCGTGACATATTACAAGAACATCAAGTCTGCATCGACGTTACGTACTTGCGGTAATACATGCTAACAGATATGCTTTGATAATGCAAGGTGTTTGAAAATCCTCACACCTGTATTCATGGCAAAAATCCTAAAAATAGACTTTTGAAAATTCAGTATGTTGATCATGGCAGAAGAGACTCAGATCCAACCACATAGGGGTAGTAATAATAATAATAGCGTTTTATATAGCGCCTTTCACCCGAGGGTCACAAAGCGCTGCACAAGGGCCGTGAAGAGAACGGCATGTCAACAATGAAAAAAAAACAAAGGAACAAAAAAAATGTAAATGATTAAGGCTGCTTCGAATATACTGAAAGGTCGTGAAACGGGCAATCTTAAGAGCAGCAAAAATCTGCCAGCGTCCCCTAAGATGGCCGTCACTTCCTTAAAGACAAACACGGAGGGAGACAGGGAGGGAGAGGGAGACCTAGGGACACAGAGACAGGAAGACAGGGAGACAGACACGAGGGGGAAACAACGCCAATCCAAATCAAGCAATCAACAATGAAGCACAAAGACAACAACAACAACCGTCTTTCGCCACTAAGTGGCGGTGACGTCACCACGTCGCCTGTGCCAGGCCATATGCACCTTGAGGCCACGTGAAGTGTCGATGGCCCGTCGACAGGAGGTCACAGGACAGACCTAGGTGTCATGGGCTGCCTGACTGAGATGACCGGCAGATACACCACCTGAGCTCCCTACTGTGCCAACTTGCTGTGCTTTAGCCGCTCGGCGCTCGGCTCGCTGTTGTGAGCTTCGCTCCTCCGCCCTCCGTTGTTGCTGGAGGGCGACCGCCTCCAACTGCCCAGTAGCGTCCTTCACGAACCTCCTCCACAGAGGTCGATCTTGACACCGCCGGTACCAGTTTTCAGCAAGTCCACCCAGCTCCAGATCCTCAAAGACACACACATAGACACACGCAACAGCAAAGAAAAAAAACGCAGCCACCCACAAAAAAAACACAACTTCCATTATAAAGCAGTGCGGTATCTATGGGCCACTCGGACCCTGTGTGTGTCAGTAGTGAGCAGCAGACACACGGTGTGTGTCACGATGGAGGTGGGCGCGTGACTAAGCTGGGCTCGTGTCATGTGAGGACACTGAGCTGGTGTGGCCTAGGTCCTTGGTTGCAGCCGTCCGTCATTATGTTTGGTTTCCGATCTCAAGGGAGTCGGTGGTCTCATCGGCAGGGTGTCTGTGCGGTGGTAACATCTGCGCCTCACGGAAAGAAGGTCCTGCCCGAGGCGGTTCGATCCCCGCATCGGGCGGCTTTCCCCTGCGGTGTTTGTGTGTTCTCTCTCCCTCTTCTGTGTGGGTTTCCTTCGGGTGCTCCGGTTTCCACCAAAAACTAAAAAAAACGCTTATTAATTAATCGGCCGATACCAATACAATGCTGCCGTCTCCTCTGCCTTGGGAGCTCTGGGTGAAAGGTGCTGAAAGATAAATGTAATAAACGCTTATTATTCCAGTCACCAGTGAATGGGCCCAAAAAAAAAGGCGTCGTGTAAAATTAGATTTTGACCGTAATTTGGCTCAATTCCAGCTCAGAGAGTTCACCGTGTAGGGTCTGATCGTCATGTGACAGGCGATCTAATTGGCACAGTGCACCCGGTGGTTCCGCTGGCTTAGACCGAGCGGATGAACTGGATGACCAGGCAGAATGACATGAACCTTTGTTTTTAATGTGGCTACCTCCAGCCGAGAGAATGAAACATTCTGGTTTGACTCACGCAGCGATACACGCGTGTGCAAGCATGCGAAACGGTCCGATCGAAGTGAACACGAGGAAAAATAATGGCTGCTCTGCAGAGCTGTTTGCCTCCCACATGGAGGCGAAACGTCGCGAGGGAGAGCGCTCAGTGACACGGCTATCCCGAAATAACAGCCCTGAAGAGCAACCATAATGAATCGAGCCGTGAAAACCTACATGGGTACACAATGAAAAATATACAACAGTGGCCATCGTTTCGGGCAATAGCACATTACATCTCATTGTACAGAGCAATGTCAAAACAACATTTCACACGTGGCCTCAAAGTGCCCCCTAGCCCGGGACAAATACCGTGGGGACATCACCGCCACTTAGCGACGAACGCCGGTTGTTGTTGTAGAGTGGTGTTCATGCTGAGCACACGGGTGACCTATACAATACGTTTTATATGCAAATTGAACGAGCGTGCATCCCCCGTGAAGCCTCATCAGACGTTTGGAGAAAGAGCTGTTAGCGGGCACTCAAGTCCAGCACGGCAAATTAGCAGGTGGGTGGTCAGCACCACGCCTGGCCACTACTTTCTCGCTAGCGATTAATTAGACACCGTACCAGGCACTAATTTGTGGCCGAGTCGACCCAGACGACGCCTAGGACCGGTTCAGATAATCACCAAAGGTGCTGTTGTTCTTGAACGGCAATCGAAGCGGGGTCGCGGGGTTCACACACCGCGGCGCGCCCCCCCCCACCACACACACACACCACACGCGCATCGTGACAGAGAACGCTCCGCTTGGGATTCAGTAATAATCTGGCAGCATCCCCCGTGCAATGAGAAATATGCCGGATATGGAGGTTGCTCTATTCTCTCCCTCTCTCTCTCTCTGTGAAAACACGGAGGGCGCTCGTGCTGTCGCGCCAGCACACACCCGCGCGTGCACACTCTCGCAAAAATGTCCCTCGTGCCACGGTGTCACACGCGGGGATAGAGACAGAGAGAGGGAGAAGCACTATTTATGGCGATAGCGGGCACGGTGAATTCGCTCGAGATTGTGGGGAGGTATTTTTTTTTTTACTTCTTCTAGACGTTTTTTTTTTTACACGGGCTGTCGCGCTTAGCACGGAACATTGCGGATTTAGCGGCGGTCGAAGGCAAAGTTCCTCATCTCATTATCAGAATAAGCTTAATTCTGTACAGGGTCGCGGTGAACCGGAGCACATCCCGGCAGACACAGGGCGTAAGGCAGGGATTTACCCAGGGTGGGACGCCAGGCCATCACAGGGCACGGGGGGGGGCAATTTAGTCAGTAGGCCAATTAACCTATGCAGCAGCGTGTCTTTGGACCGTGTGAGGAAACCGGAGAACACGGGGAGAGAACAATAAAACTCCACACAGAAAGGCACCCGAGCCGGGATTCGAACCCGGCGTCTTCTTGCTGTCCGTAGAAATGCGGGCGTAAGCAGAAGTGTCTCGCCACGTATGAATTAGAAATATGTTTCGGTGTTTTCAACCGGTGGCTTTTCCGGACCACTGTTATTATCCAGCAGCATTTTGGATCGTTATTTGTCTGGAACCACCCCCCGCCAGACCTGTTCACCGAGAGAGAACCTCCCCGGAGTGGTGAACTCCAGACCTGTTCACTCTAGTGCCTCCCGTGATCGGTCAACATAGTTTCTGACCCTCCTGCTGTTTCCCACACGGCCCCCCGTCAGTGGCGCTGTCCGGAGCGTCACGCTAATGGAACAAATGTCCTCAGTTTCAAGTACAGCCTCGGGGCAATTTGAAGAAACACTCATTGGTGTTCGTGGTTACAATGTCGTATAGATGTGTGTGTGTCCCGTGTGTAAAACATCGCCGCTAGGGAGACAAAGGGGGCCGGGCGTGGTGCTAGCCACCCACCCCCTCGTGTGGCGTGCCTGGTCTTTATGGGTGCTACTCGCTAACAGCATTTGCCCCAACAACCTGTTCAGGCTATACGGGGCATCTTTGTCTTTGAGAGGCGATGGCGCAGTATCTAGCACAGTCGCGTTACGAACCCGGTGACTTGTTGAGGTCAATTCACGCTCACAGCCAACAGTGCACCTGGCGCGATTTGTAAACATCAGCTCTGGTGAGACAAAGACGGCCGGGTGTGGGTGCTGACATCACCCACCCCCCATCGCTTTCGCTAATGGCACTTGCCCCGGGACCCCAACAGTTTGTTAAGAGCCTATCCGGGGCATCTCTATCCTTGTGTTTGTGCGTCCATATGTACGGTTAAGTGCTAGGGGACGCTTGGGGTAATTTTGATGCATTTTGTTATTTTTCAAAGATGATTAAATCGTTTAATGTGCCGTGCCCACGCGTAATAAGGTATACACGAACAGCGGGGTAACGCTGTGTGTTTGTTGTAGTTGGCCAACTCTCTCAGCCCTCTTGTTTCCTTCAACTCGCTTCTCCTGCCAAGCACCGGTCGGACCCCCAGGCGTAAGAGGTAAAGGCGCAGCCCTGCAATTGCTTGCTCGTTTCACAGGTGGCGGACGAGCGCCTCTAATAGAGGGTGCTCTAAACGAACGGTATTTGGCCTACTCTTCCAGGCTCGTCACGCGTGTCGGAAGATGTAGCAGGGCCCACGCTTTGTTCATTATATTTCATTATCAGTACCCGCCTAATCTTGTACAGGGTCGCGGTGACCTGGAGCCTATCCCGGCAGACACAGGGCGCAAGGCAGGGCTATACCCAGGGTGGGACGCCAGTCCATCACGGGGCACCCAGGGGCAATTTAGTCCGCAGGACAATTAACCTACGCAGCAGCATGTATTTGGACTGTGGAAGGACACCGGAGTACCCGGCGAAAACCCACGCAGACACGGACGGGAGAGGACATGCAAACTCTACACAGAAAGGCCCCCAGGCCGCGATTCGAACCCGGGCCCTTCTAGCTGTGAGGCGGCAGCGCTACTCACCGCGCCACCGTGGTTAGGGCAGCATAACCCTTTGCATTGTTCTCTGCTTTGAACTAATTTTGTTTCAGTTGTTTACGTTTCCAAAACGTACCCTG
>JAZEWU010000037.1:5158435-5175173 GCA_036362915.1 Geotria australis | reverse complement strand
GTTGCAGACAGCCCTTCAACAGTTAGAGATATAATAGTCAGTGCTGGCCTTAAAGGCGGGCATTGTCCTCTCTTCTTGCTCCAGACTGAGGGGCTTCTGGCATCTGTTGAGCTTCTGGACATCGTTTTCTTTCAGCTCGGCTTCGAAGTGTTTGGTAGACTTTGCAGGTCTTCTTCTTTGCGATTCTTCGAAGCACGGTGGTCAGCCTCTGGACATCGTTGTCTTTCAGCTCGGCCTCGAAGTGTTTGGTAGAATTGACAGGTAATACCAAGTATTACTTGATAGGGATCGCGACGAGAACGCTTCTACCTTGATCCCCGTTATTATCTGGTGACTATCTTTCATACTTTTGTAAATCAACAATGCCGTACATAAATCCATAATATATCTCTTATGGGTTGGGTCACGTAAAAAATAAATGTCACAAATCCGCCTCCACCCGACTCAGCCAATTTTGTAAGGTTTGTCACGTGAACGAAACGTGACAATTCTTTACTACTTCAGCACACAGGTATGTTGGACAGCGAACCCACAACATGTATAATGGAATACGACGTTTTGCTAATAGTTGCGCTCAACTGCATCAGAAACAATGGTTCTGGAGATTAATTTAAAAATATGTTTTCGAAGTGCGCACACATGCGTCTGCATAATGTGTTGTTACGGTAATCTTGAAATTACGCATTCTAGGTATTGAAAACATAATAGTGGGGTGTGTTGTTTAAAACTGATATTTATTATTATGATAATAAATCACACAAATCAGACACATGGTGCGATGCCTATAACACCACGTGCAGATTTAGTAATTTGTAAAATCCCACTGGGTGGAAAACGCAGCTGATGCCTAATGCATACCCATAAAAGAACAAACAAGAAGCCTATTAGATACACCCACTGTGCTACAGCTTGCCTCTGGGCATGCAAAAATACATATTAATATTGATAATACAAATTAAATCGTGATCACATAAAAAAAATACCTTGTAATAGCGTTACCATCTGTCCCTGGTACTAGTACCTTTTTACCATTTTTACCACGCATTCTGGTTTCGTTTTAGTCAATATACTTGGTGAAGTTTAAGTGCTATAACGTCCCTTGTTGTTAGATTGGGGTGCGTGGTGGCGCACCCCAATCTAATTACCTACTCACGTGTACCTACTCACGTATTCACGTGAGTAGGTAATTCACACAAAGACACCCGGATCGAATGCATCCTAATAAATTACAGCGGCGTCGGTATTCACCAATTTCCGCGCCTCAGCATCAGTGCCTCGTTCCTAACTAGGCATGGCATTTGCACGCGATATAAATTGTATTATTTCAATGGATTTTTCACGCTAGGACTTGCTTTGTCACTCGTTAGTGAGCAAGGCACAGTTGGAAACGTGCATTCCAGCAGCCTTTTCCCTTTCTTGCTCTGGATTAGGCTCCCTTCCTACCTGCGCCTGCATGTGAACCTTTATTCCTTCCTCTGGCTTGGATTGTTGGTGCGGGTCAGTGGTGCCGTGCCGAGATGTTGGCTCTCTCTCTGCGTCTGCTCGGGTACATCTGACCCCTCTTTGCGTGTTGTAGAGTTATTATTATTATTTTTTTTCTGTTGTTTTTATGTCCTATGTCTTATAATTTATCGTTATTGCTTGACTCAGTTATTCTGTCTCCCCGTTGTTGACATGTCGTTCTCTCCGCAGCCATGTGCAGCGCTTTGTGACCCTCGGGTTAAAGGCGCTCTATAAATGCTATTATTATTATTATGTTCAGAACAGGTGTATTGCTATGACTATCTCGTGGATGAAATAGGCCACTTAGTCTTACATATATAAACGTTTTCGATTCTTGTTTTTGTTTATTTTTCATGCAGTTCACTTTTTTTTGCCTTTCCCGCCTTACCATATGCTCTAATGATGAATGGCACAGCGGTAAATCAGCCGCCCCCCCCCCACGGGACCTGCAGGCGTCGTCACCATTAATGTGGCTCCAGGGACGTATAATCACATACGCCACTCACAGTGAAGCGAGACGGGGCCCTCGGCTCGGCACGTGGATAATTCAGCGGCGCGTAAATGTCGCCGCGTTGCCCTTATTTCTTCCTCCTGACTCGCAGGCGGGCATGGCCTCCAGCAGGTCTAGCGCGTCTGCCCCCCGAGTAACCTTTCACATTTACGTTGGATAAGACGGGGGAGGATTGTGTGTGCTGTGTGTGCGCGCGCGCGCGTCCACGTGTGTGTCCGTGTAACCGGGGAGCTCGCTAACGGCACTTGACCCTAACAGTCTGGTTAAGGCTATACGGGAGAGCTTTGTCTTTGTGTGTAACCGGGGAGCGGTAGTGCAGCGGTTAGTGAACTGCGTGACGAATCTGGCGGGCAGAGTTTGATTCCCGCTCGCGGCCACCTCCGGTGACGAATTTCTGAACCGGTCCAGGGCCTCCACTAGGTCCGACTCAACCTCGTATGAGTACCTGGCGCAGTGTGTAGACATTGTCACTAGGGAGACAAAGGCGGTCGGGTGTGATGCTGGCCACCCACCCCCTCTTCGTGTGCCATGCTGGTGTTTATAGGCGTTCGCCAACAGCACTTGCCCCACCTTCATTCCTTCAACACCAGTGGAGATATTCTGTGAACCTGGTCTGGTCTTTTCTTTGGTTGACTCAGCCAAAGATGTTTGCATTGTGGTCAGGAGCAGAAAGTAGCAGCATGGGAACGACAGGAAGCGTGTTGCGTCGGCGTTAACAATTGTACGGGCGTTTAAACGAGGAACAAGGCAATTGACAAATTGCAGGCGTGTGACCTGTGATTGAATCGCTCGCGTGGGTGTGTAAATGACACAGTTGACCCGGTCTCACCCCCTGTCGCGATCTCCCGGTGACTCGTCCAGCGGTGTGGCGGGAACGATGCTAACTCTCCTCCGCTCACCGTTCAGCGTTTGCTGTAGGTACGCTACCTACGATTCATCGCCCGTGTTTCATCATCGCCATCTGCACCATTGCTCGAACAGGGCTTTCTGATTACGCAAGTCTTTATCGCTTGTACACCTATAATGGTGCATTCAGGTGCAGGTTGTGCCAGTAGATGATTGCGTCAGAAGTATTGGCGTGTATCGCCGCCGTCCCTCCGTTGTATTTGTGAATTGGGCATTCGGTCGTTACGTTTTACGCGGTTTGTTTTGGGGCACCGCTGTTCCGCACTCACCCACTAATCCATCCACTGACCCACTCACCCATTCAGTCGTTAATTGTTCCATGCTGTGTGTTGGGTGACCACAGTAGAGGTTCTAATTTTCCGTTTGTGCATCAAGTAGCAGATTCTGCCACGCTGTGTAACAGCCGCGGGTCCTTGGTACACAAATTACTTAAGCAATCAATTACGCTACTGATTATCGGGTCGGTTGAAGGACTAGTCGGATTACACAGAAATAGTTATAAAGGACAAGTCTCGCCACCATTCTCACGTGTGCCGCTGTATGGGAGCTTATGGCAAAGGGTGCTTGGTGATGTTGGATACGTCGCGCTGGGATTGGCGTGCGTGGCTTTCTCGCCTTCAGGAGGCAGAACGTCAGGCTGGTTGTTATTTTTCAAAAAGGACCTGAGTAACCGGTAACAAAAAGTAGTCTATTTCAATCGAATCGATCGTCCCAGCTCCTGCCATCATGTCAACATCCATTATCAAGTGACTGCTGGATAAAGTCACCTGCAATCAAAGTGTCTGTGGGCTCAAACAAGCGATAGGATCGTGGTCATCCAATTTGGTGCTAAATTCATATTCCCATGGCGAGGGCAGTCTTTCAAAGGAAGACAATTTCCTGGTACCTATTTTAACGCCCCCGGAGGGGTAATAAACTGAGTGTAGCCTCGGCAACTATTTTGTGAGTTCAGAGTTCCATCAACAGTACCCAGTTATAATGATGCCATTGATCCCTGCACGTGCGAAGCTTACATTAAATTACATGTGTGTGTTCAGTTAATCGCAGACTTACGCGTTCTCCTGTTTAGTTATGCTTTGCCACTTCCATGTTCGGTGCGATGTATTTCCACACCATGATGCTGCAGTAGTAACGTCCCTCCTTCAGAAAAAGAAGGTCGTGCCCGAAGCAGTTTGAATTCCACCTCGGGCGCCTTTCTGTGTGGAGTTTGTCTTCTCCCCCTTTTCTGCATCAGTTTCCTCCGTGTTCACCAGTTTCATCCCATAACTCAAAAACACGCATTAAATTGCCGATGACATAATATATAGGAAGTCGTGTCTGGCAAATGTTGGCGCCGGCTGATGACTTATAAATTGTAGTGTTAAATTATAAAATTGTTCACGTTTAGCCCTTTGTCAATCCATGGCTGGATGAAGGCTGCGTCTGTCATTGCGGATGTTTGACCGTACATTAGTGTGTTTTTGGGGACGGTGAAAGCCATGTTATAACCCATAATTAGTATGATAATCAATTTGTAATGGGTAATTTGTTCGTTTATTATTTCGTAGAATATGTAATGAATAATTTGCCGGAGAGGAAGCACGCAACTGTAAAATATTCATTAATTCAGTTACTGTTATATTAATGTCAGGGTCTCATATAAAGTGCAATCACTGCATTGTCCCAATATTCTCCATGTCAGGAAATGCTATCTTGAGGCAATGAAAAGAGTCGGAAGAGGATATCGCTCTATAAAAAATCTAAAAACTCGCCGCTTGATAAACGTGTAAAGTGGACAAAGATGTTGAAATCATTTGGCTGCAGACATTACCAACCAATAGTTTATCTGCTTCATCAAATAAGGATTCGCTCTGACTGGTAGATTTACTATGATGGGATTAGTTTCATTCGGAGAGATCGGAGCCCTGTGTAAACGCACAAAGAATGTATTCAACATCAGTACCCGTGAGAACCGGAGCCTATCCCGACAGACACAGGGCGCACGGCAGTGTTATACCTAGGATTGGACGCTAGTTTATCGCATGGCAACGGGGGCGATTTAGTCAGGTCAATTAACCTCGGCAAGAGCAGCATGTCGTTGGACTGTGGAAGAACCCGGAGTTCTCAGCGAAGGAGAGAGCAGGAACGCTTGACGCAGCAATCCCTCAAGAGCAGCCCTCAAGAGCAATTCTATTTTATCTTAAAACTTATACATTTTTAGATAAACTCTCAGACGTGGCAATTTATAGCCTGTAAACCGATAACAAACGCTTAATACTGCTGAGAAAAATGTAAATGGTTATATTAATAATAATAGCATTTTATATAGCGCCTTTCACCCGAGGGTCACGAAGCGCACAACTTTGTGAGTGTTCATAGGCCTGTTCTTCTCCTTGTACAAACGCTGCTATAATTTTAAAAAAACATTACCAATACCCTACGCAGACAAGGCTGTTATTTTTGCAGTTACTTTTTGTTGTATTTATAAAAACGTGATATATATATCAACTGTGATGGACAGACAGATATTTGATTATCAATGCCCTCGGGTATGTTGTTCTGCACGGAAACGTCACTTTAATGTTTTCCACTGAGGTTCATCCCATTTTAGAATTTGCCAGTGGTTTATTGTTATATAACGGTAGGGGTGTCCCTTTTGATATTTACTGGATACTGTAGTGTGGCTTGGGAAATCATGGTGGTGAAGATGCCCTACTTGTTGTCTTTTAGCACTGTGTTCAGTTAACTAGCAGAGTACCCTCTCCACGGGGGATCTTGTTTTAAGCGTGCAACACGTTCTTCTAACGTCTCTTGTTGATGACATTTTTCTGCTGACATGACCGCTTTGACCTGGATTTCTTCCTGATGTTCTTTCGGGAATATTGCTGCTGACTCTCTGAAATTTTAGATGCATAATCTAAAAGTGTAAGATAAAGCTGAAATAAGACGTCAAAACCTTGGTGTTGTGCAGATAACATTTTTGCTTATCAAGAAATTGAATCCGCTATCCTCAGTGCAAACATGCTGGCTAACCGCGTGGCTGCCTTCCCGCTCTCCGCCTCTGTCGTTTCCTCGCTCCTCCGAGTTGTTCTTTCGCTTTGACATTGAACAAATATGAGTGCGTTATCATACAGGTGGTATATTCCATCAGTACTTGTGATCTGTGTCCGGCTTGCCACACCTACCAGACCCATCTGCTAGCATACAGCAAATGTGTGAATGTAGTAAGCTAGAGACCCTTATTTTAAAACGATGTGAGAGCTCATTGAAAATAGGATGGGACGCCAGTCCATCACAGGGCACCGGGTGGCAATCTAGTCCGCAGGCCAGTTAACCTATGCAACAGCATGTCTTTGGTTCTTTCCGGGCTTACGTACAAACTGACTGAATTGACTGACACATGCGTGACGAGCGTGTTTCCCCGACATTGTGCAGACGCACCTGCCGCGCCCGCCTCCCGCCGGCGAGCGGCCCTCCACGGTGACGCGTGTGACCGTGCGGAGACCCACGCGGCAGCGGCAGCAGCCACAGGACGAGGCCGCGGGGAAGACTCGGCTGCTGGTGGTTCGCCGAGCTCCGCCGGAAGCTGATGCCAGTATCCTGGATTGCATAGGTAATAATTTTAGATCTATAACGCACACATACTCATTTAATGTCAAAGGTAATTCATTCGACGAGAGAACGACTCAGAGGCGTAGCGAGGAAAGCGCAGAGAGGTGGAGGAGGCAGCCAGGCGGTTTGCCGGCGCCATATTGCCACACACTGCTTCCTATATATTATGATGTTATCGGCCAACTAATTAATGGGTGTTTTTTGTAAGTTGCGGGAGGAAACCGGAGAACCCGGCGATAACCCCACGCAGACATGGGGAGAACATGCAAACTCCACATGGAAAGGCACCCGAGGCCAGACTCGAACCCGGCAGCACTACTCGCTGTGCAACCATGCCGCACCAGCCTCTCTCTCACTTCTTATATAGCGTTATTCTTATATAACTCATCTGTGCTACTAAGGGCTGTTTGTGCTTCTGCGTGAATTGTGTTCCGGCGCAGAGCCTGTCACACAAGGCACCTCGTGTCCTTCCTCACACCTTGCACCGGAGACTTTAAAACACTCATCACCTCCCCCCCACCTCTCTCAACCTGGCTACAGTTTGAATTCCCAGAGTGATTTTCCGGATTGGGCTGCGTGTTGACCGATTCATCTCTCTCCCTCTCGCCACACACTACTGCGGGCATCTTCAGCTTATGAAGATTCTCGCAGTGGAGCGTGGCATTAGTGAGAGGAGATGCTCAACACCCAGAAACCCACCTTGTTTTACAAGCGGCTGCAACATTTTACGTTGTTAATGTACAATTGGAATTGTTTTCAGTCTCAACGTCGACCGCTCGCAACGATAGTGTGTGTGTGCATTGCTGAAATCCGTACGGTTCACAGAGATGAAAGATCAGTGACTTTAAATAATAATAAAAATCCTATAGACCACCCACTTCTTTTCTCTCCCAAAGGCTGCTGGCCATTGTGTTAAATTGATGCACATCCTGCCAGGACACGTTTGCACAAAGCTATCTCTTGAAGCATTTAATAATGGAGAAATATATATATATATTGCCTATGGAAGCCTTGCTGGATCCAAAGACTGGCTGTCTCTCGGGAATTGATACCCGGAGATGTTTATCGCATTCTGCTTTCAGTATTTTTGGTCGTGTTTTGTATTGGAGCGAAGCACTCGTGCAATCAGAGGGGACACATACTCTACACAGATAGCCTGCCGTAAACATACTTACTGTACTGCCCCTTACAGGAACCTTGATGCTGACATGTGGGTTTGTCTCACACAGTCGCCATCTCTATCTAATCCACCAACCCTGATTACAGGTCCCGGGATCGTGCGACAATAAGACGAAATGGTGGCAGGTGATTTTATACCCAGAAATTAATTACATCTGCAGCGCTTTAAAAAATTCCACTCCACTCCGTAAAACTGAAGGTTTAATCCGGTTTTGTCAAGTAATTATTTTACCGTATTTTGCAGACGCATTTATAGCAAATTACCTCTTCCCTCTTTCAGATTTTTGGCAACACTTAGCAAAGTCATGATAACGAACCGCCCGTTAACAGAGCATTATCACTTTTATGTAAATAACAGGAAATGTACTGATGTAAGTTTTCACGGCTCGATGCATGATAGTTGCTTTACAAAGCTGTTCTTTCGGGAAAGCCGTGTCGAACGCTCCTTCTCTCTCCTTTCCGATGTTTCGCCTCCACCGTTTGAGGCATCCTCAGGCGTTCTGAGTTCTAAGTGTATCTGGGTGAAGCCGAGCATGCTGTGCCATATTATAGCCCTCCGTGTTGTTCTGATGCTCCGGTGAGCGTTTTAGCTCGCGCTCCCTAGGGTTGGTTGTCCTTGCCGCCCCCTGTGGTACCAGTAAAAATAGGACTTTTAACAGAACTTTCAAAACACTTATAAACACAGACAAAAAAAACCACCCCTGTAAACAACTGGTATTTGAGAGAAGAGTATGCGTTAGAAAGACCACAAGGGATGGGGGGCACCTGGGAGAGGAGGAGGCATGACAAAAATCACAGCAATGTGGGCAGAGCAGTAAATTACTTTGACATCACAACAACACAGAAGGCTATATGTATTACACAGCATGGTCAGCTTCACCCAGACACACTCGGAATCCAGGACGCCTGAAGATGCCTCCGACGTAGGAGGCGAAACATCGTGAAGGGAGCGCTCGACACGGCTATCCTGAAAGAACAGCTTTGAAAGCAACTATAATAACAGGAAATATCTTCTGCAGGATTTAAGATAGTTGTTTTCTTTTTTTGCTTTTCAAATTCTCATAATCTGTAATCTAGATGTCACTGGTTTAATTATTCACAGCACTGCCGCATTGTGTGCTCCAGCCCCGGTATTCTGTTTCACAGTCAGCCCCGAGTTAACCACTGACGTCACTGCCAAGTATTGATTAACCGATCAAAACAAAACAACTGCAAATATGTGTTTGTATCTGTGTAGATGAGACTCCGGACTGAACTATTTATTTCTCCTTAGTGCGCAAGCCCCATCATGATCGAATTTATGCTCATTCGTGTAGGACTAACTTTTCTCGGAGTCCTGTAGCTATGACGTCAGAATTTCGCACAACATCATTGCTTTCAAAACCCGCATTTATTTTTAACTCCGCAATTACCATTTGTGTTTTCGGTCTAATGTTATTCTATTACAATTCTGCCATTAAAAGTTTCCCAGCATAGCCAGACCAATTTGTCGAAACGACAATATCTCCAACCGTGAGTTGACTGGAAATGCTCCACTCTCATCCTTGGTAAAGATTTCTCCTTGATGAAAAACGAGAAAGGTTTGACCCTTTCTGGCATTAATACAAATGTTAAGATTTTCAAACACCAAATAGACACCTTTCACAAGGTTTCACGTTTGCAAAAGAAACACATGCTAGTAGCAAAACAAATATCAAAGCGTATTGTTTATTTTGCTACATGCATGTTTGTTTTGTTGAAAACTTGATACCTTGTGAAAGGTGTCTCGTGTTTGAAGCTGTTAACGCTTCTCTTATTGCCAGACAAAGTAAAACCTTTTCTCTGTTTTTGTCAACTGTTTTCTGGATAATAAGGTACTTGTAGAAACGATTTCTCTTTGTCATTACGTAGTTAGTTGTGAAAAGTTCGGCCATGGTAAACGTAAGTGGTGGGGATGATTGACCAGTCCTGCAATCCCCCACCCTTTACCGATCCACACCGACCAGCATGCTGATGTATGGTTACACATGGAGTCGGGTGGCCTTCATCTAGCAGTGGAAAGAAAAGGGTTGTCCAACTGTTGTTTACTCTGTTATTTGGAAAATCCACAAAACACATACAAATCTACATACAGTAAACTGCACAGGCTTACATTCTTCTTATTGTTATTTCTTATTATGCGTGTTTACCCACGTCTCATGACTTTATTTAAGGAGGATCCTGCCAAATGTTTGCAGCAGGCGGCGATGATTGCTTTGTAGATTACAATGCATTAATTCTCTGGAAAATTCTTTAAAATGTGGTAAATCACACTGGCACACATTGGCCTTCTCTTGCGAACGACGTCACAGGATCTTACCGTCCACTATGACGCAAGCAGTAAACTTGTTTGTGAACATTTAAATAATTGTCCTATGTATACAATATATACTACATATATTTGTTGGTGCAACAAGCTGCTTAAGACAGAGTCCATCCATTTAGACAGTTATAATCGGAACCGTACTATAATATCAAGTATAAATCACTGTACATATTGCAGTAGTGGGTGTTAAGTAAGAACAAAAATCACAGGTGCTCAACCTTTATTAATTGTCAGTACTCGCTTATTTCTGTACAGGGTCACGGTGAGCCAGAGCCTATCCTGGCAGACACAGGGTGCAAGGCAGGGCTGTATCCGGAATTGCAATGATAGTCCATCACAGGGCACTGGGGGCAATTTAGTTATCAGGCCAATTAACATAGGGAGCAGCAACAGGGTGTCCTTGGACTCTACACAGAAAGACACCCGATCTGGGAATCGAACCCACGAACCTTCTTGCTGTGAGACGGCAGCGCTGCTCACTGCACGACTGTACTACCTGTTACTCAACCTCTATAGAATAAAACCAAGGCAACGGCTGAGTTGAGTTGAAGCAGTTTCTTATTTTTTTCTAACGAAAGCCCATTATACGTAGTCATCCTTCACACCCCTGTTCCTATTAAAATATTAATGCAGAATTTGCTATTTCGGTGCTCCCATTGACGCACGTGTCTCGCTGCTTTGCACAGAAGCCGTGAGTTGTGGTTGCATCTCTAAATCCATAACGTATCCTGCTGGGTATTAAATAATATGAGTATTGGCTGCAGTTTGCCATCGGTATACCTAATGATATCAGGGCTGTTAGGTGTGCAGCTGCCATAATACGCCCTTGTGTTCTTTTGTCACTCCAATCTCAGCAAGCTGCTAAGGGAATCTTCCTCTCTGTGTGCCGAGATTGAATAATTTAATACTACAATTTATAAAACGTGGCACAGTATTCGTTTAATGTCAAATGTATTGGAGCACAAAACCGCGTCATATATATTATGATGTTATCGGCCGATTACTGAGTTTTTTGGTTAAGGGAGGCAGCCGGAGAACGTGGAGGAAACCCATGCAGAACAGGGGGAGAACATAAACACTCCACATTGAAAGGTGCCCCGAGCCGGGAATCAAACCACCTCGGGCAGAACCTTCTTTCTATGAGGCGCAGATATTACCACTGTGTCACCCGTGGACAGGCAGGTGAGTGAACGCCTTTAGCAATTTTCATTGTGGGAAGCCAGCTGGGTGGGTGCTTTGTAACGGTGGTAACTTGCAATTGGGTTATGAATTGAAAATGTGGTTGGGGGGTGGTCAATACATCCTACCTTTCCTCAGAGGGCGATAAAAGGAATATGGAGCTATGTAAACTTAGCAGTGGTGTGTGGAGTGGTCGTGGCTGATGATGTTGATGATGCTGTTTGTTCCCTGTGATGGATTCGCCGGTGGGCAGCTCAGTCGCACGCGCCACGTACACGGTTAATTAAACCCAGACCTGGATACGGCTGATCTCACAGATGGCCCTCCCGAGGGTCATGGAGACCTTCGTGTTCTATTGACAGGCTCTGGTCACGTCAATTGCACCGGTACTTATTCTGAAACCACTCGTTTGGCGTTTCCCGGCAAGGAGGATTATGGACAGAATTACTTCGTAAGCGTCGATTGGTTGAAGTACCAACTCACCTTTAATGCGACTTTCTCGGAGGCCGGCGATGCGGAATTGATTGGGGAAAGAAGTACGCGGCGCAATTCAGTGTTGGGTGGAGAGCTCGGCCCCGTAACATTTTACTCGGGGAGTCACGACGTACAGTCCGGTTTTATAGACATGCGTGTCACGTGTCGGCGGCACGCCCTAATTTATATATGCACGGTAGCTCAGTGAGCAGCGCTGTACCCTCACAGCAAGAAGGACTTGGTTTGCATGTTCTCCCCGTGTCTGCGTGGGTTTTCGGCTCGCCTATCCCACCTCCCCCTGACTACACCGTGATTGAATATATTGTTGCAATTCGGGGTCACGATTCATTTTAGGAATCGTTTCTTTTTCGTTCTGTTTGTATCATCTCATTGTCTCATGTTTTTACATTTCCGCCATTAGCCTACATATTAACGTTAGCATCTCATTTGCATAACTCACAACTAATCAACTCACACACACACTAATTGCTGCATGTATTATGAGTGTAAGAATCATTTTAAAAACATGATGTGGAGTGGTGGCGCAGTGGTTAGCTTGTTTCACTATGAAGCCGGAGGCCTGGGTTTGATTTCCGCCTATGGCTAATATCATCCATCCATCCATTTTCAGAAACCGCTTAATCCTATACAGGGTCGCGGTGAGCCGGAGCCTATCCCGGCAGACACAGGGCGCAAGGCAGGGGAACACCAAGGATGGGGCGCCAGTCCATCGCAGGGCGTCTGGGGAAATTTAGTCAGTACGCCAATTAACCTGGCAGCATGTCTTTGGACGGTGGGAGGAAACCGGAGTGCCCGGCGAAAACCCACGCGGACACGGGGAGAACATGCAAACTCCACACAGAAAGGCACCCCGAGCCGAGATTCGAACCCGGGACCTTCTTGCTGTGAGGCGGAAGCGCTACCCACTACGCCACCGTGCCGCCCGGCTAATATCAGTGGTGGGCAATTTATGAACTGGTCCGCGGCCCTGCCACACCCCTCACTCAGCCCCCACTGTCCAGCACGGTGAAGTGTAATATCGTAAGGCAACGCCTTTGGCCAACATGATGTGAGAGGCCTTCATCCAGCAATGGCTTAACAAAAAGCTCTAATATATTATTTGGGTTTTTACAGAAAGCCTTTTTTCCATAGGCTTTCACTTTTTGCGCTTTAGCCTGATGATGCCTTTAATGTTGGAGGTGAAACGTCATGATGGAGGTGGAACGCTCGACACGGCAATCTCGAAAGAGCTGCTTGACTGCAATTCTGTTCTTCCAGGCTGTTTATTAGAGGTGTACACAATCATGCATGAATGTTGAGAATCTGTGGTCCATCACGATTTAAAGTGAAAATGTAATGAAACAAATTATATTCTGATGTTTTCATTGTGGTACCCATCGTCTCCAACATATACGGTTGAAAATGCATTGATTCTTGCAGGCACGATTTTATGCATCGCAAGCTTAGAAATCAGCATTAACTGATGAATCGATGCATCGCTCAACATTGACTGAAGTGGTGGGTTGGTTTGTTTTTATGACGTGCAGTGAAGCCGTGCGGATTACATACTATTTACACATTTTCTGCACTTAATTGTTTTCCTGTCCCACTCACTGCAGGTAAACTAGGGGTGCCTGGACATAAAAAAACGGGGGGGAATCTCCTTCCTATGAAAGCAGCAAAGTAAAAATACACCTGTGTGTGTGTGTGTTTCCACATCTAGGACCTGGAGGTCCACGCTTTGATACAGGGGGTCAAGTAGTGCTGCACAGCATTCTGGGAAGCATGGAGGACTACGTCAAAGAGGCTGTGGATAGAGGAGAGACTGAGGTATGCTGCGTCTTCAACTATTATACTCTTGTGTGTGGAAATATGTTGACGGGATGAATGCCAATGTCGAGGTCTGCTAGCCACGACGCGAGGGCTCCAGGAGAGATTGATTTTCCACTGTTAAAGGAGCGCAGACTACAGTGGCTTCCCGTCCGGTTTACAGTTTGCTTCGTCATCTCCTGCGGCAGTGAGCACCTCGTTGCATTTCGGAAGCTAAGCGGTATCGCGTCTGGTTAATATCTTGGGTGACTAATCACCAATGTTGTGCGCGGGCGTGGCACGGTGGCACAGTGAGTAGCGCTGCTGCCTGACAGCAACAAGGCCCTGGAGTCGACTCCCGGCTCCGGTGCCTTTCTGTGTGGTGTTTGCATGTTCTCCCCGTGTCCGTGTGGGTTTTTGCCGGGTGTTCCGGTTTACTCCCCCAGACCAAGACATGTTGCTGCCTAGGTTATTTGGCCTGCTGACTAAATTACCCCCAGTTGCCTTTGATGGACTGGCGTCTCATCATGGGTATAGCCCTGCCTTGCGCCGGGATAGGCTCCGACTCACTGCGTTCGTAACCCGGTACCTGCAGTGCGGACATATATACATAAAAACACTTGCTCCGTTATATATAGATTATTATTGCTGTGTACATTTCAGTCAAATAGTAGCTTTTATTTTGTTTGCACAGAACCCAATGAACCCCTCACGAGGGAATTCTTGTCCCCTGCCCACAAATGTTCCGTCAGACATATATTAATTTGACACGTTACTGTGTAATTGTCATGAAACACAGGGGAAAAGCAATGCAGTTGCGAATTTAGTGCTAAACAAAATTGACGTTAAGAAAAAGATAAATGTTGAAACCAAAAGAGAAAAAAATGTGTACAACAGTGCAGCTTCATCGGCATCAACACCGTCCGCCTTGATCTAACCACTGCTGGTTGAAAGCCTCCCCAAGCTGTCACCATCGGTGCACAAACACACGGTGCAACATTATTATTTAGGTAATGCCAACAATTTTGAGAAGGATAGTTTTTGCTAATATTTTGTGGATTTCTCATCCTTGTACTGTATTTCGTTTGCTTATTGACAAGCATGCTTCCATAATTCAGAAGTAGCAGTGTGCTATTCTTGAATCCTGATAACGGTAATGCCCCATGACAATAGCAAACGTCACAATTTATGATAATTATTAAAATAATTTATAGCCCTCCCCTTGTCATGTCGGTCATGGGGGTTGTTTAACCATACTTCACCGTGCTTGTCAATACAGATTTACGGAGGGTGAACCGCTATCCGGTACCACTCGCCTGTCCACGTTAGTCGCGGCCCTAATCAAACTCCTGTCATAATAAAGCACGCTAACGACTGCGCCGCTGCACGGGTCGGTGAACAATGAAGTGTTGAGACTAAACCTGAAACTCGTCCCCACGTGAAGGTGGCCCAGCTGGTCGGTACGCGGTGGCAAGAGGGCAACCCCGGGGGTCCTCCGTCCACCGTGGTGCCCACGCGAGCGAAGCGGCGAGGTCCCGGTGCCGCCACAGAGCCGCCTCCCGCCGCCCCGACGAGCCTGGACCAGGGGCGCGCACTGAACAACTGGAAATGCCGCATGGCAGAGCGCCGTCGTCTGCAGGGACACATCGCAAGTGAGGCCGTGCGCAGCCGCCAAAACGCACTTTATTATCTGTCTCTCTGTCTTCCCGTCTCTGTGCCCCTGTTGCTCACCTTCCCTCCCTGTCTCCCTCCGTATTTGTCTTTAAGGACGTGACGGCCATCGTAGGGGACGCTGGCAGATTTTTGCCACTCTTAAGATTGCCAGTTTCACGACCTTTCAGTGTATTCGAAGCAGCCTTAATCGTTAAATTTTTTGTGCTTTGGTTTTTAGTAGTTGTTTTTTCTGTCGTTGTGCAGCGCTTTGTGACCCTCGGGTGAAAGGCGCGCTATAAAATTCTATAATTATATTATTATTATTATTCCCGTCTCGGCGGCGTTTGCCGTTGGGCCGATGTGGGCTCGACAGCTGCCCCCAATGTGCATAAAGGTCCCACCTCCGACACGTATCGCCAGACGGCCGTTTGCTTAATTGCAGTAGCGCCACCTGCTTAGATGATTTGAAGTATAAACCGGATAAGTGGCGATTTGTCCTGTCGTCACTTGTAAAATAAATCACAAACACTCCTCAGTCGATTGACCTAACGGATTTTCACATCAATATTGTCAAGTAGCATTATCAAGCAAGCAAACGCTGGACTATTTTTTTCACTTCTGGGTCTCGTCTGCAGAATCAGGCTCGTTAAACAAATGTTCCTGTGTTACTGAATCTTAATAGCAAGAGCTGTCCGTTAAAATTATGGGATCGCCGTTCAAGGAAAAAAATCAATACCCGTAAACAAACTCTGCTTAAAATTAACTCGAAGGCTTTCATGACCAATGTTATCCATAGTGAAGCTCTGTTTATGAGTTTAAGTCATGTGAAAAAGTGTGTAAGTGTAGTGCACCCGTCGATATGTTGGAGAAATCGAGCGAGCACACACAGCACTTACCTTAAAAGATGGTACCAACGTTTCACTGAGACTTCTACTCAGCTTCATCAGGGCTTGATGAAGCTGAGTGGAAGTCTCAGCGAAACATCTTTTAAGGTAAGTGCTGTGTGTGCTCGCTCGTTTTCTCCAACATATCGACGGGTGCCCTACACCTACACACTTTTTACATGACCTTCGCGGCCCTTGTGCAGCGCTTTGTGACCCTCGGGTGAAAGGCGCTCTATAAAATGCTATTATTATTATAAACAGAGCTTCACTATGGAAAACTCTGCTTAGATGACACGCTGTGGAGGTGCCAGGCGAGTGCCTCTCCAATATCAATCTCTCCGACCCTCTATGTGAGCGTGATATGTGCCTGTGTGACATCACTGTTAGTGCTGCTGCCCTAATTACTATTGCCGTTTTAACAACACATTATCAAGTGGGTAGTTCATTGTGGCGAGTTGGCAAGTAATGTGGTGGAAGAGTGCTCTCCATCTGTGATTATCTGGGTAGGCGCTCTTGACATTCAGCAGTGTCTAGACTTTAATTTGGCTACTACCTGTTTACCAAACCAACCCTTTTCAGCTTATCAGTTTGCAGGGGAAGGGAGTAAATTTAGACGCCGTGGGTAACTCGGCTTGCTCACTTTGCGGTTTCGGAGGGTTCATATAGGAGCTGTAAATGTTGAGATCCTACTCTTCTTCTTCTTTG
>JAZEWU010000037.1:5125932-5150727 GCA_036362915.1 Geotria australis | reverse complement strand
CCATGAAGGAGGTGGCGTTCATCGCTAGTAGCCTTTGTCATCTCGACTTGACCGGCCACTTCCCGTCTGATTCTGCAGCTGAATAATAAAGGGCCTACAAATCGCACAATTCTACACATACGTGACCTAATCATCAAAGAATAAGATGCAAGAAAACACCTGCAAGGTTGTGTCTGCAGCCTTTTTTGGGTACGTTGAATGCTTTATATAAGTGTCAATTGGCTTACATGAAGTACTGTAATTTAGAAAACTTAACATTTTCCAAAAACATAACTAGTTTTCTAAACCCCACGAGGCCATTTCCTAGAAGCAGAACACATGCTGTCATTGTTATAACCACATGGGAGATCAAAGCCAAACCTTGTTACTCGCATCATCCCTGTTACGTCAACTTTGTTTTACGGTGGCTCAGCGGGAGAGCGAGCATGGGTCAGTCAGCAGGTTGTGAGTTAAAATCCTGGTTTGGGTTTGTTTCAGCCCATCATCCCTTCGGGATCGATAAAACGAGTGCCACTATGTGAAGAAATAAATAGTATTTTGGGAATTTGCAGACGCATTCTTGCCATAGAAATATAGAATTTCCACCACTGGCTCAGAGGATTGAGGAGTATATGAGGAAAACTTCAATGCTTATTTAAACAACAAACCATTAACATTTTGACATGACCTGTGTGACTGGTCAACTCCATTACATTGGTTAGGTAAAAAGGACAAGGTGCAAATAGCACCCTAATGGTAGAGTGACTCAGATGTATCCAGCATGAGAGGGCTGTTAAAAAAATCAGGCCGCACTGAATAAGCTGCCAAATTCTCTCAGAACAAAAGGCAAAACGCACACCTTGATGTGCACAGCTTAAATGTAAAATTGTTCTTAAAAAAAATGTTCATTACTTTTGACAGGTAGTTGAATCCAATGTTGAATACAATAACCAGTTGATGCGGGAATAAAATGCTTTGCATATCCCACGCCATCAGTCGAGCGATGGTATCGCCGATCGGCACGGGACTGCCCGGTGAGACGCCGGGGGGCCCGTCGATGGATTCTTGTCTTTGGCATAATTATCAGCCCGTGCACAAGCCTTGATTATAAGAATGAGTGGCCGCGTTGCCATCATTATCACAGCAGAAGCTCTTGCACAATTAACGATGAGTCACGGAGGACCCGAACAGGCGACGTAAGGGGTGGGGGTGGCAAGTGCCGTGCCATTTTTTCATCTCAATTTATTTCATTTCAGACAGGTTAATTGCTGTCAGGGCATTGGCAATCTGTTGTGTTTGTTCTCACTAAACTCTTCTCCTCTTTGACAGTCCCTCAATTTTATGATTTCGAATCCACCTGCGTTTACTGTTCAGGTGGGAAAATGTTTATTTTCAATCATGATAGCAGCCTCAAAGGGCGTAATGCCTTGCAGCTCTTGCAGTCGGTCTTTTGCACATTGTTTAGTCGTATAATTGTTGGTGTTTGTTGTGTGTAGAGAAACAGCAAGACTAATTTGCAAGCAAGCGCTGCCAACAAACATTTAAAGAATTCCATAGTTAGCTCCGGCAAAGAGCGTCATGGGGCACTAATTAAACTCTGTCGCATGTGCGAGGATTCTCAGGAGGGTGCTTGTTTGAAAAGCAATGGAATAAGTTTTCTGACTCCAACAGTGTGTTGGGCTGGGTGGTTAGCACCACACACGGCTACATTTGTGTCCCTAGTGGCAATGTTTACACGCCATACTAGGTACTTATTTGAGGCTGAGTCGACCTATTGAAGGCCCAGGACCGAATTAGAAAATCGTCGCTGCGGTTGGCCTTAATGCAAAATAACTCGGGTCGCTGGGTTTGTAGCGGAGTGCGCTAACCGCTACAATACCGCTCCCCAAATGAAGGCTATGCACACACACACACACAAGATTGGCTGTGTTGCCCCATTAATTTATTTGTCATTAACCTGTCTCTCCCAGTTACATGTAAATGTTAGAGCCTGCATCGTAAACTATCACAACATCTGTCGACAATGATGCCCTTTGGTTGAGTGCTACGCTTGTCTATGTCCGTAACCTTGACTATTAGAGGCTATTTGAGCATACTGCATTTTCAATTATCCCACTATTTTATGAGCGGTTTGGCGTGTATTTGCCATTTTAAGCGAAATTTCACTGCAGGCATTTGAACGTGTGCGGCTGGTAAAGGTCACCCGCTAATTAATGTGAATAGTCAATCCTTCCTGGGAGCAATTTATCTGATGTTATCATCTAACAGCTCGTATTATTCATGTGGACACAGTGCAGCATTGAGAGCGATGTAGTTGATCGTGCTGAATAAGTAATAATGCAACGTGTGTACTTTACAAATTAATGATGCTTTGCACTCGTTTTGCTCATTGCTTTTTATAATAATAATAAATGCAATGTATATTTGTATTGATATTATTGTTTAAAACATCTATCACATGTTTGTAAAAAAAATTGTTTGATAATAATGATCTATCCATCCATTTTCTAAACCGCTTGTCCTGGTGAGGGTCGTGGTGGCAGCAGTCCAAGGAGAGTGGACCAGACATCCCTTTCCTCAGCAACAGATTCCAGCTCTTCCTGGGGGATTCCCAGGCGTTCCCAGGCCAGCCGAAGGATATAATCCCTCCAGTGTGTCCTGGGTCGGCCTCTAGGTCTCCGCCCAGTGGGCCGTGCCTGGAATAATGATGACAGTGATAATGCTATTACTTATTTACTCATGACACCATCAATACGCTTTTTCATGAGGGTCATGGATTGGGACGTTTGACTAATTCCACACATGAGGGTTTGACTTGTGGAATGAAACCGGGGTTACCTGGAGAACACCCATGCTTTAGAGAGGATAATACTGGACCCTTTAAATCCCTACACGCTTGAATTGATGGATTTGTTACTGTATAGCCACAGCCCGAGAACATCTGAAATATATATATATATTTTAAATATTATCAATCGTAGCACGCACAGTATTGTCACACACGCAGTATTTGCTCATTCTCGAAGAGAGAGAACGACTCGGAGGCACAAGGAGTAACCACAGACAAGTGGGAAAGGTAGCCACGCGGTAAAAAAAAAAAGCCAGTGCTACCAACAATTGCCCCAGCTCTGCCGTCATTTGCATATTAAGGTGTTACATCGACCAATTAATAATTATTCACATATATTCCCGGGCTGTACTCTATCCCATACAAGTATTAATCTGGCTACTTAGCTTGATTTGGTGGTAGGCGAGAAATAAGCGATGGACAGACCAAATAAAACACCTTAAAATTAGACTTGTGACGTATGCATTAACATTGAATAATACATGTACAAAGGAGTGCCATGTTCTCTCCAGCCACTACGATATGTCGGCGAGCTAAACATTTCTCCACATTAGCAACTCATTAATGTTCCCAAGTATGTGTTCACCTTATAAATAAGCTATGTATAGCACTGGCGACGATTTACGGCGCGCGAGTGCGTGTCTGCACCCACCCGCTGGCGTGGAGGAATGATATACCCAGACGTCGGCTGATGACGCATAATACGAACAGAGGTTAAAGTAGCGTTTCATATCTGTGATAATTTATACGTGTTTAACGCCAACACCTTTTTTTTTCTTGCAGCGCCGCATTAGTGTAGAGCCGTAGACAATTCGGTCACGACTTTCTGTGAAATACACGAACGTGGGTAATTAGGTGACTGCTGTATAATGGATCTATCTATAGCGATGCGACTTTTATAATATATATTTTTGTTACGTCTTTGAGCTTATTCAATTCTCGTCGTGCCGTCTAAATTATTCATTGGTGCACCGGAAAGGAGGTTGTAAGGGTCTTGCTTGATGTATTGGGCCAGGGGTGCGCTTGTGAGATTGGCATTATTGAACGTTTTACTGAAATGCCACATGTGTACCGGCCGTATTGCTCTACTATTCCGTGTGCATCGCTTGTTCCGTTGGAAGGAATTATAGGGTGGAATTAGCGGATATGAGCGATTGCGTCGCTAAATCTCCCGTGGCTGTCCTTTATTTAGCAGATGACAGTCGACACGGATAGCCGTGTAGAGGCCCGGAACCAGTGCATATAACGATCACTGGTGTTGGCCCTGAGCAGGCTCCGAACTGAGGTCGCTGGGTCCATAGCGCAGCGTGCTAACCGCTGCACCATCCACTCCCCACAATGGACACCGCACCTGGCAGCTCTAACGTCCATCGTTTCCAGGGTTCACCAAGGTCTGTACCTACCGGCCCCGCCAACACTGCTAAGATGCACGGTTTGAGCTGCAGCAATGGGGGTCTCTTGCCCTCTTAGGCTGCGGCGGCGGGGGCGGTGGTGGCTCCACGGCCCCGGAGCAATTCCAGAAGACGTGGGAGCGCAGCGAGTACCTGCAGCAGCGCAAGCAGCAGCTGTGGGACGCCCTGCGCGAGCTGGATTTCAACCAGCCGGTGAGGGCGGCCCGTCTGGCCGGCCATCCCACGCACCGGCCGCCTTTGTGCTCTGGAGAGACGTGCTGTGGTCTGGGTTTGTACACGGTGGGCCAGAAATAGCCGACACATTCGTGTCAGTTATTTATGGCCTGCCCTGTATATATTATTGACACTGGGATATATTATTGACGTCGGGATATATTATTGACACTGCAGCGGTGACATCCGCTCCTCACCGATAGAAGGTTCTGCCCGAGCTGATTGGATTCCCGCCTCGGGCGCCTGTCTGTGTGGTGTTTGTGTGTTCTCCTCCTGTTCTGCGTGGGTTTGCGCCAAGTGTTGCCAAAAGGCAAGCACGTGTTGCCAAAAGGCAAGCACTTGCTTGCCTTTTGCTTGCCTTTTGGCTTGCCTTTTGGCAACACTTGGCTAAACACTGAGACTAGGCTCCAACAAAAGCTGTCTCTAGTGTTGGGCCAATCAATTTGAAGGACAACGCATTTATCATAGCATTCGTTTTCATGTTTTTTTCCACAAGCATGTAGTGTGGCTGCTTGCAAACTGGAACCTTTGCAAAAAGGTGTCCATTTGGTGTTTTAAGATCTTAACACGTCTCTCATTGCCAGAAAAGGTAAAGCCTTATTTATTTTACATTGGATGTTTATTATTTAATGAACCCTACATTTAGAACCAAATGAGAGTGCATCGAGACGCAAGACTCTTTCGCAAGGGTGACCTGGGATAGATTATACAAGGAGCAAAACATTTCCGTGCAGAATTTGAATTAAAAAAACACGCAAATATAAACAAAAATAGAATGGTACAATTTAATCAAGTGCCATTACCAGTGTTAACATTATTGACTTCCTCTTGAACTCTTGACCAATGGGTTTTTGTAAATACCTCCACAACAGCTTGATTATCTTGAGTGTAATCACATATTCCTGGAATATTCTGTGATATGGTAGGGCAGCCAAGAGGACCCACACTGTCCAGATCACGCAGTCTGCATTTACGCAATAAATAAACAGACTACATGCCTCCTTCCCACATCTCCCCTTGCACATTAAAATATTTAAAAAGTATTGTTTCACTTTTTTCAGCAAAATCACCATTGACAGAAATTAATTATTAACATAGCAACACAAAGGATAATTTTGCGTAATATTGTTTTGTGTCAAACCAAGACTCGTATCGAATAGAGAGATTCCTTATCTATAAACACCAGCGGTGGCTCAAGCAAACATGACTGCTGATGAGACACTGAATGTCAGGTTTTTTTTACCTAGGTCAAGGGTCAATAGCTCTGACAAAGCTCATCATCAATTCCATAGGTCCCCTGATCCCTTCTGGACCCCTATGGATCTTAACCACACTGTAGTGGAGAGGTTTGCTTGTTCCAATTAACCCCAGAGCTACGTCACCTGGAGTCTAGGCATTCCTGCTAGGGTCTTGCTTATTGAACAGGGTTGGGATTCCAGATAAATAACGATCCGCAGGCCTTCCAACTAAAGGAGGTAGATGTCAGGAAGGGCATCCGCTCAATAAATCCTGCTCCAATAGCCCCACCATTGGGGGCAACCGGCCAACCTGGGTCAACCTGGAAAGCAACCGTTTAAACCGGCAACCTGATTCCTTCTGGGTAGAACGAGCCCTTAGTGGGCTCTCTAAAACAAACATTATTGAAGTGAGTGCTGTGACTGACGGACTGACAGGCTGACTTGTGACGTTTGATGTCCATTTATATATTTGTACATGGTTTGGCCTGAAAGTGCACCTGGCCTGGCACAGGGCGCTGTGGTGACGTCACCGGTACTTAGTGGTGAATGGCGGTTGATGTTGTTGTTCTTTCGGTTTTCGTAACCTCAAGCAACAACTTTGCTTTGCAGGACATGGATGGTCTGGAAGTGCTGGGGACATCACTTCCGATCCCCTCCACATCTGCCGAGAAGTTCCCCACCAACGAGGAGATCCTGGAGATGCAGGCCGAGGAGGAACGGGAGAATGAGTAGGGGCATTGCGTCTGTGTGCATGTCTCTGTGTACGATTGCGTGACAGCGCTGTGGTCTAGTGGTTCACTTCCTGTTCTACTAACGCAGCAACCTGAGTTCAATTCCTGACTGTGACCTTCAAATTAATAACTCGTGCCATGTGTAAACATGGGTACTGAGGAGAGAGAGGTGGTCAGGCATGGTCCTGTCCAAACCACTCCTTAAAGCATTGTGCCAGCCTTAATACGTGCTAGTGAACAGCGCTTGCCCCACCCATTAGTCTGTTAAAGTCTATACGTGGGAGCGTACGTATGTGCGTGTGTGTGTTTGCACTAAAATCAATTAACCACTCTATTTATAACTGTGCGAGCTTATTTGATTCAGAATACATTATTTTATTCAGTTCCACTTTTGGGAGGTTAATGCTCATTACTATTCAAGAGAGAGGGAGCGGTGAAATCAGTTGGCCTGTAAGAGCTAGGCGGATTATTAGATCACAAAATCTAGAGACGTGGAGGGTGCTTTCATCCAGCAGTGGCTTGACCATGGCTGGTAATGATGAATATTCAGGAATGGGACTGCAGTTACATTGGCGTAATATTTGTAATTTCATTATATTTCTCGGTTGTGATAAGAGCTTATCATCATCACAAACTTTATGACAGGGTGAGAGCCCATTGAGACAAAAAGTCTATATTGCAAGAATTTTCAAACTCCCTTTCACGCCTGATCGAGCACCTTCGTAATGGATTTTTTTTTACTGTTGAACCTTTCAAAAATGGTGCTGTGGCAAGCCGAGCGCCTGCCACAGCTGTCCAAACGGCAAGCCGTGGCAAAACAGCCACGGATATTAAAACGCCGCTGGGTGGGTGATATTAATTCTGAGAATGATATGCATGGCGGTAATGAAAGGGACAGTTTAATTAGGCGTTATGTCACAGGCAGGCGATAACAAACCTGGTGCTTATGTATAAATGCATGAGGGTGCTCACGTCACACACAGGAGCGTGTGCTTGTTTATGCATTTGGTTTTTTTGTGTATTCCCTGGACACTTTATCTACGTCGTTATTAATTCAATGGCTCGTTAATTTGTTAAATTAGGATTTTGCCCCCATTTTTTTTCACGTAATCCATCTTAAAATCTGCCGAGTTTATATTTAAGATGCAAATTTTTTACAATCACATTGCAATTTTTATTACTATCATCATGAATGTCGTGGCTAAATGCAACCGTATCTCATGATGCTATGAAGAACAGTGGGACACGGGCCGTCTGGGAAACGGGCAGACTTTTTTGTAGAACGAACGAGTCACGGGTATAAGAAAACGGGTAGAAGAAAACAGGAAGACCTCGAAGGTGGAATTAAGTGGTTTGCTCGTCACGTCTCATCCAGTGGCACATTTGTGAACAGAGGTGAGACTTTATTTTCCCCAACTACTTAATCCTGTACAGGCTCGCGGTGAACCGGAGCCTATCCCGGCAGACACAGGGCGCAAGGCAGGGCCATACCCAGGTTAGGACGCCAGTCCATCACAGGGCACCGGGGACAATTTAGTCCGCAGGCCTGTTTTCGTGTTATATCATTTAATTGGTCGAGTAATCTATCCAATAATTGGAGTGCAATAGGTTGCCTAAATAATCAGACAGCCCGGCTTTTATCATAAATAGGAAGGCAAAGGAAGTTTAATTGTCTGTGTACGCTTTAGCATGTGTAGGTCTTGTTATTAACCATTATCATCAGCTAGGGATACGTAAAAGAGACCTCACATTCTTAATGCTATGTAATACCGTGCACGAACCCCACAACTATTCCCGGGCAACCAGAAGATGCCTTTAATCGACGTAGTTTTGTTATTTAAGGAAAACAACAACAGACATCAGTACTGCAAATCGATTCTCGGAAACACACTACTTGCAATACAAATGTGAAGTAACCCACGACTGACCAATGCTCAGAACATAATGTGTACCCGGAGGAGGCGAAGGTTACACAATCGAGACGACATCCTTAGGGCGGTTTGCTCAGATTCCTTGTCAACACCGGTGCCGACGAAAGCTATGCAGCTACGCCGCCCCAGTTGTAGCTCGTGCTCTGTCTTTTGTAGCAATACTCGTTTTACGAACAGTGTCCGGAGCAGACTATGAATCAATGCTGTCTGTTCCAACATGCTTCTTTAATAGCAAATTGGGGGTCAAGGTAGAAGCGTTCACGTCGCGATCCCTGTCAGGTAATACTTGATATTGCCTGCGAATTCTACCAAACACTTCGAGGCCGAGCTGAAAGACAACGATGCCCAGAGGCTGACCATCGTGCTTCGAAGAATCGCAAAGAAGAAGAATAGCAAATTGGAAGTGGCATAATATAGCCATATATGGTATGGATATATTAGCATAACAGATGCAATGTGATGTGTGACACGCTAAATTTATTATTATTTTCTTAAAACGATGCACACTGCACTTGTAGTGTCAGTTATTAATAGCACTCTAATTCCATCTTTCAAATCTAATTCATCCTTGAAGCCCGTCAACATCCCGAAGTCTGTCTGAGAACCGAGCACGTTCGTCAAGAGCAATGCATTACAAAGGAAATATATTTTAAAGACGATGGTTCGGGCACATAACTAGCGAAGCCAGACAGATAGAGCAGATAATTTCTACAGCACTGTAACGTGGTGGCAAACTTACTGGGGCCCTGAACAAAGGGAGACACTCATCAAACATTCGTCATCAGCCCAGCGCAATGACAAATAATTGTGGTGCCATTTGTGCGGACTCTTGAAAGGCTGAGATTTTTGTGAGATGCTGAACTACGGCAGCAGTGACTCACGGGCTCGAACGCTCAGCGGCACGTGGTCCGGCAACGGCTAACCGTCCCATCGCCCCACACCACTTTTGTCACCGGAACGCACGACTCGCGGTGCGCAGCAGACCTTTGGGCAACGTCTGGACCCATTGGCGGAAACCGGTTCGAACAAGTTGGCTAGGTACTGTGGGGGGCCGCCCCCCCTCCCGCTAGTGCAGCGCCTTGTAGGGCGGCAGAGTTTGAACTTGGGTCGCTGCGGGGGCCCTCCAGCAACGCGGCTCGTCGCGCGGAAGATGCGTGTTGTGGGCAAGCTTCCGACTGCATCACATCAACCTCGCAGTGGCGTTCATGACTGTGGGTGATCGAGTAGGAGTAGTGAACTCTGGTTGTTGTTGTTGTAATTGCCGCCGGTTTAAACGGCCAGTGTCCAGGTTGACCCGGGTCAGCCGGTTGCCTCCAAATTTTGTAGGTATTGAAGGATTTTTTTTACGGCCAGATGCCCTTTCCGACGCTAACCTTCTTTAGTCGGAGGGTTTTCGGATCATTCTTTTTCTGGAACAAATAGTTTCCTGGTCAACAATTTTAAATGTTGCAAATATGTCTCTGTCTTACCCAATCAAAATAATTACATCCACGAATTTACAATATTGATGATTCCGATACCAGCCCGGGGGGGGGTATTGGGTAGCTGGGTGACGCAGTGGTAACATCCGTGCCTTACAGTAAGAAGCTCTTGCCTGAAGCGGTTCGACCCACAGGCGATTCGACTCCTGGTTAATAGACCCACAATTTTAACCAGGGCGGCTGCTGGAATCGAACCGTAAACCTGTTAAACAAGGGGCGAGTGTGTTACTGCTAGGTCACGTCACCGTCCAAAGTATGCCTTGACAACGGAATTTGTCCCTAAGAGCCTATAGGGAATCGGTATACGTAATCATTTGTTTCCTGTGTTCCCGTAGAGATCCGCTGAGGAGCTATCCGGATGTTCTGCCCAAACCTATCATTGGACCGTCCATCCAGTTCTGTGGGCAGCCAGCACGATGGACTGGTGGAGAGCCTATACACGAGGTAACAGAGGTCACACGTTAAACCACTGCGTTCCCAAGAACATTATGTTTTGAAATTGCAAACGTAATGACAGCACCAATGCTTATGGATCATCACGTGACCTTCCAGAGTAATAGCAGGCATAGTGTTTCTGTTCTTCTTTGAAGGAAGTTTTAGACTGCCTCATAGTACAGGAGACAAGAAGTACAATTTGAAAAGCCATTAAGATACGCTAGCAGAGTAATATGGAACACATTGTCCAGAGTCGATTTACATTCATTGATTGTCAGTACCGCTTAACCGTGCGCAGGGGAACAGTGTGCAAGGTAAGGTTGTACCCAGGATGGGGGGAGGCAGTCCATCGCAGGGCACCAGGAGCACTTTAATGAAGCTGATTAACCTAGGCAAAATGTCTTTGGACTTTGGGAGGCAACCGGAGAACACGGAGGAAACCTAAGCGGAAGAGGTGGAGAACGCGCTCACTCTGCACAGGAAAAGAGCCCGAGGTCGGAATCGAACCGTCGCGGACAGGACCGTCTCTGTTTGAGGCGCAAGGTGCCACAACACTCTCTAGGAAAGCCAGCTCCTCCAACAGCCAAGGCAGCCATCGCAACCCTGCCACGGACGGATTCTGAGCGCTGCTGTTTGCGTGCAGCATGAGCTGGGGATTGTGGCGCGCATCACGTTCGAAGCCATGGCCGGAGAGAAAGCCACCTCTCACCTGGAGGTGATCAACGACGGCACCACCGCCATTTACTACTGGTGGGAGAAGCTGTTGCAGCCCGGAAGCTTTCCCGACAGCCATGCCAGGGCACACGTGCAGCGGTTCTACTTTGACATGACCGGCGGTGAGTGTGTGCGCGTTCGTGTGATTCGCGCTCACGGCCAGCACCCGTGACGATTTTCTGAACCGGCCCTGTGCTTTCCCGAGGTTGACTCCGAGGTGGGATGTGTTAACATCGACAAAGGCCATAGGGCGTGGCCATGGCAACCAACCCCGTCGAGTGCCGTTGCAGCCTTCATTGATGCTACTCTCTCACCCGGCTGGCTTTGTTTTGCGACAAAGGCAGCCAGGCGTGGGTTTGGCTGCAAAATCCCATTGTGCCTCGTACTGGCCTTCAAAGGTGCTGACTAAAGGCACGTGCTCCGACATCCTGAGACGGATATACCGTGACATTTGTGTATGTGTACATGTGAAAGGAAGCGGTAGTGTAGCGGTTCACGCTGATTGGTAAGCACACTGGGCTATGAACCTATTGACATGAGCTAGATTTCCAACCATGGCTAATGTCAGCGGCGAGTGCATTCAGACCTTGTGCTGGGTTTCAGCTAGGTTGGCATAGCCCTAAGTGAGTACCTTACCCGGTGTGTAAAACATCAGCACCGGGTTTCAGCTAGGTTGGCATAGCCCTAAGTGAGTACCTTACCCGGTGTTTAAAACATCAGCACCGGAGAGACAAAGAACAGAAGAGGGATGAAACATCCAAGTTTGCAGATATTTCCAAAACATTATTCACAACACGTTCGTATCGTCTTCTGAATCATGTTATTTATGAGGAAACCAATACCTTATTGTTGAATGACCGGGTCAAATCTTTGCACATTTTTTTTTATTACAACATATAACACCGATGCAACATCGTTCCACGTGCGAGGAGGCACGGAACGCGCCGTTCTCATTTCATCGCCGCCGGGCAGAACGGTTCGGACTTTAATTCGCGCGCGTCGTTTGGCGGGCGTCGCCATCCCGCCGGGAGCAGGGGCGATTCTCCCCGGGGGCGCGGCGCCCGTGGCGTTCACGTTCAAGTCGCCGTCGGCCGGGATTTTCAGCGAGCGCTGGCGGCTGCGCACGCACCCGCTGCTGCTGAGCGGCGCCGCCCTGCAGCTGACGCTGCGCGGGGTGGCACTGCACGAGGACCGCACGGTGGAGCGCAGGGACGGCATCGAGGTGAGAGCCACGGCCTCGGGGCTCGCCCAGCCGTGGGTCAAGTCAAATGTATCGATCACACACGCGTGAGATACGTGGCAGTGAGATGTTTTTGTTCCCGCTCACTCTCTCTCTCAACAATTATGTGTAATAACATATATTCAATTCAACTTTATTGTCAATTCTGCCACATGTACAGGACATATAGAGGATCGAAATGCCGTTTCTCTCAGACCCCGGTGTTGGCATATACATGGACTGGAACACAACAACAAGGGTTTAAAAATACTAGTATAAAAAAAAATACTAACAATTTTTTTATACGTACAAGTTAAGCTAAGCTGGGGGTCGGGAGGGACAATAACAAGGCACAGACCGAGAACAAAAACTATAATTATAACAAATATAGTGCAAATAGAACTAATATAGTGCAGATTTAGATGGAAAGCTATATGCCCAAGTATTAAAAGAAAAATTCAAGAATGCTATGATATAATAAGTGCATGGGAATCCCACCTGCTGAAGACTTCCCTCCTGGCTCAAATGCACCATGGATTCAGTGGAAGACACTCAACCGCCTGGGAAACTAGAACGGGACGATCAAAAGATGCTTTGGTCAGATGGGGCTACAAGACCGGCCCATCCACCTGTGAATGTGGAGAAGCAGACCATACTATGGAACACTGCCTTGTCTGTGCTCTACTACCCAACCTCTGCAGCTCAAAAGACCTTGCGGAGTTCAATGAAAATGCAAGGGGCTGTGTAAGAAAATGGGAAACTGTAATTTAACCATCGCGCTTCGAAGAATCGCAAAGAAGAAGATAAGTACAAATAGCATATGGAACTGGGTTGAGCCGGAACTGCCCGGCGGGAACCAGAATGTGGCGGTACGCGAGCGCCGGCCATAACGATCGAGAACGATGAGCTGGAACAGCCCAGAATGAGTTCTAATGTGCCGGAAAGCCAGATCTAGCTGGAATGAGCCGGAGTGATCTGTAATGTGCCAGAACAGCCTGGTTTCAGACGGAATGAGACATAAGAAGCTAAAATGTCATCAGTAGCCTGAATAAGCTAGAATGAGTCAAAATAAGCCAAGGTGGTTCCACATCTAATGCTCTCCACCTTCACCAACCCACACTGACCACCGAGTGGTGAAGTACGATCAAATAATTCCCAGGAACTGCACGGAGTGGGGAGGCCCTCGTCCGGTAGTAGAATGTCTAAAGGGCTGTACGTGCATAAACACAATTGGCATAATAATTATTGTCCTCGTCCAATATTTATTGATACCGCACCACACCGATTGCCTCTAGATAGAAAAATCAATGCCTCTATCTATGTAGCTCTTCCTCCCGGCCTCTGAGCAACACCAGCGACCCCACGGGCCATCTGGAGAGGCATTACGAGATGACAGTGTCTCCAGGGGATGCCATTCTGCTGAGACATCCAGCCATTGATGAATCAGAGAGAAGAATCAATGCGACTTGTCATGCGAGGGTCCCGTTTACAAACGTGCATGGAAAAGAGTCGCCGCCGTTACGCGTTCAGCTTTCGTTCACTTTTCCCAGCAGAGGTATTGCTGTCGGTCCTCGTATAACCAGTCAAAATCAGAATGTCAGTAATTATTTACGGCCCCTTGTCAATTCCACTGCCAGATGAAGGCCTCCCCCCGCACCGTGTGAATCACGGGAGTTGTTTGACCGCACTCCACCACCACTGAGCAGGGCCGATTGGGGGAGGTGGGTCAAAGACCCGTTCATGTATCACCCACCACTGACGTTGTAGCCTTAGTCGGGTATCAAACTCAGGTTGCCGGGTTCCATAACGCAGGCAGCTAACCACTGCACCAGTGGTCCCCTATTGGGTTTGTCTAGACCCGCGACCCTCACCAGGACAAGCGGTTTAGAAAATGGAGGGATGTTCTCTACTACATTTAGTTTCCAATTCTCCTATGTCAGGCACCAATCTCTCCGTAGATAACAAAGCATTGACGCCTATCACTTGTTGCAATCACAGCAGCTTGTGCTCACATAACTGAGCCCAGATTGTTCCCTGGCTGCACTGCTGTGTTAGTAAGGCGTGTAATGCAATGCTTGTAGTGTCGTGTTCATACAGCGATTGTGCCTTTGCTTTATCTTCGACATATAAGTGGGATGAGTTTCCTGCATGCGAATGCTCATGCGTCATAGAGCCGTGAGTGCAGCCACATGAATCACCGAGAGGCTGCTGCTTCAATAGTCCCTGTGTGCGCCCTCATCGTACTCTTGTGCCTGAAAGCCTTCGGGCCGGATGCTTTACGGAGCCTCGGGCTGCATCGCTAAACACCGTTTGGCAGGCCATACCAATAAATACTGAATAATATTGATGTGGGTTTTCACAGCTCGATCAAGGTAGAAGCGTTCACGTCGCAATCCCTGTCAAGTAATACTCTGTATTACCTGCAAATTCGAACCAAACACTTCGAAGCCGAGCTGAAAGACAACGATGTCCAGAAGCTCAACGGATGCCAGAAGCCCCTCAGTCTGGAGCAAGAAGAGAGGCCAATGCCCGCTGCCTTTAAGGCCAGCACTGACTATTATATCTCTACATGTTGAAGGGCTGTCTGCAACTAAAGAAGAACTTGTTGCATTGGGAAACTGTCATGTAACCATCACGCTTCGAAGAATCGAATCGAATTCGAACAGCTCGATGCGTGAGAATTTCTTTCCAAAGCTCTTCTTTCGGGATAGCCGTGCCGAGCGCTCCCCCTCTCCCCTTTGCGAAGTTTCACCCCCTCCCCCCACGTTGGATGCATCCTTAGGCGTTCAACATATAGCACAGCACACTCCTCTTCACTCGGTGCTAGAAAACCTGAGGATGTCCCCAACGTGGGAGGCAAAACGTAGCAATGGATGAGAGGGGGAGCGCCTGACACGGCTATTCAGAAAGAACAACTTTGGAAAGCAATTCTCAGATAATGAATTATTACTTTTAGTTTTAAGAAAAAGAAAATTATGTTTTTTTAAATTAAATATTACGATTGATTTGTCAGCACAAAGCGCAATGCACCCTTTGAGGGCCTTTATCATCATCAAACCAGTGCCTATTTTAGCACAATATACATCATCTTTGGACCATTGATAAAGTCTATGATCCAGGTAAGAAAATCTGGATTCTGTCAAAGTTAGTGCACCCATTTTATGGCAATTTTGCTTTCTTTTTTTACATTTCGGACGTAGGAATCTGAGAGATTTTAAAAACAAAGATAAACAGCCACATTAGGCCAGCCGCATTAAATCCCCTTTGCCGAGCTGAACCTGCCCGACCATCGCACCCGCGCGATACCCGGCGTCGATTCCGTTACGGCGAGCGGTGATTGCTTAATAATCGTCCGAATGCGACGGGGGCCTTATTGCGTTATTGCGCATTAATGCTGCGTGTCTCTCTGTAATGGGCCGCTAATTCGGTTTTAGCGCCGTGCCGATAGCGTTTTCCGCGCCACATTTAGTCGGTGCTCACACCGCTCGGGCAAATTAGGTCGCGATTTCCACGGCGCGATCCGCGACGGTGTCCGCAGCTGCGGAGATCGTGTCGGCGCCGCGCTTCTCGTGCGGCGTGTATTCGGCAAAGGTCGCGCGCCTCTCAAACGCTGAATTATAAAAGCCGCAGCCCTGGGACCGGCTTCTGACGTCTGTGCTCCGTACAACAGAAACCATGCTTCCTAAAGCCGGTCAAGCAGAGGGAATTAGGCAGGGGATCTGAGATGAAAGCTGTTTTGGAAAAAGTTTGGCCGCGCTTCTTTATCTGTATCTGCCAATGTTTGGCAACGATTGAGCTGAGCCCAGAGTCGGTGAGGTGTCAGTGAATCGAGGGCCAAAAATATAGTGGCAAGGTGTGAAGAAACACTGTCATCGGCATTGAAGTGTATGTGTTTGACTCGGAGCTATAAGGGATTTATGGTGCACGGGCTGCTCTTATATGAGCTCCATGAAGCTAATACAGCTGTGGATGCTAGGCTATACGCCCGGCACCGTTTAGTCTCGTTCAGTAGCCTCACTGCAAAGGTGCATGCGCAGATTGAACGGGGAACCGGAGGAGTCACTGGTGGCGAACATGGCTGACAGGCGAAAATCTGCTGAAATGTATTTCTGAATAAATTAAATGCATGTTTTGCTCGGTTAACTATATTGCTTAATATTTCGTTCATTATTAATATGTATCTGTACATAGGTTTTCACAGCTCGATGTATAAGCATTGCTCTCAACAGACGTTGTTTCAAGGTAGTGACGTTTCGCCTCCCAAGCTGGAGGCGTCATTAGGCGAAATGTCGCGAAGGAGAGAGGAGGAACGCTCGACACGGCTATCCCAAAAGAACAGCTCTTGAGAGCAGTTCTCATTAATATTCGAAAACGAGAGACCTCAAGGTTTCCACCAGCAGAGCCCATGCTAGACTGACGCGCACAAAGGCACAGTTCACCGTTTGCATCAGTCTAGCATGTGCCTCCACTAGTGGTAACCTTGCTCTCTGTGCATGTCTGGCTTTGATAAGATTGTTTTCTGTATAGGCTGTTTGAATACAGGCTGCTAAATATCTTTAAGCGGGCTGAACCCTAGTGTCCCTAGCCGCCTGCTACCTATGGCAATGAGTCATATGTTGCTAACAAGTCCTGGTCAATCTCGTTGGCTTGCTTGGCATTTTATTATTGAGGTGGTATTTCCACGATCAATATCTCGATTCCTACAGGTGTAGGATAACGCTGTGAGGCATTACCGGAGGGCGCTGTCTGCTGTAAAGGTGATATTATAGGTCCCAAGGCGTTTTTTGGCAGAAGACAAATTGTATTCTGGTGTCCTGTCCCAGTTTCACATTTGTAAAGATTACTCCTGTTATGAAAAGTGAAGCGTGATTGCGATGGAATTGGTTAAGCATCCCGATGCGGGACCTTTTTTAAATGAGTCTTGAGACTTAATTAGGCTTGTTTGGTAATTCGGGTTACGTGATCATCTCTGCCTTCTCAGCGTATTGATTCTGCAGTCACATTCCTTCAGTCCTCCCTCTCAGTCTCTGTCTCTCTCTCCCTCTCTGCACAGCTGCCAGGTTCATCCGGTTTCACCCTGTTGTTGTTTCATGGATGGAAACACATATTAGTAGCACGCCCTCCGCCATGCAGTCTTGCGTCTGGTTATTTGTGTATTGACTTCCATTTGTATGATCATTTTTTACCAGCCCATTGTCCTACATTCTCACCATGTGTCCCATCCATTTAAAAATCGTATTTCTGATAATATCGGTGGTTTTCCAGTCCGGTCTCTAACCAATGCGTTTGCGCATTTGTGTATAATTCAAAGTAGTTGTGGACACCATTTATTGTGGCATGCATCTTGCCGTTTTTCAAGGATCTTTGTTAAACTTTATAACTCTCTGCCATGTGTTAGTACGAGGACTCGCACATCCATTTTCACTTTAACGCCATGTTTAAAAAAAAATTCTCCCATAAGATAATCTCACTTCCACCTTCATAGCTTGTTGCACCGTTGACATCAGTGAACCTGGGCACGTTTCCGATGTGCCATGACCCTCGCTTCCATCTGTATTCGTCGTTCTGCGCCGGGTTTGCGTGCCACGGTCACGCTGATTCTATTGGCCTTATCAATCTTTAGGCCCCATTCCACTCTCGTCTCCTAGCACAGAAGTGCATCCCATCAGCTCAAAAGTCGTTTCAGCTTTCGGTGCCGTATCATCTGCATGTTCCGTGCCGTACGCATTTACGTCATAAGTAGAAATGCCTGATTTATCTCTATCAGTCTCTGCGTGTAATCTAATACAATGTTTTACCAAAATTCGAATGATATTCCAGCCCCATCCAGTTAGTATTAGAGGGTTTTTTAAAAAATTTGTTTATAAAGTATTGCAGGTTTTAAAGGACACTTATGAGTGCAGTATATGCAATTGCATATAGATGTTTTTTTATATATATTTTTTCCATTCATTGACAGTACCCATTTAATACTGTCCAGGGTGGTGGGGGGCCGGAGCCTATCCCAGCAGACACATGGGGCAAGAGAGGGCTATACCTCGATTGGGATGCCAGTTCATCGTTGGGCTCCGAGGGCTGTTTAGTCAGGTCAGTTATCCTAAGCATCAGCGTGTCTTTGGACTGGGGGAGAAAACCGGAGTTCCCGGCGAAAACCCACGTGGACAAGAGGAGAACGTGCAAACTCTACGCAGAAACGCATCCGAACCTAGGAACTTCTTTCTGTGAGGCGTAGTGCTACTCACTGCGTCACCATGCCGCCCCAATCTAGATGTTATATGAATCCAAATTACATTGCACAATTGCATTTTATTGATTAATCACACACAGCACCTTAGCAATAAATACATTCATCACATTGGACATTCTCCCATTTTAAAAGAAATACGTTTTCAAATAAATTAGTAGAAACTAGGTTATTTAATGAAGGAATGTTTTGTACACCCATCAGGACGTACGTAAGCAATGTCAGCAACAGTAACGGTATTTATGTGAAGCATGGCTGGCAGGGTGGCGCAGTGGTATAATTTCCGCCTCACAGGTGGTTCGATTCCTGCCTTGGTCGTTTGTCTGTGTGGATTTTGTGTGTTCTTTCCCTGTTCTGCTTGGGTTTTCTTCGGGTTCTTCGGTTTCCTCCCACAACTAAAAAAAACACTGATTCATTAGTTGGCCGATAACATAGGATGCAGTGTCTGGCGGGTTGGCGCCGGCAATCCGTGTGGCTGACTCTCCCCCTCTCTGCAGGTTTTCTCGCGCCTCTGAGTCTTTCTTTCTTCAAATGAATACCCTTGAAATTGATTGAAAAAGTGCGCGTTATAAATCGTATTTATTTTTATTAAGCACATGCGCGCGCACATTTACAGCACTGCTCGCGTTGAGTTTTAAAAACAAGTCCCCGTGAAAAATCAGGGAAATGAAATTACATCCGCCTGGAAATGAAATCCGGTCAGTGTGAACGCGTCCTCAGCATTCCTTCCAATTCAACATGATCAGTATTTAAAATCGTAAAAGCCTTTTCCACGTGGCTATTCATTTTCAATCTTAAATTTATTTCCGGTGGTGCAAAACCAAAATTGCTGCGCACATTCTCATCCTTGAAAGGAGCTTTTAAATGGCAGCAAGCTTAATTAAGATAGTAAGCCGGGAACGGGCTTAAAAATGAAACATCTCCCTCTGACGCAGGCTCTCGGGCAGAGGTTCGCGAGAGGAGTCACGTGATGAAGATGTGATGATTAATTTACATTCGAACTGTGGTGCAGCTCAATCCTTGGCTAGGGATGAGCCATCTCCCCCGAGTGTATTTTCATGCTAGAAGGTCATCGTGGTTGTTTACAGATTCCTTTCCTTGATCTTTATTTTCTTTGGCTAGTAGCATTTTTGTTATGAAAACAAAAGGAAATAAAAAAAATAGCATAACAGGAACAAATTGCAGCTCTACAGCTGCCAAGTGGCTCAGTGGGCTGAGTCTCCTCCGGTGCCGTGTGATTTATGTGCCTGGCAACCTCCTGGGTCTTTGGTTCGATTCCTTCACGGGAAAAAAAAAACCCCATATAATAAGGACAAGCGATTTCAATTCTTTCCACTCGAGCGACCTTTAAAGGAAAACCTGCATCTGGAGAATTTGATGGCCTGGAACCCTGTGAGGCTACCAAGCGTTTTATCTGGACGCGTTCTCATAAATTGGGGCATTGACGTCTTCATATATATTACACGCAGAAAACCCTAACCAGTCACGACGCGGCTTTGAACGTTGGGAACAGGAAATCTCATTATGATTCGGTCTGACAGGTGGTGAAGCTTGGTTGATTCACGGTTACTGGCCAGTGGTGCATGGCTCACGTGACCGAGCCCGGCTGCGAATCGACAGGTTTTGTCCTTAATCCAGGGTCCAGTCTGTGCGATTTTAGGTTTCCACGGGAAATAACACGTTGCCTCAACGGTCTCCTTCCTGGTTATTAAGATGACGATGATAATAATGAGGGCGCTCGTGATATCACATTTACTTTAGACACCCGTGTACATGTAAAATGCTTGCACCACCATATAAATACACCGCTTAACCTCTATGTATTCCAGTCACATTAATGGGAAGGTTTGCCCCTGCGTTAAGAACACCTTTCGGAATATGTATTTATTTATTTGGTGCTTGGATGTTTATTTATTTATAATATGCGTGACATATCGATGTTAGTCGCCCTGGATAAGGGCATCTGCTAAATGGTAAAGAGTAATAATATGACGGACGCGCCGATAAAACTCAACTTTTCAAATAAACCGCATCGTGAAAATCAATTTAAGGATAAAGGTGCAGCAGTGCAATTTCTTGCTCGCGACACTGCTGGCAGTAGGGCCGTCACTAGGTAAGATCCTTATAACCCGTGTAGAGCGTATTGCAGCCTATTCCACGCTGACCCGACAACTTGGAAGAGCTGGAAGTTACCCACACTTTACCCTACCATCGATTAGCTGTGTTATACCCAATTATACTGCTGGGTGGACAGAGGTGGGGCGATTATCACCTGCCACACCTAGAGATCGAATCAAACCGGCCACCTATGTCCAGGGTGCTATCCATTTACACCAAGGCAGCGTCCAATTATAAATACTCAACCTGAGGTTATAGTGTGAACAATGCTACACACAGTGTACTGATGAACGCCTGATAATGCTTCCAACGTGGGAGGCGAAACGTCGCGAGGGAGAGAGACAGCGAGAGATCGCTCGACACGGCTATCCCGACAAAAAAACAGCTCTGAAGAGCAACCATCAATACTACACCCAATAAACTACTCGTCTCGGCGATTGCCGTTTTCCGTCTACCCATGCATTCATCCGTGCGCCGGGGCAGACCTTAATAGGCGCTCACTCCCAACACACGGCCCGGAGTCGATCGACGCTCAACGGGGAGTTGTGCGCGTTTCCGTGTGTCCGTGCGGTGCGCGCCGCTCGCGTCTCAGAGAGGCCTGCGGCGGCGCGAGGCGGAGGCAGCGGTGCGCGGGATCCTGCGTGAGGTGCTGCACGGGGTCCGCACGCCCCCTCGGGCCCCGTCTCCCACGGGCGCCCGCCTCTCCGACAGCGACCGCTTCAGCCTCAAAAACCCGCAGGTGAACCGTACCTCTCCTAGCCGACACGGGGCCGGGTGGGGGGGCAGTCGATAGGAGAGTTAATGTAAGGAGCGGAGAGGGATGAAGAGAAGTTTTTGAGTGGGATTAGAAGGAGGTGGAGGTGGAAGTGGAGAGTAATACTAACAATAATAATTTTACATTTATAACGCGCACATATTCATTCAATGTCGAAGGTATTCATTCGACGTGAGAACGACTCAGGCGCGAGGAAAGCACAGAGAGGGAGGAGGCAGCCAGGCGGTTTGCCGGTGCCATATTGCCACACACTGCTTCCTATATATTGTGATGTTATCGGCCAAATAATTAACGAGTGTTTTTTTTTACTTGTGGGAGGAAACCGGAGAACCCGGAGGAGAAGGGAGAGGCAGGAGTTATACAATGCGGTCTATTTCTCGATTAGACTTTATCCTTGATGGTGATGATGGAGATTATGGTGTTCGCCCCCTGTTCTACACAGCGTTTTCTCCAGGTTCTCATGAATTGCCCACTAACATCGTAATATATAATATGCAGGGGCTACCTTCCACCAAACTCTCTGCGGTTTTCTCTCACCTCTGAGTTGTGGTGCCGTGATGATCACGCTGATAATAACAAGTATGATAATGATGAAGGGAAGCACAGTGGCACAGTGAGTGGCACAGTGAGTAGCGCTGCTGCCTCAAAGCAAGAAGGCCCTGAGTTCGATTCCAGGCTGGGGTGCTTTTCTGTGTGAAGTTGCAATGTTCTCTCCCCCTTTTCTGCCGTGGGTTTCCTCCGATTTCCTCTGGTTTCCTCCCTATTGCAAAAAAAAAAACCCGCAAAAATGTAACTGGTGTTCGGTCAAAACCATCCCCATTGCTCAGAAATTACCTGCAAATCGCCCAATTGGGATCACACACAGCAGCAACAACATCTCCTTTTCTGCGTGGGTTTTCGCCGGGTACTCCAGTTTTCTCCCACTGACTAAATTGTCCCTGATGCCTTGCAATGGAGTGGTGGTGTCCCATCCTGGATAAAGCCCTGCCTTGTGCCCTGTGTCTACCGGGATAGACTGCAGGTCATCGCAATCCTCTACAGAACTAACGAATGAAGATTCACAAAGATGCATTCTAAGCCTGCACTCATGTCGCGTGTTTGTGTTTGGTGGCCGCAGCTCCACTACCACTTCGATGTGGTCGAGAGCCTCAAGCAGCTGTATGTGCAGCATGCCGGTCCGGCAGCGCACGGCGAGGCCGGCCAGGGTTCCACGCCGCAGTGGGACTTCTGCCTGAAATCCTGCAGGGAGGTACGTGCTGGAAGAGAGAGAGAGAGATACCTCTGTGTGTCTCTGTGACACCTGGGTCTGTCCTGTGACCTGTCGGAGAGCCTTCAACACTTCACGTGGCCTCAAGGTGCATATGGCCTGGCACAGGCGCCGTGGTGACGACACCGCCACTTAGTGGCGAATGGCGGTTGTCGTTGTTATGTGCTATGAATCCGGCCACTCGAGTTCGATTGCCGCTCACGGTACACGAGTGACAATTATCTGAACCCGGTCTTGAGCCTCCACGAGGTCGACTCAGCCTCACATAATTACCTCGTGTGATGTGTAAACATCGCCACCCGGGAGACAGAGGCGGCCGGCCGTGGTGCTGGCCACCCACCCTCTTGTGTGCCGTACCGGCCATAATAGGCACTACTCGCTAACAGCACTTGCTGCAACAATCCGTCAAGGCTTTACGGGGATCTTTATCTTTTGTGAAGATCAATGCGCGAGCAACATGACGGGCTGGCAGATGCATGGGACCATTTATGGTGTAAACTTAATCCAGAGCTTAGGTAAGATGTCACCAGACACGATGAGAGCCGGTGGTTGAGACTAGCAAGAGCCTGGCAACGAACAAAGTAAACACGCCTGAGAGGACGCGTACGGAATACACTGTTGCATCGCAAGATCGTCTTGATGGCTACAGTTCAGATAAGCATTCAGCCAGCAGTGGATAGATCGTGGCTGATGATAACTAATCCAGCGGTGAGTTTACACTGGCTGATAGGTGATTCATAACGGTCATACATGTAATTACGCATAAGTTCCTACGCTTGAAATAGTTTCTTAAGCTCGCGATACTTGCAGTGAATTGTTTGTGTATGAATTGACACTTTGTGATTCATGCACATGATATGCTATATTTACATTTAAGCTAATCGCGATGACAGTTCATTATTCACAGAGGGTGGTGAATTGTTAAACGCCTATGAATGATTCATACGTATATTGTGTATGATTAAATACATACCGGCTATTGCTGTGTTTGGCCACTGTACAGCAAAGTGGCTTCCGGCACATATGACACAAGAGAGCAGTGGTTACTTATGCTGCGAGGCCGTGACCCCATAGTGGACAATGCAAATGACCACGGCAGGGGTCGGTTTGTCTATATGACGACCTCTCGTTGACTTCCCACAAGGCGGTACTTATTTAATCAACCCAGGAGGTATGATGGGCTGTATTCATACTTGAACGGGCAGCAAGCTGGCGCGGTGGTAACATCTGCACCTCACAGAAAGTCCTGCCCGAGGCAGTTCGATTCCTGCCTCAGGCGCCTTTCCGTGTGGAGTTTCTGTGTTCTCCTTGTTCTGCGTGGGTTTCCTCCGCGGTCTCCGGTTTCCTCCCACAACTAAAAACCGCTCATGAATTAATTGGCCGATTCTTTGCGATTCTTCGAAGCGCGATGGTTAAATTGGCCGATAACATCATAATATATAGGACGCAGTGTCTGGGAACTGTTGGTGCCGGTTAACCGCGTGGCTGCCTTCCGTCCTTCCCACCTCTCTGCGGTTTCCTTCAGTCGTTCTCTCTTCTAATGAATAACAAAATTGAATGAATATGTGCGCATTACACATTCTTTTTATAAAATATTATAATGCTGTGCGGTATTCTGACCACAGCGCCACCTCGTGCCAATGAGGTGATGCTACGATCTCGGCTGCGTGAATATGCTTTGATTTTAATCCAACGGTGTCCAACCCTTTGAAACACAAACTCACTTTTATAAACGTTGTCGACGGACAATCGTAGACGCATTCCCAAGTGTGGGTGAGCAGTGTACACCGAGTACAGTGTCTCGTGTGCAGCTGGTTCATCGCAGCACCTGTGGCTTTACAGGTCACCATCGCTGCACCGTGTGAAGCATCACTGCGCCGCGCCAATCCTGCCCTCGTGTGGTGTAACGCGTTACTGAAACGGCGCCGAGCACCGCCACTGGCTACAGCAACTGGGCAGCACTAGCGATTTACTCGCGCGAGCATAATTATCATCATCATCGTCATCATCCTACTGCAATCTCGTGCCTATTCTTAGCCAGGCTTTAGAGTTAATCGGGCAGTTAGCACAATGTATCGATAATAAGTACCGGTACAGTAGAAGTGACGTGATTACGTCCAGTATAATTTACTGATTTCTTATTGTGGATCACATCTTTGGGTAATGACCGAAAGAACGAGATCGCGGATA
>JAZEWU010000037.1:5084497-5125840 GCA_036362915.1 Geotria australis | reverse complement strand
TCCACTCTCCTTGGACTGCTGTCACCGCGACCCTCACCATGACAAGCGGTTTAGAAAATGGATGGATGGATGGATCACATCGCTCGGCTTTCCTTGCATCTGTGGTCTGATTGGCTTGGGAGGGGGAGAACAAGGAAGCCATGCATGTGCAGGACAAAAGCACTACTCACTGCACCTGTTGTGCCAGTCTTATAATGAATGAACTCAAATCTAAAACTAGCTGTGAGCACATTGGGAATGTGGCTCTATTATGAGAAAGATCTGAACACTAATGATATGTATACAGCCCGTAGTCAATGCACTGCTGGATTAAAATTAACTCGTAGGCTGGATTAAGGTCACCTCCTGACATGTCAATCATTGTTTGACCATGCCGGATCATTGTGGATTGGTGAGGTGAGGCCTAGGACTAGTTCAGAGCTCACCTGCCGTGAATTTTAATTGTGGCCGGGAATTAAACTCGCCGAGTTCATGAGCGCAGTGTTCTAACCCGCTCACCGCCACCCCTCCACCCTTCCCGCGAGTGTATGTCACAACACGTTGGCCGCGCTTTACACAGCTCTAGCCTTGTGTTCCTTGACTCTAGCCTGGACCGATCGCATGATCCCACGTTCCTAACCGAAGATGTCCGTGACTGTGTGCCGCAGGCGCTGCTGACGATCGCCGATGCAGACGCGAGAGAGGCGGCTCTGGCCGAGTTTAACAGACAGGCCGTGCAGCTCTCAGCCGCCCCGCTGACTCCACACTACAGGCACATGTACAGCATCGGGTAGGAAGCACACGGGCCAGTTTCGCGGTGTCTCCACGCTCGAACGAGCATCGGGCTGGCGTTCGTCTCGCCCCGATAGCCAGCAGTGGATTTCATTGTTTTGAAACATTAAGGCAGTAGCAATGTCCGGAAAGCGAATCAATGTTCCTGAACATCAGTTTATATGGGGAACGATTATTAATGTCTGTGGGAACCGACATTTCGGCAGCATGTCCAATGACAAGCTGCCTAGGTTAATTGGCTTGGTGACGAAATTACCTGCAGTGTTCTGCAATGGACTGGCCTCCTATCCTGGGCACAGCCCTGCCTTGTGTCTGCCGGGATAGGCTCCAGCACACCTGCGACCCTGTACCGATGATGATGCTGAGCTATGCTGCGGCACCGGCAGGTACCAGCTGCTGTCGCAGACGGTGGACGCGATAGTGGGGACCTCCATGCTGCTGCGCCACTCCATGTCGCTCCCGGAGAAGGAGGGAGTTTTCTCCGCGGGCGACGATGACACCGGTTTGTCACGCGCGTGTCGCGGTGTGTTGCACGCAGTACCAGCGATGTCGCTTTGTCCGGTCGCGGTGGCACCGGGTGCTTTGTAATTTGGCAAAAGCGTCTGGTCGTTTTTTTTGCTAAGTGGGCTTGTGAACCACTGCCACGGGAGCATCAGCGAATATTGCGTTCGTGCTTGTAGCTCATTTCACACTGCCTGTGAAAGTAATGCACATTTTTTTAAAAATAGTTAACATTTTATTAATTTGTATTATTGTGTTATGTAACCGACTTAGTCCTTGATGTAAATATGGATACAAGTTTTATATCAACATGCAGGAAATCCTGTAATAGTGTCTGAAAATAAAGGTGAGTGAAAAAAGAGGTAGGTAGATTGCCTTCACATATGTGTAGTTACCCGTTCCCAAAATAACGTAAACATGGCAAAAATAATAATCGATATACTGTGCAGCCCTTTGTCAATCCAATACTGGATAAAGGCCTCTCGTCGCACGTGATTCATGGAGGCTGTTTGTCTGCGCTTCTCCCATGCTAGTCAAGAGCAAAAAATAACACATTGAGGCCTAATTAACTGGCCGTATGATTACCCTCAGTACATGTGCTACATAAAACGCTATACGTAACGCTTGCCGCCTCCAATCTGCAAGGTAAAAAAGGAGGACGAGCGGGCAAGGGGGAAGACAGGAAAGGCCAGGCTGGGAGAGATGAGAAGAAATCAACGGCCGGGAGAGACGACAGAAAAATGGTGAGAGTACCAGGCTGGGCCGATTCCCGAATTCATCCGAGCAAAACATTTCAATGTTTGGGAACATCTCAATGAACCCGTCACACACGTGTGACATGCCACCTCGTGCACAAGAGGAACATGTGAATGCCGACATTTGTCAGCTGCAGCACATGAGCAATGTTTGTTGCAAACTGTTGAGGAAGAGCTCATTTTGAAAGGAAGGAACCAGGGACCTACGGTATTGATAATGAGCTGCCTATGATCTCTTAGATGTGACCTCGGTAACAAAACGTACCCGGAACGACAACAGATTATGCTATTATACCACCACCACTGGAGAGTAGCAATGACCTGTTGATGCTGGGTTAAGCCTTGGCATTTTTCACATCACTCGTGCAGTGCGGCTTAATTGGGCATCGCAGTTCCGAACAAAGCAGCCACGCAAGACGGCTCGGGACGCTTCTGTCACCACTCTCGTGCCGTTTGACGAGCCGCTGCGGTTCGGCTGATTCGGTGTTATCGGCCGTGTGTTGGACGCGAAGGACCGACCCGCCAGTAAGAAAGTCAAAAACAAAGAGGAGAAGAAATCCGGCAGGGCGCCGGGTGCAGCCAGAGACGGCAAGGAAGGCCCGTCTCTCTCCGGGAGCGAGGTGGTGTCGCCTACGTCCGCCCTCGTCGACCGCGCCACTCAGGACAAGTACGAGCTGCAGCTCTACGTGCAGGTGGGTATCGAGAGGCCCTGCTGCTCTGCATTGCCAAGAGCCGGCATGTGCCATGCCGTGCTACAAGGGCACTTGTTAAGCAGGCAGTGGTCATTCAATTGTGCATTCAATCGTGCGTGTGTTAATTGATTCATATAGGTCGTTGTCCAGCACCTCTTGACTCGAGCGTCGCCGCAGACCTCCCGTCTTGTGACATTCTGTCTGAAATATGGCACTAGACAAATCAATGGGCTGGCTATTATTGTTAATATATATTTAGGCTAATGGATTGAACAAAGCTGGGCTAGACTTGATGACAGGAAACAATACCAATGAAACGATAAATATGAGACAAAAACCTACCGATTTTGTTTTTTTCATCGAATGGGGACTTCCAAATTGTGAGTTTCTAAAATCTCTAGGAAAGATTAAACATCACATGCCAAGCACATGTTTGTGCGTGAAAGAGAGAAGCCACCTTGGACTCAAGTCAACTGACAAGAGAAACATAAACTGAACTAATGTACATTTTAACGACAAATATTGCGAACCATAAAAGATGGCCCATGGCCAGGACTGAGTGCGCCGTTTGGTGGCATCCGTCTATTCTGGTCGATCAATTTTATTCTCTAATCAAACTCGAGCACACATTTTCAACGGGTACTCCGGTCCTCTTGCCATTTCCGCATGCTATACCAAGCATGCAATGTGTGGCTCTCTTTATTGACAACTTTGCGCCTGCTAAAACAGCTCCGGAAAAATGTTGGCATTTGAGCAGTAAAACCCATTCGTGTGCATTTTATCACGGTAAAGTTTATAGAAAGCCGCTGCCAGTGTGGTTGTGTTTATGGGATGCAATGTGCCTACATATCTTTACGGGACAGCACGCAACTGTTCCTTCAAACACAGCCGCACTGTCATCGGCATTCCGTTACAACTTGTGGAAATACATTAACAGATTAACTGGCGAATTATTACGGGCGTGACATCAGTGAAAGTGTCTTTGTAAACCTGTGGAATGTAATGTGATGTGAGGGCATGCTAAGGCGTGGGAATGTGACCTATGCGAATGTTGAAATTGGACTGTTACATTTTTATTGGACTTTTTAATTTTCGTTGCAAATGTGAACAAGAAACTAATAACAAAGCAATTAATTGGTTGTCCATGGGGCTCCGTTAAGTTGAATGTCATGTGACGTTCTTTGAACAATAGAGTACTAGTTGCTTGCATAAGTGGGTTTCCTTGTTCCATTTTAACCAAATTCGGACAACCAAATCACCAGATCTCAGAACCAAAGCTACAATGAACTAGGTGAGCACTCGGATGGCTGACCAGGTGTTGAAGGTTTGGGTTTTCTTTGATTCCAATATTCCTCACATTTGCTGAACACTTATTAATGGAACTATCACAGTACCTGCGATCCTTACGAAAAATCCTTGAGGTTCATTGAGGCTTTCCCGGGTGTTTAAATCTTAGGCTTTCTTGTCTTATTTTACATCTGCATAGCCTTTTTAAAATGAACCATCATTTTTTAATCAAATCATCTTTTACAGCCAGAGAGCACCCCCCATTGACCCACCGCTTTTGATCCGGTTATTAGACTCGATACGTCACTGCGGTCGAGCAAGTTGAGTGCAGTCATTTCAATCAACCCCCATGACCGACACGTTGTGGAGAGGCCTTCATTCAGCGGTGTATTAAAAAGGGGCTGTGAATTATTGAATCAGTATTCTGGTCTTTTGTGCTCATTTTTTCTAAATCTTGCTGATATGATTTTGCCGCTGCATAGAACAGAAACCTGCGTTCACTCAGTGGATGTTCACTCTTGTCTCCATGTTTCCGCCGTTTGGAACGCCTCGCTCTTCTTATCCTGACTCAGCTCCCGTTCCGTGCCCTGCTCCAGACATACTGTGCAAATTGTCACTGATTCACTTGTTCACCGGTCAGTCGCCTCCTTATCACTCTTCCATCACTACTGCCATGGTTACTGTTCCAATGCACTTCGCTCTTTGATTCCTCCACCCGTGTTAAAGACTCGGTCTAGCAGACTGCCTCTTCTCCCAACCACATTGTGCTGAACCACCACACTGCTCGACTTTGGGTTTCCCTCCCCTCATCACTTTACCACAGATCTCAATCGGGTTAATACATTTCTCAATTGAAATGTATTAACCCATCAACGATTACACTTTCACTAAGTAACGTTTGTCGCCGGCTGTTTTGCATTTCGGACTTTTAGGCCTGTGCTCAACAACCGTGACTAAGATGTCGTCGCTGTTGTCGGACTGTTTGCAGGCGTACGCCTTGCTCGCGGCCACGGTCGAGGAGATGGCCGGTCTTTTTGAGGAGCTTGATGAGAACACAAACGCCGAGCCTCTGTCCTCGTGGAAGCCCCAAGCCCCGAGAGCGACCATGCAGCTACGTCGCTAACGGACCGGCGGGCAGTGCCAACCCGTGTGCGCGTCACCCATGGGCCGTCGTGACACGGGCTGTGTCAGCACTCTGCCACACTGCACATAAAGCACGGGAGCTTTATGTGCGGTACGGCTTCTTACAGTAACGTGATTGATGGTTGCTCCTCAGAGTTGTTCTTTCGGGATAGCCGTGTCATTGAGCGCTCTCCCTTGCAACGTTTTGCCTCCCACCTTGGAAACATCATCAGGCCCCGATTCGTTCTCTTTCTACAAGAGTGAGCGAATATTGTGCGGTGAGTGACAAGTCAAAATTATTATTACTTATGTTACACGTTCCTTTGAAGATCACAAAACCTGTTTGGTAGATTGATGTGAAAACTCGATCACAATTTATTTTTAATTGGGAGTGAAGTACAATTATTTTTATATACCATTTACTCGTCCTGCTTTCCTGGATATTCCAAACTGTTGAAGAAAATAAGACTTCAACACACGTGTGCTTATGATAAACGTTGAAATGTGTTTATTATAATATTAATCTACAAGTTGAAATACAAAGTGTTAAACTTTACTATTACAAATCCTAAGAACGTACTGTGTCCATTGTATGTTTATACTTTTGGCCCCCACCCTTTGTACACTGTTCCATTTTACACTGAAATTACATGGCTGCACGGGAAAAACATATTTTCTATTTTTTAAATCTCCCACTTGTTCACCAAGTATCGGCGTCTGCCACGGTTTGTGCAGATGTGGTTTAGGGTTGTGGCCCATAAGCTGCTGATGCAATGATCTGTCGCCTCAATGTAAATGTATGGTTGATGCTCTACGGATGTCTTATGACCCCACACCCATTGCTATACAAAGATATTGAGTTCTAGAGATTTACAAGGGAGTCACAAGACATCTGGACCAGCCTGTACATCAGCATCCGCCACACAAAGATGACGACTTAAAATTGTCACACAGTATAACCAATGAAATTACTTTCTTACCAAGATTTGTATTAAAATAACTTAAATCTCCTTTGTAAATTGGATTGCAATTTAACCTCTCCCCTCCCTGAATAAGGTGGGACATTCCACAGCACATATGGATGTTCCGTTTACTGCATAGCAGTGGAACATATCATTTTCTTTTTAGGGTATTAGCTCAGCAAATGACCTCCAACTTGACAACCACGCCTAATGTTTTATTACACCACATACGCTAATTAGACTGGCGCTTTATAATGTAGGTTCATCATTTACACAGCCCGTATTAACACATTCATTAAGTTAAATGGGCTGTCACAAGTTACACGCACATTTGTTCACCTATGATGACATTATGGTGAATCTTATATCTAATGCTTTAGCAAAGTGTCAGTCTTGGCATTGGCAATAAAAAAAAACTACCCGGGAAGGAACGCCGTTTTTGATTGGAGGTCTACTTTATTTATATATAAAAGGAGGCTAGTTTTAAAAAATATTCATTTAAATGTCAATCATGTGAGTTAAAGGTGCAGCATGCATGCCATGTTTTCACTGGAAATATCACTCCAGGTTCTACCAGCAAGACATTATCAGAGAGGCGCCCAAGTCCAAAATAAGTGAACAAACCATTCAGGAAGATTCTTCAATCGGAAGCAAAACAAAGGTTCTTCCGATGCCGCCTCACAGTGGTCTTGCCGTGCATGCCGCTGTCACAGCCACTATTGATAAACTTGTTCAAACTCCAACGAGTCGATCACCCTGAGAAGCCTCTCTTCTTCTCACGGCCGCCGGTTCTCTGCCGACGCTGAGTCTTGGTCGTCCTTCCCCCCTGCGATGGCTGCTTGGCTTTCTTGGAGGTCTTGGCAGCTCCCCTTTTCCACTTTTTGCCAGATTTATTCTTCTTCGGATTCAGCGACGACATGAGCGAGGAGAGCCTGCGCGCGAAGGTGAGAGATGGTGCACGGTTAACAAAAACACTGACAGGCCTTTGTGTCAATCCACTGCTGGATGAATGCCTCTCCACGCCACGTCAGTTGTGAGGGCTCTGACTGTTCAGATATCCCGAACCACATACAACAACATGTTCGTCAATAACACTGCCTTATAGGGAAATATATATAAGCCACGATTTCGGTAATGGCCCTCTCTTCATAGCACATCGAGATATGTATGTTAGCTGTCGCCAGGATTTGAACCCGGCGGCCACGGTTCGTAATGCAGCGTTTGCTAACCTCTGTTCCCACGCACACATTTGCAGGCACACGAGCACACACAAAAGACAAAGATTCACCAGACATCCCTTTCCTCAGAAACAGATTCCAGCTTTTCCTGGGGGATTCCCAGGCGTTCCTAGGCCAGAACACTCTTTACCTCTTGGAGGTGAGACACTGCTTCTTGTTTGGCAGTGGGATGTCTTTCACCTCTTTATCGTCTCCTCTTTCCTCGTTCTCCCCTTCTACCTCTTTCTGCTCGTTGTCATCGTCAGACTCTGCAAACTGATCGTCAGAAAAAAACAAAATCAGAGTACATCGAGCCTTGAAAAGGCTGCTGCATATTTAATACTAGAAAACTGAATTTTGGTGCCAGGCATTCAGCAATGGTTCAAACCGGTTTACAGACAGCAGATGCATGACTGTTCATACCATAACACTTGGGCACAAGTGTCTACTGGGTTGTACAAGACACAGCATGTCCGGCACAGTTTGAGATGTAACCATTACAATAACAAAGTGAACGATGGGTGACAGTGATTAGATACACTGACATAGCCACGGCTACTACTGTGTGTGCGATATATGTTAGAGGCTAGGCACTATTGTCACCTCTACATGTCAACTGTGTTAGTAGCCAGGTACGCTCATGTAACCTTGCAATCACGTGAATAATTGAAACTCGTAACGCGCACAATATGCACTCACCCTCGAAGAGAGGGAATGACAGACAGGCAGAAAGGTAGGTACGCAGTTATCTGGCACCAACAACTAACCAAGCTCTGTGGTTCTCTACATATTAATTTGTTATTTGATAATTAACGAATGTTTATACGTGGGAGGAAACTGGGGCACCCGGAGAAATCCCACGCGTGCGAGGTGAGGTCCACATTGTCCGTTCTACCTTCTGGATATGGCACCACGACACGCACGGGAGCAGCGTTTCACGGCGCTCGTGATCCACCAACCCTCGCTTCCAGCATTGGATTACAGGCGTGTGTAGCCACCACCGTCTGGCTATGTATGCATTCATGTTCAGGCACGCTCGAACACCGCGTGACCGGATGTGCGTGAGCCGTGTTAGTCGCCCAGGCACGTGTGCCACCCGTACCGTGTTGGTGCCCAGCTTGAGGCCGTCTGGGTGACACAGGTCCAAGTCGCTGATGGTGGTCACCGTGACCGTGTGGTTGGGGTGATCGATCTGGATGCTCTCCGTTTTGCTCGTCGTCACCTTGTCCAATTCGTCCAAGTCGTGCACTGATCACAGGCGCAAACGGCCGATTAGTAAGTTCGCGATGACGTGCATTTGTTTAAGACGGCAAGCCGATATGGTCATTTGACATAAGCACAGCCTGGTTATAACATTTTCATTAATTTCATAGAACATCGAGATTTCAAATCAACAACGACCTATTATTCCAAATGCGCCTTAGATTAAGAATAAAAGTACAGTATGTACTGATGTAGGTTTTCACAGCTCGATGCATGGAAAGCAATTCTCCAAGGTGCAGTATGTTACTGTAAAAAAATACATTTCATTGGTAGTTTTGGATCATTTCAAAAGTTGGTTTCTCCGCGTGATACATAATAATAATTTTACATTTATAACGCGCACATATTTACATCAGGTGGTAGTGTGGACAGATCCCTCACCTATTCCCTGGGCTTTCCTTCTTTCTCTCAATAGATCCATGAACTGCTGCCGCCTCTGCAAGTCGCAAACACCCAGTCCACACATCACCACCTTACATCGGGGCCTTAGGGCTTAAACGTTACATTTTAAACACGGCTGATGATTATGCGATTGTTGTGTTTGGACCAGGAGCACACTGTGTAACGCGGTTGGGACAGTGACACATGGTGTGGATTCTCTGTACCTCGTCTTTAAGGCGCTTTTGCTCTTCCTTCATCTGTTGTACCAGCTCCTCTTTGGCCTTCCTCTTCCGCTCCACCTTCCGTTTGTGGAATCCTGTTAAATACTCCCTGCCCGTAAAGCATCCGCAAAGCGTTATACATGCACAGTGCGTTGTGCCTGTAACTGACCTGAAATAGCCTTTTACGTCGCTTCAAGTGACCGGTTGCATACAAATTAGGTCAACTAAATTGACTAAATTGCCAGTTAACCGGGAAAGGCTGAAGTCTTCAGTATCATCCTGAACGAATAGTGGTTAACACTCGGAAATTGATATATCGCGAGAATTCATCTTTTGCTCGTGTCATTTGTAATTATTAAGCAGCACAGTACAAACAACTCTAAATATGCAACCAGACATTACCCATTGAAACAGACGCTTCCGCGTTTATACCCCCCCAATATCTGGCTGCACAGAAATATACCATGATGGGAAATGCCCGACTAGCTATTTAAATCAGGAAAATACCACGTTAGTAGTATTATTTTCAAGCCGTTCCAGACCTCGTTTACATCCGTGGTTAGTTTCACCTGGGTCTCGCTCGGCCTCAATAAAGGACGGCTTTACTGTCGTGTGTACTGCACTACCGAGTTAAATGCGCGCTTGCTCATGTCCACTTACGTTCGCTCTTCATCGTTGTACGTCAGGTATAGTTTCGTCTGCCTATTCCGAGGCGCTTTACCTTTAGGTTTGCCCATTCTGCACACGTATACGCACACGCGCGCTGTACAGTTAAAGACAGTGCGTCGGGGTCGCGCACAATAACACGTGCGAAACACGTGGCCACGCCGGCTTCCGGGTCAAATGTTAACCCGCAGCAGTCAAATTAAACACAATATATTTTTTTACAAACGAGCCCCTAAACGTGTCTTCCATTACGGTGTCGCGACCATCGCACGCGAACACGACACGGGATTACGTTTCAACACAAAAGCGAGTTAATTACAGTAAGTGTTATTGTCAAGATGTGTTTCCGGGCCACTGGCCGGTCCAGCAAGCCGAGCGTTGATGAATAGTATCGCGGTCCGGTTAGATCCCAACCTTCTCTCTTTTTCTCTCTGTTCTATCGCCTCTGTCATCATCTCTCGTGTGGATGTTAACGTTTGGAAGGTTTAGTAATCCGTACTATTCTGTGCCTGCGGCCGGTCGCTATGTTGTGTTCCGTGTAGGGGTACACGTGTAGATTCGGGGCCCTCCGTCTCCTCAACCCGCGTTGGTCACGCTCCCATCCCTCCTCGATCTGCGTCTCGATACTAACACCTGTCAACTCGTCCCGTGTGCTGCGTCACGTTGTGCCAAACGTGCGCTCGTGTGCTGTGCCGGCCTTCATAGGTGCTACTCGCTAAACGGCACCTGCACCCGAAGTCTGTTAAGGTTATACGGGGGGATCTTTGTGTCTGGAGTTGTTTCGTCTGAAGTGCACCTAGCCTGGCACAAGCGCCGTGGCGACGTCATCGACACTTAGTGACGAACGGCGGCTGTTGCTGTTGTATCCAGTCGGGTGTTGAAACCATCTCTTGTTTGCTCATCAAGCAGTGTATTGATAAAGCAACGACTGAATATACAATCATACAGCAGCACCTCGGTATAGCGACTACATACACACAGCATACACGTACAGCAAGTACACCCAGTTCGTATGCGTGTATAGTAGCAGTAGACTCAGCATCTCCACACACAGCAGCTACACAGACAAAGATCCCCCGTATAGTCTTAACAGACTGTAGGGTCAAGTGCTGTTAGCAACTCAACACCTCACACACACACAGCACATCAGCAGTGGCGGAGACACCGCACCGCTTACACATCACCGAGCACTTTCACAGCACTTAACACCTACACACACACAGCCAGCTATCGTCAGCCTGGCGTGACAATATCCCAGGGGGCCACAGACGCGCTCGAGTCCCAGCTTCCCCCACAGCCGCGAGCGAGCATGGCCGCGGCGGCCGTGTGCCGCATCAACCCGCGGCAGGACTTCCCCGCGTGGCTGGCCGCTCACGGCGTGAGCCTGAGCGTGGCCGAGGCCGTGGACAGGGAGCTGGGCATCGGCGACTACGAGGCGTTCCTGGCTTGCGCCGAGCAGCCCCACATCAGGGCCGAGCTGTTCGCCGCCGCCAGGGAGAGGCTGCCCTTCGCCTTCTACGCCGTGCTGCGCCGCATCACCGAGGCCTCGTCTCCCAAGCGCCACGACGGAGCGGGGGCAGCAGCTGCCATAGCAGCAGCAGGAGGAGGAGGCCTCCAGGCCACCGGCAACGCGGCGGCGGTGTTCCAGCCGTTCCTCAGCGGCCTCCTGGACGCCATCATCCTCATGCTCAACAGCCTGAGCCAGGAGCTGCTGCACTCGGCCGAGAGGTTCAGCTGCCTGGAGCCCGCGCTCTACCCGGCGTCACCGGATGACGGGGTGGCGAACCACCTCGCGTCGGATGTGGGTGAGTTTGTCAGCCCCCCGGCCCCCGGTTGCGTTCGATGTCGTGAGCAATGGTTTCGCGTCTCGGGGTTTGTTTTCAGTTTACGCCACTGATTTACGTGGATAATATTTATCCACAGTGGTTACGCTGGAGGGATTATAGCATTCGGCTGGCCTGGGAACGCATGGGAATCTCCCAGGAAGAGCTGGAATCTGTTTCTCAGGAAAGGAATGTCTGTCTGGTCCACCCTGCTTAAAGAGCTGTCGCCGCGACCCTCACCAGGACAAGCGGTTTAGAAAATGGATGGATGTTTTTCCATAGTACAGCCAGCTAATTTTATGAGTTGTGAGTTCGCTTTCCCATCATACCGGTGTGCTGAAGTAGTAAAGAATTGTCACGTTTTGTTCACGTGACAAACCTTACTAATCGGCTGTGTCGGGTGGAGGCGAGTTTACGACACTTATTTTTTACGTGACCGAATCCATAAAAAATAGCTATACTATGGATAACATTGGTCACGAAAGTCTTCGTGTGAAACGGACAATGTTTACTTAAGGCTCGTTTTGCAACTGGACTATAGACAGCAGGTCAGGGTGGGTTGCCACCTTTTCCACAGACCAAGGCCGAGGCCGGATATCATTCTCAGCCTAGGTCTATAAATACAGTAAGTGCAGTATACTGTTATGAAGTTCAATACTATACCAACAGATCTCGAATCAAATCGAATCGTGCCACATGAACACAGATGCCAATTCCTAGACTGCCCAGGTCTAATGTAGGCAGGTGGCAACACTACTCATGCATAGAGTTGCCTTTTTTGCATGTTGTGTCGCAGAAATCCAGTAAAGAGCTTGCAAGCTCACTGGGTATTTTCTGCTGTAATAATAAACATATATCTATCTATGAGTGTCCTCTCTAAGACACACGAGTGAGGTCGACTATCATTCTTTCTTAGTTGCGTTGAGCCAGTGGCGGGAAAAACACATCCCATTATCTTATTTATTTGCGGTTTCACACAGTTCATAACTTGTCCAGAATTGAAGTGTGAGAGTAGACCAGTATTCATAGGTATACAGTTTGAAATAGAGAAAACACTATATAAAATGCTATTATTATTATAACCCAAATACCTGAACACACTTAGATAATGTATTCCACTAGCCTGCCCGGCATGCGGAGGCAGTGGACTGACAAAGGGCTGTACACGTGCATAGATCATCACTGGGTGCAAACTCGTCACATGTGTGTATGCGCACAATACTCTCAAGAATAGCGGAAGGTTTATATCTTGATGGTAACTGCATTGTTTGTCTTGTTGTTTACACACCAACACACACACACCTGTTCACAGCAGAAGTGGTGGGAGATACGTCTGGGAGTGAAGTCAATAACAGGTCATCCCAGCCTCACTCAGACATTCAGCAAGACCACAGCCTGCAGCATGCGTGGGCGACCAATGGAGACAAAGTGGAGAGGCTCTTTCAGAATAATATGGAAGGTAATAAAGCCGTACACTCTCAGAATATAAACATAAATACACAACAGCTTGTACCCGCATAAAATAAAGTAATATTTTAATACATCGCTGGATTGTGCCAGATGGCGACGGTTTGTGGAGGCTTTCATCTGGCAGTCGGTTGATCATGGGTAATGACAAAGATGAACATTATATTAGTCTCAGACTATGAGCCTCCTGGACTAATGTTTTCCACCAGCATTTGCTAAAAGCAGAAAACTCTCTATGAGTTTTATGTTTTTGAATCTCACCCGCAGGCAGGCCTGTTGATAGATATTGTGCCTTTAGAAGTTTATATAAAGAGCATTTGTATGATGCTTGATTGGACTATTTCATGTCTTATAATAATAATAGCATTTATAGAGCGCCTTTCACCCGAGGGTCACAAAGCACTGCACATGGCTGTGGAGAGAACGGCATGTCAATAACATGCCTGTTTCATCATAATACGCAGATGAACGTTAATTACATCTAATGTACATTTAGCTGGAGCTATGGTGTAGTACTAAGCACAGTGCAAGATAAGCTTGGCAAACTGCGTTAGATTCCTGACCAAGGATAACATTAGTAGTTCATGATATCTAAATCAGTCTTGCAACACCCTCCTTTAACAACCCGCTCTGGCCAACAAAGTGAAGTATGGTCATAAACCTCCACGATCAAAATTGCGGGTTGACCTTCATACACCAGTGGATTGGCTAAGGGCACTAAATGCATTATTATTTGTTAATATCAGTGAATTGGTTTAACTCATTTTGGGGCATTCCCAGCAATCGCGCCTTTGTGTCATATTAAGTCATTACTACTGTGTTTTTTTACGGGTTGTACCGCACGCTAGACATGATGTCCGGTGTTTCGCTGTACATGCTGGGAGCTCTCGTCATAAAAGAACTACGTCAAACTCATTCACTCAAGACCACGTTTTTGTTATTGTCGATGTATGCCGCTCACAGCTGTTATGGCCGGCTCTTCTTTCTAGAGAAGGCCGATTTACCTCAAGTTGGGGATTGCTGGAGTGCCATCGAGGAGTCCCCCTGTGACGTGGAGGAGACGGACGTGAACGTGACGTGGAGAGAGGTCAAAGCAGAGAGGGATGACATTGTGAGAGGTATCTTGTTTGCTAATCTTGGTGGTCTGCTGGGAAACTGCTTGAATTGCCAGCAATTTGCCAGGCATGGAACGATTGAGTTGTCGATGACAAAAAATTATTGTGCATTGGATCATGCATCAAATGATGTATCGTTTACATTTCATGCACATTATATTCTGCTGTTAGGGTAAGATTGAATAAATGAAAAATAATACTAATGATTCAGTAAAACGTAATGAAAAGTATCTGATTATCAAATTGGACCACTGAATCATTACAGTTCATTGACTATTGGGATGGGGAATTGTTAACAACATAGTGAGGCTCTGTTTATGAGTTTAGGTCATGTGAAAAAAGGTGTGTAAGTGAAGTGCACCCGTCGATATGTTGGCGCAAACGAGCGAGCACATGCATCACTTACCTCAAAAGATGGCACCGACGTTTCGCTGAGGTTCCATCTCAGCATCATCAGGGATGTGATGTACGCCTGAGAAATGAGGTTCCAACTCATCATCAGGGACTAAACTAAGTACCCCCAATGCTTTTCATGTTTGTTTTTATATACGTCTCCATCAAGAAACAAGTACAGCCGTCAGTTTATGCTAGTCATTTGCAGAACGACAGTAAACAACGCCGGGATCTGAGAGAAACGGAATTTCGATCCTCCTATATGTCCTGTACATGTGGCAGAATTGACAAATAAAGTTGAATTGATCTTCGCTCAGACGGAGAAACCGGGGTGACGGACGAAGAGTGCTTCTCCGTCATCACGCGAACCGCCAACCAAAGCACGCCCACCAAACTCAGCTACAACGGTGAGCTGCACTGCGTCGACCACCCACACAGGGACGACGCCTACTACCCCTACAGGCGTGACGGCACCGCCGCCGCCGCCGACTCGTACGACGCCCAACAGGCCTGGCAGCAGCAGCAGCAACAGCGGTTGCTGGCGATGACACAGGACGGACACCGGTGCGGTTCCGCCGAGCCAGCCGACGGCTTGGACGACGGGGCGCCGGCTGGGGAGCGGCGAGCGGATAACGGCGGCGGTGGCGCCGGTCGCAGGGACAGCCCGCATTCGTCCACCAAGCCGTTTGGCTGCCGCGAGTGCGGCGCCCGCTTTGCCACCAAGTACAACCTGCGCGTGCACGAGAGACGGCACACGGGCGAGCGGCCCTTTGCGTGCGAGGTGTGCGGGCGCCGCTTCTCTCGCTCCTACTGCCTAGGCCGGCACAAGCGCTGCCACGTGCTGCGGCCCGTGGAGCGCGTCGTTGCCGCCGCAGGCGCGCAGCCGTTGCGCTAGCGTCGCCGGCGGCGCGAGGGCGGCGGGTTTTGGCAGGACGGGAGAAGCAAGAAGCGGCTCAGCGGCTCCCTCCGTGTTAAAGACGGTGACTGACATTGCCGCGAAAAGACCAATTATGCACAGCATTCAGATGGCATGTCGAGCGGTGTGTTTATTTATTGTCGAAATTGATTGAGGTGGTTGGAAGTGGCGCTAAAAATATGAGTTTTTTTCTTGTTTTGAAAGAAAACTCCAGCTCGCTGTAGTGAATGATATGAATGGAATCTCATGCTTGTGCTTTATAAAAACTGGGTGGTTTCAAAAACGTGTAATTGTGAACCATTGCCAGTGTAAGTGCCGTTTGTCGAGCGAGCATTTATTCAAACGAGTTTGTTTGGCTGTCACGTGCTAATGTAGCCCACTCACCCCTTGTGAGAAAGCACAGGGAGGAGTGTAAAGGTGGTGGCTGGAGTCTTCCACACGTTGGCTTAGGAGAGGTAGTGCCTATTGATTGGTGTGCGACCACCAATCAAGAGGTTGAAGGCAGAGCCGAGTAAACCTAGGGGTAGGGTCGCAGTGCGGTGTAAATTTAATCCCAATGAGATCTGGGTTCACAGCTGGATAGCAATCGGGAGGCAAGAGGCTTTGGGGAGGGTGGGCAAACCTCCGCTCGGTGTTTGTACCAGACACGTGAAGCCTACCCTTCGAAATGATCTTGCAAGCACTACCAAGGTTGGAGAGGTACGTGAGCGCATCACATCTACACAAGGTGAGCGTCTGTTATCCTTTCAACAAATTATTATGCAAATGAATACATGTTACCGGTACAACATAAGAATATTTTGAGATGCTTTGCAAGCGTGATGTGCTTTTGGTTTCAGATTGCTAATTCAAAAGCGTTCTAGTTCCATTGTAACAGGAGTTAGCATTTTGTGTGGTCAGTAGTTTTCTGATAACAGTTGCTTTGTGTTGATTATTGCAGGGCTATTGTCACAGCAATGTTAAGTATCACATTACTGCACAAGATCGTATTTCTCGTACAGCTGCAGTATTTTATTTTTACAATTTGCTGTAATTTTGATCGCGAGTACAGTACAGGAAAGACATTTTATAAAATGTATGAAAATGAGCTTCAGCTTAGTCTTTTCTCTACTGTGAGTTTAATACGCACTGTGGTGTCGACATACTTTACTCAAGTTCACAGAATTACAATGCTGTATTCCGTTTTTTTGTGCAAACCATAGGTGTGTTTTGAAACAATATTTTAAAAAATAAAGACTTCAGTGTTGAGGAATGGAACACTATCTTCAGCCATTTTTTTTAAAGAAAACGGTCGCCTTGAGGAATGAGTTTAACAAATTAAAGCTGTCTTCTGGCTGTCACTCAATACTGAGTATGACGTATCTGGCATCGCTTAATATGTGAATGTAAACCGATTCTGTGTGTGCATCTCCTGCCACAGAAGTTGCAAGATAGGTGCCCCGTTGCTGGGTTAGATTTGGAAGCATGTCGGAGTTCTTTACGTCTCTGGTTTTCCTTCTGGATGTACAAAGGCTGTACAATGTGCTTTTTATTTTGATATCAATTTCCCCTTCACAAGAAGTTGGTCCAGTCCAACGGTGAATTTGAAACGTACTTGGCCGTTCCTGGTATAATCTGAGAAAGGCTCAGCAATAGCTCTTGTCTTGTCCCATTAGTGACGTGTGGTGAGGTAAATGGCTGGGGAGGCACTGGCCAGTATCAGAGCCAGATCTACACACATGAACCCGAGAGAGGTAGCTTACATTCACCATTCAATTGGCAGGTTGAAGAATGACTGATTATATGGGCATCGATTCGTGTTTGTTTTAAATGAGTTGGCACAATGAGGCGGGGAGGGGAAAGGCAGCCACGCGCGTTTTGCCGGCACCAACATTTGCCAGACACTGTGCGTGCATCCTAAATATTATCGGCCATTTTTTTCTGTTGTGGGAGGAAACCGGAGAACTCGGAGGAAACCCAGACCGAATTGGGGCAGAACACACACAATCCACAAAAAACGACACCGAAGTCGGGAGTCGAACCACCTCGGGTAGGCCGTTATGTCTGTGAAACAGATTTTTTTTTATCACTGCGCCATTTCGACGCTACACTGGCTCAGTTAAAATACATGCTTCTTTGCGATTCTTCGAAGCACGATGGTCAGCTTCTGGACATTGTTGTCTTTCAGCTCGGCTTCGAAGTGTTTGGTAGAATTCGCAGGCAATACTAAGTATTACTTGACAGGGATCACGACGTGAACGCTTCTACCTTGCTGCTTTATAGGTTACTTGGCCTGCGGACTAAATTGCCCCCGGTGCCCTGTGATTGACTGGCGTCCAATCCTGGTTATAGTCCCGCCTCGCGCCGTGTGTCTACCGGGATAGGCTCCGGCACACCGCGATCCTGTACAGGGTTACGTGGTTTCTGACAGTGGATGGATACAATGTGTGAGGGAATCCTCCATCCAATAGTGGATAGACCACAGTTGATTTCAACCCGCGTTGTCAATAAAGGTATATTGTTGTGTCTCCACGGCAGCCGGCGTTGCTAGGAGACGCATGGCTAGCGGGAAGGCCTCAAGTGTAACACGTTCACTTCTTCAACTAACGCGTGCTATTTTATATTCTTGCGGAATTGTGAACGTAATCGTGATACTTGCTGAATCTGTCCGTATTGAATCGCAGTGAAATCCGAGCGCGTGGCGTTAATTAAATGCTAAAACGCACGAGTAGTAATAGCGGCTTAGTCGACCTAGAGCGAACCTGCCCGTAAAAACTTGTTGGGAATTAACTCAGCCACTGAAGATGAATGATAAAGTTTACTGTTGGTGACAATACTGCGCTGACAATCTAGTACGGTAATATAAGTAAAACGTGCAAACGCATACGGAGTGGCAGTGCACTGTGCAGTCGGTCCGCAGGTCGTGTGTGGTGGGGTAAAGCGTGGGTTACTCCCGCCTCTTCCAAAAAGAAGAGTAGGCCAAATCCTCTCGACATATAGGGGTTTCATAGAGCTTTCCTCTGGTGGAAGCTGTTCTTGCCGGTAGTGACGGGAGAAAAGGCTTTGCAATGCCGCACATTCATATTGTATGTGTGTAAATCATACATTTTTGTTTGATCAACTTGTTATTCTTATATTTTTATTTTTGTCAATTCGCGTGGTTGTCGTGTCGCAGGAATCTGGTAAAGAGCTTGCACAGCTTACTGGGTATTTCAGTGCGGGGTTGAACCTTCATTGCTGTGGTTAGCGTTGCTCATGTAGCCAGTGTCAAATGATGAGTTGATTTGCACGTATTCGAGTGATAATTAATGAACGGTGCTGATGCATTAGCATTCACACGCCCCACGCACAGTGAGCCACGGCCCAGTCGAGCGGGAAACACAGCAGGTATGGCCGCATTGTTTTGTTGCTCTTAAAGGCAAAACATCTAACGATAAAGTATACACTTGAGGGGCGTTTGTAGGGTTTCTTTAACAGTGAAATGTTTTATACTGTCTGCGGGGGAAGTCGATTGGGCTGTGTGCTAATGTGCGGGCGTTGTTTGTGCAAGTATGAACGGTTTTCACTCACGGATTTTTATTGTGTAGTTTGCCCCTTTTCACAAGGAATAACTTTGCAATATTGGTTTAAAATGTTAAGTGTTTGATGGCCGGGACGAAACGAGTATTATGGTGTTAGTGTTTTGACTGATGCTGTTGTTTAGAGGGGGTTATCGGTGGGCCTACAAGGGGGATCTGGTTTTGGCGGGAAGCACGCTGTCCTCTGAGGCAGCCATCTTAAGTGAATTGATTGTGGTGATACAGGTATGCTGTTAATGTTGAATAGTATATTTTGTTAATTTGCTATATTTCGTTAATATGTTAAACAGTATACAGTTTATATGTTTTTTTCGTGCAGTCGAGCGGGAAACACAGGAGGGGTGCGGCTGTGTATTTCAATACGAGATGTATAAGTGCCAAGTACACGTGTTATGTGTGCATTTTAAGGCCAAATGGAAGCTTAATGTGGTGCAAGCCCGTGTGGATCAATGATATTGATCCAGGTAGACAGTCGTCTTGTTTTTGTCCAGTATGATGTAAAAAATACGAGGTTTTACCACTGCTGGCAATGAGATAGGTGTTATGATCTTAAAACACCAAATGGACACCTTTTACCAAGTGTCAGGCTTGTGTCACCGGCCCACGCGCACAGCCGCCTTTGTCTCTCTTCGCTAGAGACCACCGGCTGGCGCTTCGGTTAGACAAAATGTTGACCAGGTTGACGCTGCGTGTGTGTATACACTGGAGGATATGTAGATGGTCAAGTTCTGCGTTGTGTATTTTTTAAATTTATCCCCTCGTGCTCCGCATACGCCACTGGTCCACTGTGATGGATCTCTCCACCCACCACACACTTCAATCCACACGAATATTCTCTCCGCTTTATATTTATTCACACTGCAAACACACGCCACAAGTCAGTTCTGATAACACAATAGCTTTTTCCACGCTTTTGCAGACAGTACAGAAATATCTTATCATTAAACAACCTCTTTAGTCACCTCTCGCATGTATATCATATCGTTATTAATTTAAACATTGTATTTTAACGATATATCAGGAGCGACTAATGAACGCGACCATCCTCAAGACGTTCCGCTCAAGACTAATGTACTGTCTGCAAAGGCGGGTCCAGCAAACGGTACGTGGGCGTGTGTAATGACAATACAATTAACATATCTCTATTAACTTTATTACTATGTGAGACCGTGATACGACAACTGAACTCATCAGTTAACCCTGGTTACACTTGCAAGCAGCCACACACATGCTTGTGGCAAACACTTGCAAACACAATGCTTTGATACTAAATGCATTGTCCTTGAAACTGATTGGCCCACACCAGAGATAGCATTCTTTTGAGCCTAATCTCAGTGTTAGCCAAACGTTGCCGAAAGCAAGCAAATCTACCCATCGTTTTTGTCGAGGATGTTTGTTTGTGTGCATTTATTTGAAACTAGCTAACGATCTCAAATGTCACTAATATACATTTTTGGAAACGGTATGAAGGGACAAAATATGATTATTCGAATCTGTCCAGCATTTAGATCGGTTCAGAAGGATGCTAATAGTATCTTGCACATCACAATGAAGTTGAACCCATGCGTGGTACATTACTGATCCAGGTAGACAGTCGTCTCATTTTGACTTGTCTACCTGGATCAAAGTCGACATACGGTCTTGTATTTTATTTTAACGTCCAGGAAGGAGATGGAGCGATGGAATGAGCTCATTTGCAGGTGCTACATGGTTTATTGCGTTGCAGGATCGCGGGAGATGCTGCTTTGGGAGGAGGCTTTCATCCAGCAATGGATTTACCATAGCCCATGATAATGGTGAATGACAAGAATTACAATACTAACCAGGAAAGCCTACATTCATATAAATATTCTTTTTCAGGAGGGTATTTGCCCTTGTAGCGTGGACTGTCACGTTTTAATTCCACGTGTTTTTTTTTCAGTTGTCTTGTTTTCTGTCACGTACTTTATGTAATCCAGGTGAGCACGATGCTCACAGAACCCAACGTATATCTCTATGACATCAAAACCAGGAGTAAAATAGACGCTGCATGGTTGGAATGGGTTACATTTGGCCAAAAATAGCCCAAAACGATACTGGAATAACTGCAACAAAAGTTACGTCTGATACAACAAAAAAGTATCAGACAAACGTGCAGCATTTAAAATTGCCAGCAGAGGGCAGTGCGCGGCTCTAAAGCCTATGCTGCATGCCTTGACAAACCGCGCTGACTAGCGTGGTGAATTATAGCCCAATGACCCCCACTACTCACATGGTGAGAGAGGCGATCATCCAGCAGTGGCGTGACAATAGGGCTGTACCACGTGCATTACTGCGAGATTCAGGTCACTGATGTTCAGCAGGTATGCGAGTGGGCGGTCACGGATTCGCCAGAATGCCAAGGGCTCGGCAGTCACAGGGGACATTGGAGGAGACACAGACCGGACAACAGGTGTTATTGACCCTGATATACTGGTGAGGATGATATCGCCTTTTTGATGCACTTGTTTGTTTACGTCTACCAGCGTTGTAGCTATTGGTGGAATTTTTATTATTCGAAATTTCAGACTGGTTTGGAGGAGCGGTGTTGCAGTGTTTAGTGCACTGCGCCAAGAACCTCACCCCTCGGGTTCGTTCTTTCCTCTGGCTTGGATTGTTGGAGCGGGTTATCGGTGCCGTGCCGAGATGTTGGCTCTCTCTCTCTTCCGATCTGCGTCTGCTCGGGGACATTTGTTCCCTCCTTGCTTGTTGTAGAATTATTATTATTATTGTTTTCCTGTTGTTTTTTCTTTTGTCCTTTGTCTTATAATTCGTTGCTATCGCTTGACTCTCAGTTTTCTGTCTCCCCGTTGTTGTTATTCCGTTCTCTCCACAGCTCGGATTATAAAAAAAAAAATCCCAAAAAAAAATTGTTGCTGATTTTCCGTGCTCTGTCGTTCTTGACATGTCGTTCTCTCCGCAGCTTTGTGCAGCGCTTTGTGACCCTCGGGTGAAAGGCGCTATATAAATGCTATTATTATTATACTGGTCCTAGGTATCCCCCTTTACCAACCAGCACTGACCAAAGTGATAGAGTACAGTACAACCCCCACAATCAACACGGATATGCGATGCCTTCTTTTAGAAGCGCATTGACAAAGGGGTTCTGAATTACACTTGGCGTGTGCATATGATAATATTAAAACTAAATACGACACAGTAATTGACTTATTTGTTTCAGGTTGATATGCAATGGCCTGTTATCATGACAACATTGTGATATATGCATAAGTATGAGACACTCCACGGATAGTGCTTGGCTCGATTGCCACTCATACCTACCTATCCACCATAGACGGTATAGTTTGAGCAATGGGCAATTTACAATTATATTTTGCCGTGCCAGTGAAAGAGCAGTCCTCTGGGCGTGCAGATATCATCCTCAAGCTTGCCAGATATGGCTTTAGTGTTTGGATAGGCAGCTATTGTATGCTTCACGCAGCCACAGTAGAGATGCAGTCTTTGTCAGATCCCAGAGGATGAATGAAAAGTTGCCAGATTGATGGAGCATTTCAAACCCATCAAATACATTGTATCCTTTCATCAGTTTAGAAACTCCTTTGAATGGACATTGACAAGCTTCAGTAAAAATGTCACAGATGCATAAGCGTACTTTTCTTTATCCTTTTCAACAATAATCTCTTGAGAATGAACGTTATTCCATGTTTGGTACGTTATTTTCAACGTTATTATCTGATAGCATATTCATACTCATGATTAATGTATTCAAACGTATGTACTGTTAGGTTAATACTATGTAGGCTTTGTAACATGGTCTGTATGAATTGGCTGCTCATGTTTTTGTGTGACCCTAGACTCCTGATGTTATTATTTCCTTGTTTTAAAATATGTTTGGAATAATATTAGACGTTTTAATATTGCAGCGTATTGGGCTACTGTATTTTCTTGTTATTGTTTTCATAAATTATTTTGCAGCTAGCTCAAGCCCACGAGGCCCGCTTCAGTAAGGTTTACACCCTAGAGCTTCATGCACAAGGCATCAGGAAAATCCAGAATCTGGAAAAGGTCAGTGTCATTCTTGCGTTTACATACAGTGCCTTTATGAAGTTAATGTTATATGTTGTCTCGGTTTCTTAAGGACACAGCATCCTCTAAAACTAGTGGTGAATATTTTGATACTGAAATTTAGGACTACTTATGTGAAGAACTCTGTTAATACCTGAAACGAATGAAGGCATCCTGAGTTTGTGTTGTTTTGACGTCAGAACACATAAGGCTATAAATGTTAGTCTGACGTCCTAACACAGTGGGCTATATATACGGCACAGCATACTCGGTAGTCGGAACTCAGGACGCCTGAGGATGCCTCCAACGTAAGAGGCAAAATGTCGCAAAGGAGAGGGAGTGCTCAGTGACACGGCTATCCCGAAAAATAGCTTTGAAAAGCAACTATCATGCATCGAGCCGTGAAAACCTACATCAGTAGTTATAATATTGTACATCTGATTGTTTTCATTCTTACCAGCAATGAGTTCTCAGTAACTTATTGGACAGATGGCATTAATGGATGGGCAGTTGGAAGCCACATTCGGGTCTCTAGAGCAGAGGTCTGTGCCTCACTTTCATACAATGCAACAAATAAACCGCTGAACATGCATAGCCTTGTGTTGAGGACAATAACCTTCTCTGGTTCATTTCATTGTAGCAATTATTTCCACATAAGTGGGAATGTGACAGTTTCCACCTCTATATTGGTCACTTCGATGGTTGACAGCAAATTGAAAAATCTAATGATTTAGTACCACGAATGTTAATATGTAAAAAAAACCATGAAATATACATTACATAATTTCAAACACTAACACATTTTCTACATTTATGCTATTTTATATACATTTTATAGTTGATAAAAACATGTTTATCAAGACCAGCAAGAATATAACTTTAGTGCAGCAAGACGAACGTTGAGTGCCTTATATGTGGTTGCAAGAACTGTAACGCATGACCGTTTCTTTTAATGCAGGTTAAGTGAAATCAGATGCCTTATCGTGAACTCATTACCGCAAGTGCCTTCATACGGATCAACATCAGGTGGGGAAATTGTTTCAGCACATGGCGTTTCTGCTGTCAATATTCACAATATTTGTGGGGTCTTTAATACCATTGTATGTACGGACCTCAAGGCGTTTTTACCTATGAGTGCTGTATGAGAGCATTATAGGGGGATTTAGAAAACAGTGTTACAGGATTATTTAACAATAAATGACCACACGAACGCTCATAAATTCAGTAGTCTAGACCCCGTTATGGAAGCAAACCAACCCGGGTGGGAAGCAGTGGATAGTTTTGATCTGGGAGAAAATCCATTTCTTTATCACTGACAGAAGTATAAAAGGCAGCGTGTAATGAATGCAGAATGTGGTGGAGATGGTGATCGGGCCAGACTGGAAGGACCAGTCTGTGTGGAAATCGTCGCTCTCATTGACGGAGCGAGTGTAAACAAAGATGTGAGCTCGCAGCGAGCTTACTGGAGCCAGCACTTTTTTCGAATATAGTATGAATCAGACACTGCAGCGATGCAGCCACATATTAATGAGAATGGCATCGTTTTGTTTTTGCAGTCACCTAACCAAAAGGAAATGGAGTTATCCAGGCCTTCCAGCCGGTGCAGCAGGTCTTCTTCTTTGCGATTCTTCGAAGCACGATGGTCAGCCTTTGGACATCGTTGTTTCAGCTCGGCCTCGAAGTGTTTGGTAGAATTCGTAGGCAATACCAAGTATTACCTGACAGGGATCGCGACGTGAACGCTTCTACCTTTAACTGTGTTAGACAAAATGTATATGCAATTAATTTCATTGGTAAGTTTTACGAACTAAGCAGTCAGAACAATCCACGTTTTAGTAAAAACAGCCAGATGATTTCTAAATGTGCCATTCCCATAGGGGGGGGGGGTATTTCTTCTTGCCAGTGTAAATGACTTATACTTTCATGACGCAACAAGCTTCCAAAACAGGAGCACAATTAGTTGAAAACTTTATTGAAATACTCAACATTTTCTTGCAAATTCAGTATGGGAATACACTGCGATAAATCGTGCCAAGTTATGCATGACAAATACATCAATGCTGGTCTTATTTAATCATGCCATCACGTGTCCGTTTACCTAAACAGCTTTAGCACCTTAACAAGTACTAAAGGTCTTTCACATCTGGAATCAAGGCTTGAGTCGGGGTTGCCCATTCCAAAACCAACAGCCCACTGACTAAAAAGGTACAGATGCAAAGACAAATCCGATGCTTTCATGGGAATTTTTCAAATTAATTGTAGCCAAAGGTAACTAATGAAAAAAGATCTCAGACATCTAATTACACCCACTCCCCCCCAAAAAAAGACTTGTCCCCACCTTCTGTGCAGTGGGTACCAATGCCTGTAATTGATGTTTATACGAATATTTCACAAGTGTGAATATTTTTCCCTCACAAACCCTGCTCTTTAGGAGCAATCATTTTACTGTAATGTTAAAAAAGATGGTGCGACTGTAAGTCACCACAGACACCGCTATCGTGTAGACTGCACCACGCACAAATGCATAGCAGTCAACTTTTTGACGAAAGCACACAGACAAGACACTTACCGATAAAGAAATGAAAGGAAAAAGAGACCACCAAGAAAAGCACTGCAGAGTTAGCAGGTGAAGTTGCTGACTAATGCAGCATTGCTGACTTTTTTTGTGAAACGGTGCTCAAATCTTCATATATCGATAACAAACCACACACCAAAGAGCAGCCCTGCGGATGCACGTGTTGTCGCCAGTGCCCGTCTAGAAGTCGTGGCAATGGTATTTTTCCAGGTTGTAGTACTGCGTGACGACCACGCGGTTGGCAAACTTGCGGCCGCTCAGCGCCTGCTGGGCTCTCTGGCAGTCGAGCAGTGACGCAAACTCCACAAAGATCTGTTCACAAGCAGGGAAGGCACGCGAACGGCCCACAGTGGTCACAGCAGGAAGTCGGACAACAATCAATACATACACCACTGCGATGGATTGGGTCAATCTTTTTTTACTGCAACCTTTCTTTTCATAAAACTGATTGTTGTAGGAGAATTGCTCTTAAGAGCTGCTTCTTCAGGATATCTGAAGAGCAGCTTTTAATAGCAATTATCATACCAAACCGTGAAAGCCTACACCAATATTGGCAAAAAATAACCGAGGCCTCATGAGGGCTTTGCCCTGCACCATCCAATAACGTTTTACCTCAGCTTTCCATAATAAATCAAATCTACATTGCACAACACCAATGTTCTGAAATGGTTCAGAGGTCATATGTCTTAATAGCTGATTGTCAATACCATAGGTCCCTGATTACTTCCAGTCAGAATGAGATATTGTCTCTAAAATGTACATATTATGCAAGAAAATCTGACGGACTCTCAGGTGAATAAATGAAGTCTCATAATAAAGAGATTGTTAAGTGTGCAGATAGCAGTGCGAGAGCAGGATGTATATCACATGGGTTTTAATCCTTCATAAGTGCATAATTTATCTTATTTCTCCTTAACTTCCCACACATTGATTACTCTGGTTAAACTCTGATGCTATTTTAGCTTTATATTCCCACTTTTTCACTACCTTCAACCCTTTTAAGCAGTCTTCCGCCTTTATCAGTCAGTTTTTATTTAAGGAAGGAACCGTTGAGCTATGTGAATCATTTTTAAGAATTGTCCGACAGGGAGGGGCCAGCAAGCTACAGCATCACCAGGGGCAATTTATTAAGGACAATTAACCTCGGTAACCTGTCTATGGACTGTAGGAGGCAATCGGAGTACCCGGAGGGCGGGTACTCTGCTAGTGTGTCTAAAGGGGCAGCACGCTCGCCTCACCTTGCCGCATCCGGGGATGTCGAGGCCGTTGACAGGTCGCGGGATCTCTACCGAGCGCACCGAGCCATACTTGCCACACTCCTCGCGGATGTCCTCCAAGATGTCCTCGTACTCCTCGTCGTCCACCAGCTCCTCGGGCGTCACCATGTTCATGAGGCACAGCACCTCTGTGGGTAAGCCGCTGTGCTGCACCTGGCTCGACGCCAGCCCCGGAACCTGCAGCGTCACGGGTGTCTGCACCACCACCGTCTGTGGCGTGCACGTGTACACACATGCACAAGCACACAAGCACACGCGCAGAGGCATTTATATGCCGTTAGTTATTGTGAAAGTTAATTTGTCAGTAGGCAATTTAGTTGATGGGAAATGTGTACTCAATGTATTAAAAAGTAATTTTACAAAAATTACTTTTTAAATTAGCGAACCATACATCAACCTTTAATAGTCTTCACCAAAGTACAATCAAAATTAAACCACTGACCATTTAACCATTTTTGTGTGCACTCATGCATCAATATGTCTGTCCTTTAACCTCACGTTTTTTGGCTTTAACATTCAAATTACCAAAACGCAATTAAAATTTCCAATTACAGACCAAGTCAGGTGACCTACTTACTTACAAAGACACATTTTTGTTGAATACAGGGCAGTTTTTACAACAAAAGAGTGGCATTCACTAGAACGGGCCTATTCACCCTTATCACTGGCACTTACAAATTAATTTCTAAAATGTGGCCCCCAAATGGTCAATGTATTGTGGGAATTCAGATTTAAAATGTTTCTAATACTGAATAAAATAACATTTTCAAGGGCACATCAATCATTAAAACAAGCAAATTGCAGATTTTACTATGGAGTGTAAAATATTCTCACTAATAGCATTAGCTGGAATTTTTCCTTTAAATCGGGTTCTCAACCTACTTTTGCACCCGAAGGCCCACTTGGGCCACAGGCATATGGTTCTCTATGGCTCTCTAGGGTGGCGCTAACGGCCGACTGGTGGCTCATGACCAACCAGTTGAGAATGTCGGCTTTAAATAAAATTATCAAGCTCATAAATCATAAAAACATGCAAATTGCACAGATTTTACTATGGAGTGTACAATAATCATACTAATAGCATTAGCTGGAATGTTTCCTTTAAATTAGGGGATCTCAACCTACTTTTGCACCCGAAGGCCCACTTGGGCTACATGCATATGGTCTATGGATCTCTAGGGTGGCGCTCACAGCCCCACTGATCGCTCACGACCGACCGGTTAAGAATACCGGCTTTAAATCAAACGCAGTTTCCATTCAACGAGCAGACACGTGCCAATCCACACCGTGTCAGGTGCTCCAAATACCGGGTTGGCATTCTTGGCACCCACGCTGGCTCGCTGCACAATCAGCTTCTTGTCTCCCAGCTGCATGCCATTCAGTCCTGCAATAGCCTGCACATGCAAGCAGATAACAGCACTTGAGGGATAGCTGGAGTGGTAGACCGGTGGTAAACTGGATGTGCCCTCTAATTGGCACTGCAACTATGGCTCTGTAATGGCGTTTTAGCTCAATGGGAAACTACTTACCTTTTCCCACTTAAAACTTTAAAAAATAAGTCACCTGCAAAGACGCACACTTGCAACCCACACAAAAACCACAAAGGTGCCACCCACTTTCTAAATTCTAACGCTTAATTTTATACATGACAAAGGATGATTTCAGACACTTTCCCTGAAAGGTTCTTATCCATGAGAAGGCTATGGGAAATGTTTTTTTTATATCCAGGGCATTCCTTTGTGCTTCCAGGAAAAAAAAGAGAAACAAAAGGCCTTTATACTTGTAAGTAGAATCATTGAAGTAGGCTAAACAGATGCATGCAAATCGGGTGCTTGGCAGGACACGTATCCTTACAAAGCAAACTGTGTCTCCACATCAGTGTCAACTTAATCGTAGGTAGTAATATTTCTTCTGCAGGGTGGAATTTAGTATCATGCACAACACATCACTGCTCCCTAGAAATATCTTACCAGATAAGCAAGGGAACTCACCTGGTCGGTGACGTTGACGTCGGCATACTCGCAAAAGGCGTAGCCCTTGGAGAAGCAGGTGGCACTGTCCTTCACCAAGTTGAAGGCCTTCAGAGGCCCGAAGGATGTGAGCAGCTCCTTGACCTGCCGAGTAAGGCACACGCGCGGTCAACAGGGGTTGAAGTGCTGGACACTAGCTCCACAGGAGGCAGATTTTTCAGCAAAGGATAGCAACCAGCAGCATCCATGAAGCTGCTTTAACCAGTTAAATGGGCTTTTATGTAACATGATCGTGCCTTGCATTTCATCATGCACTTGGAGTTGCAGCCAAGTAATTAAACGGCACCGATGTGCCAGCTAGAAATGCATGGGTTGAAAGACAGCAGCGATGCATCTAAATTAAAGATTTGTAAGGTCATGCAAACAATAAAGTAGCTTTGGTAATTAAATGCATGTGTACGGACACATGAAATGTTATACGCCATTTGAAAACCCCAGTGAAAAATCGGAAACAAAAGCCACCGATTCATCATGGCATATTTTCTTAGGCCTTTAATGTGCATTGAAATTGTAATAATCACAATAACAGGCATATATTGACTTTTGTTGATACATTAATATTTTTACCATCATAGGGCAGATAAAATGTCATTCTACACAAATATAAAAACCCATTTAAGTGGTAGCTTTTTTATTAAAGGATTTATTTATATTAATTAAGTATACATATTATTTGAATGTTTAAAATGGGCTGGGAGTCGACATGAATATAGATGCGGTGCTTTAGTGTGATAAGCAAGTCTCAGTCCTAGAGCTCGGCAACTTAAGTTTGTTCCATAAAATATAGTGCAGTGTTGAATAAAAATGTAGCAGTGGGGAAATTGTTATATGTATATGCAGTTGCTATGAAAATGCAGATGTGAAATGTGTATCTCAAGAGTGATGGTTTAACAATACATTTCACGCCTCTTTCAAATTGGGACGCAGTGGTGCGATGTTTTGCTCAAAGTGTGGATATTTATTTTAATCTACATGACAAGAGAAAGTGTGCTCAAGTTGAATGAAATATGCTAAGATTCACCCTAAATCAGACCTGAATGTAGCCTCACCAAAAGATATTGTAATCTAAACTGTACAATGCACACTGGAATAACTACAAGTATTTGTACATCTACTTTCTTATCAAGAAATGCAAGCAATGTTCCCATTGAAAGAGAAGCAGAGCACCCCAGTGCTTCAAACAGGTACCCCAAGCGCAGCTTTTCTCAAATGAATATGCTTAGGGATGCCACTGGCAGCAGAGATCTCTGCACAACCATGGACACTGGCATACACTTTGACAACCATTGGGCGCAATGAAATTGCGGTGGCATAGCTAAGCAGTGCACTTAATGCACAACTACGGTTTAAATGAACCTAATCGCAGCTGTTTATTAGTGTCGTATTCGGCCAATTTACCATTAGGGTGAATCAAAGCATACCTTTACACAGGAAATAAATACTCAAATAAAAAAAATCTGCCAAAAATTCTACTTCCCCCATAAACAGCTAGACAATGACTAGCTTTACCAAAACACTCGCCTAATTTTTGATTTATCAACACTGATCCAGGCCATACAATGAGAATCATCTCACTCCCAAATCTTGACCCCCTTGATTTTTTTTTATTTCTTTAGGGGATGGGGCCAGAGGAACCAGAAGGCGCGGGCAGGTTTTGTTGGTGCCGGTCTACTTGCCTTTGTTAGCAGGCGGGCAGCACTGCCGCAGAGGGTCAAGTGCTACTGAACAAACGGTACTACGCGCCGCGACTTACGCTCTTACAGGCCCCTAGCTGGGGGATGAATTAGGGGAACAAACATAAAACAGCCATCAGTATCACAAACTGGAGGGAACACGTCTGAACACTTTCCTAAGCCGACCAAGTACATCGGCATATCTTACTGATTGATACTTGTTTTGGGTTTACGGAACGTGCATGATGCAATGCGGCTTGAGAGCCTGCTTTTATGCTTATTAAGACAATGCTACAGTTCAGCGTCAATTGCTTTATTATTACTCACAGCAGCAGCATACAACATTAGAATGCACGTTCCTGTCCGGTAAGATCAATGTAATACTTCATGAACCTATCGCTACAGAATTCACAGACGATTGATAATTAAGTTCCATACCTTATTGTTCAAAATGTCTCTAGTTAATGTCAATGGGGAATCTCACCATTGGCGTACGATGCTCATTTCAACGGAATTTCAAACCCTGTAAGCTGTGAAAAAACTGCTGAAAAAGAACACTCAGGCTCCAGTTGCAGAGGGGCCCCTGTATTTGGAGAGCTGCAATTTACAACTCTTAAATGGCTGTTCGGATCCAAAGAAACCTAAAACACAGCGAGGCCCCGGCTTCTAGCACAGAGCCCTAAAAGCACCTGTAACTCAAGAAGAAGGGGTGGGGGGAAATAAAAAAAATAAAAGTGCGGGGAAAGAAAAGTATTCTTGGCCGCCCCTAAAACTTGACCCTGGATAACAGAACACCACGAACGCGCGAAACTGTGCGCCCTTGTGAGACGGGTCCAGTTGCGGCGAGCCCTTACCTTGCTGAAACACACAAACTCAGGGAGAAAACACATTACCTGCACGTTCTCCCCATGCCCACTCTGTCGCGTGGTCTTCTTTTTTTTATTTAACTACGCGCCCTTAGAGGTGAAGTGGGGGATTGAGTGCACGAGTACATGCGTACGTGCGAATACGTGTGCAACAGCATATTAGGTGTGTATGCTTCGTGGGTGTTTTCAGCCTCGGGTGGAAACTGTTGTAGGTAAAGGTGAAAGAAAAAAGCAAACGTTTTGTGGTTCACATTATCATGTTATCCTTAGATGAATGACAGAAAGAAGCATAAGAGAATAGTAACAACATTCCCAAATTACTTGGGCAAAAGGTATACATATAGATAGTGAATTTAAAACTTACCTGGTCATCCGTCAGATAGCTGGGCAAACCTCCGATAAACAGCTTGTGCGGCGTGTCTTGCACAACAGTGGACACCACACCTACTGAGGAGCATAAATTTGCAACAGCATGGAAACAATGAATATCAAATCGAAGGTGGAAGACATAATTTGCAACAGAACACATTCGGAAGACGCAGCATTATACACCAGCAGAACAAAAAGCATAAAATGTTGCATAGTGTAACGGTTGTCACGTGTGATGCAAATTTATTACATATAGTGTGGATGTTACATTTAATGAAAAACTGCAAGAGAAGACATAATAGGCATGCAACGAGTCAACGCCACATTTTAGGGTCAGGATATGATTCGAAAAAATAATTAGTTTGCCTTGTATTATGGTGTGTTGTGTTTAAAATGCACTGGCTCATTCAATTAACCTCAGGGTTCACGAGCTATAGTTATGAAATTATAACAGTCATTGGCCGATACGGATGCATAAGCTCACATGCATCAACACCCGATGTATAAGACATGATGGTTTTCAATTCATAATGTGATCACATCATTCATGAAACCATTAGAGGTGCAACTATTCACCACAAACTTAAGTATGATAATCTATTGGTGAATCTAACCGTGACCCAGCAAAACAATTGATTGTAGTGAAGGGAATGGGATGAAGTACCCCAAATTAGCATGAGTTGCATACATCCTAACCTATTCTGGTATGCACCAGCAGGTTCAAATACTAAGTGTGAGAATTAATGTTAAATTTTAATTACAAGATGTGAGAAGTGCTACCGCCTCACAGCAAGAAGTCCCCCTGGGTTCAATTCACGGCTTGGGTGCCTTTCTGCGTGGACTTCGCACGTTCTCCCCGTGCCTACGTGGGTTTTTGTTGGTTACTGCAGTTTCCAACCATGCTGCTGCCTAGGTTAATTGGCCTGCTAACTTGCTACCGGTGCCGTATGCTGGACTGGCGTCCGATCCTAGGTATAACCTTATCTTGCACCCTGTATCTGCCGGGATACGTTCCAGCCACCTGCAACCATCTACAGGATTAAGCGGGCATTGATAAAAAAAAAATAACCGTAAGATCTCTGATCAAACGTTAAAGAAAATTCACTCGGAGGCATGAGCGAACAATGACAATCTTCGCCTTCGTTCACGCACGCCACTGGATATAACGTCTGGCAGCGTTGCGGTCATCTTTGACCCTCAGAGGCGCGTTTGCTGCACAGCCTGCGTGCACCAGTGCAACAAAGCCTACCGCCGTGGGCTGCGCGTTCTCACTCGGCGTACCTGGTACATGCAAAGCAGGAGACTCTGACATGCCAGGCAGGGGCTGGTAGTCGTGTGGGCGGCGCAGCTTGAGAGACTGGCCCTGGAAGATGATTCCGTCGAACGCCAGCGCTTGTGTCGTTTCATCCACCGACCGGAACTGTGGCAAATAAGTGGGACGTGATTAGGTGACAGTAGTTCTTTGTGGGCATTCAACCGGCACGGTGGCACGTTGCCCTGAATTTCAAGCGTCTGGGCAGCCGATGACACAATCCACATTCACAACTATCCACGTGGAACTTAACCCTTGGCAGTGTGCAACAGTAATGCTGCAGACTAACGTGTAGTTTGGGTATCAGTGCTTGCAAATGTACTTATCTGGATGTTCTATGGTGACATTTTAAAGATTACATGTTTGCAGATTGATAAAACTGAAGCAGCCATATCCTGGTGAGGGTCGCGGAGGTCAGCAGTCCAAGGAGAGTGGACCAGACATCCCTTTTCTGAGCAACAGATTCCAGCTCTTCCCGGGGGATTCCCAGGCCAGTAAATGTTGCTTAAAGGATGCTAAAGGAGCTCACAAAATTCTCAATGTGTTTTGTGAAACACTTCAGAAGCCCTTGCTAAGACATGTCTCTTCTCAAGCTACAATTGACCAACAAGAGAACACTGGGACATGCCAATACATTCATTTCAAGTGCCTTGCCAATGAACAAGATATGTGATTATGGACGTAAATGTATCAACGGCTGTGTGGTGTGTATACCTCAAGGAAGGCAAAGTTCTTGTCCAGGTTTATTTGGACAGCAAGAACGGGATTGCCTGGAGCCTGTGCCAGTCCTGCCAACTTCATCTGGTTGTTAAAGAAATCCATCATGGCCTCCTACAGCAAAACAACAGGAAAGCAATACAACATTAGGTCAATGGCTTGGAGGTAAATGTATTTCTTATATTGAGTCCGATTATAGCAACTCGCACATAGGAGACAATGAGAGGGAAATTCCACTGCTGAGCGACGTAGTTATTTCGTGCGTGCACACGAGTGCAGTGCAGTGCCGTGCACGGCATCCCCGTACCTCTGTGACTCCGAAGGGGATGTTGCCGACGTAGAGGCGGCGTGCCTGGCGCGTGAGCTGGCTGCCCACGATGGGTACGGGCATTGCGGCGGGATTCGGCAGGCCGGCCACCGTCGCGGTGGTAGTCGTGGCGATGAGCGCAGTCGCGGGGATCTGACCGGCAGCTGCGAGCAGAGGTACATGGCGCGTTGACGTGCGGCAGTGTCAATTTACCGGCGATATATACATTAAACTAGAACGTAAGACTATTTATATTTCTCTCCAAAGGACTATCTATAATGTTATACAAAGAATGACTGAAATATTTAGCTTTTTAGAGTGTTCTCTGTAACTACTGCAAAAAATAATGTAATCAATTAAATTGAAATAACGGAATTGTATAACATGACCACAAGATGCAACCCAAAAATGCATTGCACTTATGAATGTATAAGCTAGACTGTGTGCAGAGTAAAGGAGAGAGGAGAAACGCTTGCCACGGCTATCCCGAAAGATCACCTGTCGTGCAATCTCTTAACTGACATCAGTTTGAAGCATGAGCATTTAAAGTTAATAGTGTGCAAGGCCATAAGGCACTAGTGCCATCACTGCATTGTCACTAAGTGTCAATGGCCTAATTGATGAAAACTACCGTAAGCTTTTTTAACTACAAATAATGTCTACAGGCTTCAGCCGGACAGCCAAGGCCCCACAGCCTAGGCACATATCTACGTGGGCTGTTTGTTTTTTCAGGTTATATCTTTCTTTAACAGGATGTTATCATAGCAGGTAAAATATTCTACGAACTAGTGGACATTAACACATGTGAATGTATTGTAATTGAGAGTCACAGCACTTGTTTGTTACCGCTAAAAAAACTGAAGGTGGACAATTATAATATTTGAACAATTTTACTTGGTTTTAAGTAGAATCGTTCACGTGTTTATGTTCAGTGATGTTACACGTTGTGCTAATAACCTTGCATGGCTTTGTACTGAAGAGGGGTGATGTGTTCGAAGCCAGGCGGTGGCACGTCCCAGTACTTGTAGGGCTTCTTCTTGCGTGGCTTTCGAGGGGAGCGGCTAAAATGTGAACAAAGGCACAGTCGGTTAGAACGCTCTTTTAAGAGTTCACGTGATTTTTGGCGGATGTGTGCATATCGTCAGTCATTTTTAAACAATGCGGCTAGAAATAATAAGAGGTTATCCTGGAAAATTATGATAATCCATCAATGTTTAAGATGTCCCATGATAGCTTGAAACTTTTACAATCCCCCCCCTTCCATAGAGTCTATTGTATCGAGATGGCCACACAATGACCACAATAGTTTACATTTTCAACCACTTTGCCTACTCTGAAAAACCCTATTCTGGACAATTATATTGTGTTAAATGATAATGGACTCTAATTAAACTTTAATAATATAATAATAATATCAATTTATATAGCGCCTTTCACCCGAGGGTCACAAAGCGCTGCACAAGGGCTTTATCAGAATCACATTATTAAGAATAAAAAATGCCCTGCAATGCACTACATTGCGCTTTGGAAGTTCATGACATTAAAAAAAAGGCTTTATAATTTCTGGCTATAAAAAAGACTGTCTCTGGTGTCGGCCAATCCAGTTTCAACTACCAGTTATCGCAATCTTGACGCCTTGAAAAACGTGTTTATTCGGCGTTTGAACGTCTGTATTATCGCCAGCAACCTCCGGTGGTCAATACCTGCGTATCTTGTCGTCTTTCTCTTTCTTATCGTCTTTTTTATCCTCCTTCTTGTCTTTGTCGCGGGATGGCCGCTCGCGGCTCCGGCTCTTGCGATCACGGTCGCGGTCCCGCTCGCGACTGCGGCTGCGCTTCTTGCGATCGCGGCTGCGCGAGCGGCTCCGCTTCTTGTGTCGCCGCTCCTTCTCCCGCTCTGTGATTTGTATAAAACGTGACCGTGGTTAGTTTGTCGCGAATAACGTTTACATTCGTGTGACCGTGTTAAGTTTACGTCGCTGGGATGGTGAGTTGGAGATTGTGATGGTCTCGTTCTGGCGGTATCGCTAGTTTAAATTTCTGCGATCCTCCTGATGACTGTTCACGTTTAGATAGTTTAATACTGCCACTGAGCTGGTTTGCAATCAGATGGAGTTTAAATATACGACTGAGCTGGCGTGCAATCACAGAGCGAGTTTAAATATACCATTGAGCTAGTTTGCAATCACAGAGGGAGGTTTAAATATACGACTGAGCTGGTTTGCAATCACGGACGGAGTTCAATCCCAAACTCAACCACAGACCCGGGCTCCGTCACCGCCATTTTACCCTCTCTCCCCACGCTCTCCGCGACTAGACGCGCAGTCAACGCGGCGAGAACCCCGCTAAACCCGCCAAACGCTCAGCACGGCGCACTCCCGCGAGAAACATTGGTCGGCGTTTCTTCAAGTTACGTCCACGGCGATGTTTATAGTTTGCACGTTTCTCCTAACGCACGGGGCGGCGCGACTCACGGGGCCTAGTGGCGAGCCTACAGCCCGAGGCCTCCGCTCGCACCCCAGCAGCTCCCGTCTCTCGCCTCACGAGGCGGCATAACGCCACGCCAGCGGCGACAATCACCACAGCAAGCAAGCAACGAAATGCAAACGAACCGGGGCCGAACAAGCGTTTACACACTCCTTCACAAAATCGTGTTAAGGTGCAGACGACCGCGCGTTGGGCCGCGAGCGGAGCCTGCGCTCGCCTGGCCACCCTCCCCTCGCGGCTCATCGTCCGAACGACGTGGGTCCCGCGGCCTCACCGATGCGGTTTTCGTTCATCTGCTTCTCCAGCTCGGCGAATTCCGACATGATGCCGGTATAGCTGTTGTCGGGTCGGGTCGGCTTGCTGCTGTTCTTGACGGTGAGTGGGCGGCAGCGCGGCGACGTTCACCACCGCTTTGTGCTGTGCTCTCCCACAATGCAGCGGACTCACGTGGCCGGGGTGCCCACCCCGTATTCTCCCGCCTTCTCATTGCACCCCTCTGACCCCTCCCCTCCAGCCCGTCCACCCCCCCCTTACCCAGATTTTGATAAACCTGTCAGGGGAAGACTTAGACTCTTAGAGATTTCCGAGGGCAACTGCTTAAAGAAAAGACGAAAATTGGACAAGCAGGATGTGTGGTAGGGTGGCGCAGTGGTAACATATGCGCCTCACAGCAAGAACCCTCTAGGTTTGAATCTCGGCTCGGGCGCCTTTCTATGTGGAGTTTGTGTGTTCTCCCCCTGTTCTGCGTGGATTTCCTCCGGGTTCTCCGGGTTCCTCCCGCGCCCATTTAGCCTATTAATTAATGAGTGTTTTTTGTTGTTGGAGGAAACTGGAGAACGTGGAGGAAACCCACGCAGAACTGGGGGAGAACACGCACACTCCACACAGAAAGGCCTGCCCGAGGCAGGAAACGAACCGCCTCGGGAAGGACTCTCTGTGAGACGCAGATGTTACCACTGCGCCACCCTGGCACCCAAAGTATACATCACGCAGCCTCACATACAGTAACACGACCCTTAAAGATGCTGATTGCAATGTAATCAATGTGGTATGAGATTTGAGAGCGCAGGGTTCAAACCTACTTTTGGAGTGATGTGGTCTGGTTTTGAGTGTGGGTGTCGAATGTGAAAAGCAGAATTGGGATACGTGATATGCATTGAGGGCGGCACGGTGGCGTAGTGGATAGCGTTGCCGCCTCACAGCAAGTAGTGCCTGGGTTGGAATCCCGGCTCGGGGGCCTTTCTGTGTCGAGTTTGCATGTTCTCCCCGTGTCCGCGTGGGTTTTCGCTGGACACTCCGGTTTCCTCCCACCGTCTAAAGACATGCTGCCAGGTTAATTAGCCTACTGAATAAATTGCCCTAGGTGCCCTGCGATGAACTGGCGTCCCATCCTCGGTATCCCCCTGCCTTGTGCCCTGTGTCTGCCGGGATAGGCTCCGGCTCACCGCAACACTGTCCGGGATTTAGCGGTTTCAGAAAATGGATGGATGGATATATAAATATAATATACTTATAAACTATACTCCCACTCCCTTATATTTCGTAATTTAAGCCACAGCTCGTTTTTGGAAGTCAATCATGTAATTCACAATGTGTACATTTCAGTCTTGATAACTGTCGAATTCTTGGTACGTTTGTGTAATCATTTTTTGTTTATTTACATTATCCCTGCTAAATGTTTCGCGCCAATCTCTAACGCTGTGACCCCCCCCACTCGCCCGTGACCCGCGCCGCGTTGCATTGTGGGTCGCTCATCATGGCCGAAGCGGGAGACGGTGAGGAAAATAACACAACTCACTCACCTCGTCACTCAATCACCCCGCCTCACCTCCTCACCCCACTCACCTCACATACTCACCCCACATCACCCACTTCATCATCGACACATTTGTGTGAGGGGGAAAAAACACTCTGAAAATAGATGCTTTTTGACGTGAACCGCTCTTCGCACGTTCGATTCCGTAGCGCGGATAGGCAAGCTGCGCGCCCCCATTGGCCCGCGACGCCCACGTGACCCCGCCCCCGGCCAATGTGTGTTCGGGGATTGCCTATCCGCTGTGTGAAATGCAACGCGACCGTTCCCACAACCCCTATTGGCTTTTAACGTCGGCGCGTTTAAATGGTAAAACATTATTTTAAGGAATTGTTTTCTTAAGTTGAATAAAACGGGCGACGAGAGGGAGATTGAAGGTGAGACGCGGGTAAAGATTTGATACGGTGATGTGTCATGTTCGATCGGGAGTGGGGGGGTCGGTGTCGGACTTTCTCGGGCCGCCTTGCGTGAGAAGAAGACCCCCAGGAGGCGGCTTGGAAAGATCGTAGGCTTCACTAGGAGACCGAACAAAAAACTAGGCCGCAAATCCTATCATTAACATTGGGGGGCTCTCTCCTTTCTCTTTAACGCTGGCTCCTGTCTTTAACACTGGCTCCTGTTTCTATCGCTGGCTCCTAGCTCTAACGCTGGCTACAGTCTCTAACACCGGCTCCTGTCTTTAACGCTGGCTCCTGTCTCTAACGCTGGCTCCTGTCTCTAATACTGGCTCCTGTTTCTAACACTGGCTCCCATCTCTAACGCTGGCTCCTATCTCTAACGCTGGCCCCAATCTCTAACACTGGTTCCTGTTTCTAACGCTGGCTCCTAGCTCTAACGCTGGCTGCTGTCTCTAACACTGGCTCCTATCTTTAACACTGCCGTGTCGACCTTCATAGGTGCTGCTCGCTAACGGCACTTGACCCTCCAGTCTGTTAAGGGTACACGGGGATATTTGTCTTTGTGTGGTTTTCAGACCGATTTGGGAAGACTATTGCACTATGGTGAAATTCTCGCTTCCAGCCTTCATCGGCTAGTTGAGACCAGGCCACTGTGGGTGTAATTGGGGTCCTATGTGTACGCCCACCACCGGCGTGGAAGAATGGCAGGCGCATCCTACAGATGACAAGGCGATGGTCAGAGGGCAGATCAGCTCCACGGTAGGTCCTGGTGTCAAGGACATGTAGTCCAGCAGATGTTCTTGCTTGGAACCGGCATGCATCCATGATGTTGTGTGGATGCGCCGATGACGGAACAGCGTGTTGGTGATTACGAGACCATGGGCTGCACAGAAGTCTAGCAGCCTCCTACCGTTGTTATTGAGCTGTCCTGGCCCATGCCTACCAATCACTCCGGCCCAGGTATCTTCGTCCTGGCCCACTCGGGTATTAAAGTCACCTAGCAGGGTGATTCGATCCCAAGGGGCCACTTTAGCCAGCACCTGGGACAGGAGGTCATAGAAGGCATCTGACTCATCGGCCTTGCCTGCATCCCTTCACCGATGTTCGTCTTTGGTAGGGGCGCAAGCCACCACCACCATTCCTCGCCTCCCATTAATGGGGAGGTGAGCCCACTTTAGCCTGGGACTCACAGGTTCCCACACTTCACCGCCACGCTCCCACGCCGCCTTCATTCTTTTATTCAGAAGAAGAGCCACTCACTGTTGTCCGGCAGTTTCCTGCCCCGAGTGGAGGACTGTCCACCCCTCATGATGACTGGAGCCAGAACCAGTCCATCAGACCTCCTGTATTCAACAGAGGTCCAGGCAGCACCGGTCTAGCTCCCGACAGAGGAGTGGCAGCCTCTCCTCTGCGACGAGCGTTCTCACATTCCACGTGGCCACACGCAGTGGCTTCATGGTTTAGTGGTAGTTTAGTTAAAGGTGGAGGGGTTACCAGCCCCTTGCACCCGACCAGAGCCCCCTTGGCCGCAGCGATGGCTTTTATGATAGCCACCACAGCATTACCGACCGGCACCACTGCGTTAACCACTGAGCCACTGCTCCCCACTCACACACACACTCACCTAGTCACCCACCCACTCACACAGTCAATCATGCATTCAGTCACTCACACACACTCACACACACAGATATACAGACACACACAGACACTCACTTAGAGACACGGGGAGAGAGAGAGGTAGAGAGAGGGGAGACACGGGGAGATGGATGTTTATTATTACAGTAGAAAAATACCCAGTGCGCTTGCAAGTTCTTTACGGGACTCCTGCATTGACACAACAAACATGCAAGTTGCTGACAAAAATTAAAGTATATACAAGATTAATAAATAACCAAACAGAATTTTCATCAACCAAAAAAACCATTTACACACAGCATTGCACACATTTTTCAAATAAAATAGTCCAAAATACATAGCATTGCACACATTTTAGATTAAGGCTGGTGCATTGCGATAGTGAAAACAAACTGAAGCATATTAAGGGTAAACATAATTAACGTTAAGACGGAAGAGTGCAAAAAATGTGAACCTTTAGAACACGAATCAAGATTAGCAATCACAACTAGGCAGAAATGTCAATTCCAACTGGGGCTAAGTTTAGTAATGGACGGTAGTGACTAGCTTCAAGCTCATGGCTATACAGAGAGACCCACATACTCACTCCCCGCTCACCACCCACCCGCTCACCCACTTGCTCACCCTGCGTGTGTGTGCATATATGTGTGTGTGAGTAGAAAAGCTGATGTCAGGGTCCGTCTTGAAACCCGCAACACTGCATCCTCCTGCTTCCCTGGGTGAGTCACC
>JAZEWU010000037.1:5064374-5074494 GCA_036362915.1 Geotria australis | reverse complement strand
AATTTGACCATCGCGCTGCTTCGAAGAATCGCTAAGAAGAAGCGAGCACCTATGAAGGTCGACACGGCACACGAGGGGGTGGGTGACCAGCACCACGCCACCTACTCACCCACCCGCCCACTCACAGACTCACACAGACACCGCTAAACCCGTCAAACGCTTAACACTGCACACTCCCGCGAGAAACATTGGTCGGCGTTTCTTCCAGTAACTTCCACGGCGATGTTTATAGTTTGCGCGTTTCTCCTCACGCACGGGGCACATCTCCAACCGGAGCATTTCATCCCAAAGGAGCATTCTGTTGTCATACAGCGCGCTCCCACAATGCAGCGGGGTCACGTGGCCGCCCATACTTTGCTAAGCCTGTCACGGGAAGACTTAGAGATTTACCGAGGGTAACTGCTTAAAGAAAAGACGAAAATTGGACAAACAGGGTGAATGGTAACATTAGACTCACGAGGTTTTCTGTTAGCTAACGGTGGCTGTCAGCTAAATGACACGATGTTCCACAGCATCATTTGCCTTCTAGTGTGAATTAGTTACATTTTTGTATTAGCAACATATCTTTCCATTATTTCCAAATATTTGCATTATCTGGAAGTATGTAAAGTACTTACGGCTGATACAAGAAGGTGATCTTATAGTGATGGACTGGCATCTCATCCAGGGTATAGCCCTGCCTTGCGCCCTGTGTTTGTCGGGATAAGTTCCGGCTCACCGAAACCCTGTACAGGATTAAACAGTTTCTGACAATGAGATGAGATGATATATTAGAATGTATCAGAGTAACATCCAATAGTCCGGCATCTGTGCTGAGGGTGCATGGCATATACTTGGTATTGCCTGCGAATTCTAACAAACACTTCGAGGCCAAGCTTCTTCTTCTTCTTTGCGATTCTTCGAAGCAGCACGATGGTCAGCCTCTGGACATCGTTGTCTTTCAGCTCGGCCTCGAAGTGTTTGGTAGAATTCGCAGGCAATACCAAGTACTACCTGACAGGGATCGCGACGTGAACGCTTCTACCTGAAAGACAACGATGTCCAGAAGCTGACCATCGTGCTTCGAAGATTCGCAAAGAAGATGAAGGACATGGCATTCTTCTTCTTTTCGATTCTTCGAAGCGTAATGGTTATATGACAGTTTCCCATTTCTTTACACATGGCATTAACTACAGCGTAAATGGAGAGCTGACAAAAATGTAGAACTTTCAAAATTCGCCCCTCCCAGACCTCCATGGTTGGCGCTGTGGGATTCTGAAAGTTCACCCTAGTCAAACCGAAAAAGGGGAAGCAAAGTGTTATAAATAGCGGAAAACTGTCAATGTATCCTGTTCACCAAGCAAACGATACCAGCGACAAGCCGAATCATTTAACATTTGTTGGTGTGTCCATCGGTCTCAGCATGATGGCAGGTACGCGTGTGAGTGGTTGCGTAAACACGAGCATTTTCCTCTCACAGTGCCGACATGTTCAAACAATCTCTGATGCTCGATGTGCCTCATGAAGCCGATTGCAATTATCAGCGAAACGTACGGGTTTGTAAATGTTACGGGTTTGCTGGTGTGCTGAACTAGTAAAGGATTGGCACGTTCTGTTTATGTGACAAACCTTATCCATTGGCTGGCTGTGTTGGGTGGAGGCGAGTTTACGACAATTATTTTTTACGTGACCCAACCTAAGTGCTTTCTTATGGATATTGGTCACGAAAGCCTTCATGATAAATAATCAAACTTCTTTTTTCGATTCTTCGAAGCGTAATGGTTACACGACAGTTTCCCATTTCTTTACACAGTTCTTTGCTTTATTATTGGACTCAAACAAGACGTTAACTTATGAAAGACTATGTACCGTTGTAAATAATGACATTTAGGACATTTTCTGTTGGTAAACTGAATGACTATGACGTACTTCACATGGGAACATTTTTACTGTTGTCATTATATATTACAGAAAACTGTTGACATTATATATTATGGTTTACCGCAAAATTGACTTTTACATTACTTAGGAAAGGATTCATGAGGAACTGCTCTGCGAATTCTTTGTTTTGCAAAATTGCGGGTCTGAAATTGATGACAAACGTGAAAACATCTTTGTTATGCCATTTTATTCGTGCCAGCAACATATCCTTGTTACTGTACTTGATTTAGGTTTTCACGGCTCGATTCATGATGCTCTTCAAAACCGTTCTTTCGGGATAGCCGTGTCACTGAGCGCTCTCCCTCTCTCCATCGTGAAGTTTCACTTCCCAAGTTTAAAACGCCTGCTGACGCTTCCAACATGGGAAGCGAATAGACACTTTTACAAAGTGTCCAGTTCGCAAGCAGGAACACATGCTTGTGGCAAAAGCATGCAAACAGAATGCTTTGAGACAATGTGCATTGTCCTTAAAACTGATCGGCCCAGACCAAATAGCTTTCTTTAGAGCCGAATCTCAGTGCTCGCCAAGAGTTATAATAAAATAGCATTTATAGAGCGCCTTCACCCAAGGGTCGCAAAGCGCTGCACAAGGCTATGGCGAGAAGGGCATGTCAACAACATCAACTCAGATTAACTGAGAGTTGCGAAAAGGCAAGCAGTTTTGGACAATGCAAACACATGTCAACGAATCCGTAGCTAGGGTCGAGCTGTTAAGGCTATGGGTACCTTTTTGCCAGTATACAAATCATGTAAAACAATATAGAGGTTTTACCCTTTCTGGCAATGAAGCAGGAAGTGTTGCCAGAAAAGGTCAAATCTCGTATATTTTTTACATCATTTGTATACTGGCAAAAAGGCACCAATAGATTATAATATTTAACTTCTATAACTGACGGTTGTAACTGTGAACGATATCATGTATTTTTTGCTTTAGAAATAAAGTGTTATTCTGGTTTACGCTTACATGCATCGTCAATGTTGGAGTATTCGATCATGGATAGAGGTCAGTGGTGTCTGTTGTTTATGCATCAACAGACACGGTGCGAATTTAACTTGTTTTATGTGCACAGATCTTTGTAACGGCACCAAGAGTTATAAATTAGAGTCTAGGTGTCGTCAGCCATTCAATAGACGTTGGTTGTGAGCTGATGGATTGCTTTGGTCTTGATGGGGACAAGCTACTGCACGTGTTCAAATTGTTTTTTATTTGTTGCAAACAGATGCATTTTCGAAATTGTTTTTTCCAGTAAACTGATGGCATTTCCTGTTTTAAATTAGTCACTACTTACCCGCCCCTCGCCCCCCCCCCAAGATTAATAAGTAATACATAAATACAATGTATAACTCGTGGCGCATATTCATAAAATTTCGAAGGTATTCATTCGAAGAGGCGCAAGGAAACCGCAAAGAGGCAGGAGAGGAGGGAAGGCATCCAGGCGGTTTTCCGGTGCCAAAATTTTGCCACCTACTGTGTCCTTAATATTATGTTATCGGCCAATTAATTAACGAGTGTTTTTCTGTTGTTGGAGGGAACTGGAGAACCCGGAGGAAACCCACGCAGAACAGGGGGGGAACACCCACACCCCACACAGATAGTCCTGCCCGAGGCAGGAATCGAACCGCCTCGGGAAGGAATTTCTGTGAGACGCAGATGTTACCACTGCGCCACCCTGGCACCCAAAGTATACATCACGCAGCCTCACATATAGTAACGCGTCCCTTAAACATGCTGACTGCAATGTACTCAATGTGGTATCAGATTTGAGAGCACAGGGTTCAAACCTACTTTTGGGGTGATGTGGTCTGGTTTGGAGTGTGGGTGTCGAATGTGAAAAGCAGAATTGGGATATGTGACATGCATTGATATGCAGCTTTTTCCACAGACGATTCCCGTCCATCGCGTGACCAGCGTGTTTACTGTTGCTCGATGCGGACCGTTGTGTTCCTGATATTTGTAATGAACATGGTCCTCGCTGTCATCTTGGCGACCAGCATCTTCTACCGTGCGTTTCTCATCAGACACATGCGCAATATAAATAATATGCATGTCACAATTCACTCACGTAGATGTTTTTCACTCAACGTTCATGCCTTGAATCACGTTGCTAGGTCTCTTTTTAATGGTCAGAAAATACCCAATGACAACCCATCACTATTGGTTGATAAACGTTATCGACATGTGCTAAATGTCAGCAGATTTGACATTTTGGGTCGGGTAATTTTGAGCAAACTGTGTGGCACAATGCAGTACTCTCAAATGTGTTTTTTCTCTTCAGTTTTCCATTCAATTACATCCACCACCACGAGCTTTAAAGAGGAACAGAATGTCATGATGGACCATCTGGATGTTGCAAATTGTAAGTACACATTTGGACACGCGTTACATGATCCAGACATTACTTTATCATAACAGCATTACTTGATCATACGTCACCAATACAGGCATCCATGATATTAATCCTGGCTCGGTTGCCTTTCTTTGTGGAGTTTGCATGTTCTCCCCGCGTCCGTGTGGGTTTTCGCAAGGCACTCCGGTTTCCTCCCACAGTCCAAAGATATGCTGCTGCATAGGTGAATTGGCCTGCGGACTAAATTGTAGGAGGGATGAGCGAGAGGGGGGGGGAGGTGGTGGGAGGTGGTGGGAGGGGGGGGATTTGACAGCAGTACGCCAAGTGAAACGAGGCAAAAGTTCTGACTTCAACACCATCGCCATCATCAGATCAACATTACAAGCTAGCAGCATAGATAGATAGAGGTTTATTATTAAAGCAGAAAGATACCTAGTGAGCTTTCAAGCTATTTACGGGTCTCCTGCGACACAACACGCGACATCCCTATCGTCTTCAGGTTCTAATGGGAGCCTGGATGACAAGTTGTCTGTGACCGTTTGCTCATGCAGACTTTGCTCTGCCGCCGCTGGATGAAATAATGCTTCGGTGAATTAATCCCTGTTTAAATGTGTTGTTATTCCAGATGCAATTGACAACATTAACGGGAAGATCAGGGACCTGACGCTGACGATGCAGCAGCAGCAGATAGACCAGATCAAAAACAACCAGCAAACATGCCCTGAAACGAGTAAGAAATAAAACGCTAACATCACTATTCAATACTTGCATCGATATAATATAGGCTGGGCGATACGGTGGCGCAGTAGGTGGCGCAGTAATAATAGCATTTGTAGAGCGCCTTTCACCCGAGGGTCACAAAGCGCTGCACAAGGGCCGCGGAGAGAACGGCATGCCAACAACGACAACAAAATAAAAAATAAAATAAAACAACTAAGAAAAAGCAAAGCAACAAAAAATAAATGATTCGGGCTACTTCGAATACACCGTGAAACTGGCAATCTTAAGAGCGGCAAAAATCTACCAGCGTCCCCTAAGATGGCCGTCATTTCCTTAAAGACAAACACGGAGGGAGACAGGGAGGGAGGGTGAGCGACAGGGGGGGACACAGGGACACAGAGACAGGAAGACAGAGAGACAGACACGAGGGGGAAACAACGCCAATCCAAATCAAACAATCAATGCCTGCAGTAAGTAGCGCTGCCGCCTCACAGCAAGAAAGTCCCGGTGGAGTTTGCGTGGGTTTTCGCCAGGCACTCCGGTTTCTTCCCACAGTCCAAAGACATGCTGCTGCATAGGTTAATTGGCCTGCGGACTAAAAATCCCCACACATTAAATGAATTGGCCGATAACATCGAACTACATAGGACGCAGCGTGTGGCAATATGTTGGCGCCGGCAAACAGCCTGGCTGCCTCCTCCGCCTCCCTGCGGTTTCCTCACGCCTCTGAGTCGTTCTCTCTTCGAATGAATACCTTCGACAGTGAATGAATATGTGCGCGTTATAAATAGAGTTGATTATTATTATAAGTGATCTCTCCCCTCTCCAAACACAAACATGTTTTTTTCCGTAAAATTAACTCGTAGGCTTTTATGACCAATGTTGATGCTGAGTGTAAGCCTCAGCGAAACGTCGGTACCATCTTTTAAGGTAAGTGATGCATGTACTCGCTCGTTTGCTCCAACATATCGACGGGTGCACTTCACTTACACACTTTTTTCACATGACCTAAACTCATAAACAGAGCTTCACTATGTTTTTTTCCAGCAACCGTGCCATGCCCGAATGAAGTGTTCCAGGTGGTTAGTATTATGAAGACTTACAATGATGCACGAGCTTATTGCAAAAGCATTGGCGGGGATCTGGCAAACCCAAAGTCCCTCGCAGAGAATGAGAAATTACGAAACCTCCTCAAGCAAGATCTGACGTTAATTGGACTTAATGACATAGAGTCGGAAGGCACATTTGTATATTCAGATGGAACACCACTATCTGGCTTCATACAATGGCATTCAGGGGAACCTAACAATATGGGTAATGAAGACTGTGTTGCAATGAAATTGAATGGAAACTGGAATGATATACCATGTGGAGAGAACTTCGAATTCTTCTGTGACACTTCAAAACGTAGCGGCACTTAGATTACAGTGTACACCCATACCTCGGAATCGGCGCGTGATCTGTTTCAAACAACCTACGCGGATGGCAAATTTTGCGAATAGTACCATGACCGTTGCTCTTCAGAGCTGTTTTTTTCGGGATAACCATGTCGAGTGCTCTCCCTCGCGACGTTTCGCCTCCCACGTTGGAAGCATCATCAGGTGTTCTTCCAACGTGGAAGGCGAAACGTCCTGAGGGGGAGAGATGGATATCACTCGACACGGCTATCCCGAAAGAACGGCTCTGAAGAGCAACCACCTTGAATGGAGCCGTGAAAACCTACATCAGTACAGTACCATGACCCTCATATACATGCCCATTGGCCCTAAATGCCATGAATAAACACTCACACAGTATATGTGGGGAAAAAGCTGAAAACAAAACATTTGAACATGCAACGATACAAATGCGTTACCAGTGGCGGTAGTCATCCTAACTTGGTAGTCTACCAGTCTCGGGTTATGGTCCACAGGTATTTGACATCGCGCCCTCTGTACCGTGACCGGGAGGGGAGGAGGCCAATATGTACAGAATTTCTTCTCAGCGACATTTCAGGATTCGCGAAACGCAAATTCGCGGATAACGAGGTATGGGTGTATAGCTATTGTTTATGTGGAATATACATTGCAGATATTTTATGATCCACAATTGTTTATGGGTTAGGCCACTTAGCAGTTTTTTGCAAAAAATGATTGTCAAATCTCCACCACCACCATGATTGTGGCGTTTATAACGGTATTATTTGTACGGCTAACTTTGTACTTTGTCCAGTTGAATGGCAATAGGACCGAGGTGCTGCTTGTCGGTTCTCCTCATCGGTTGACTCAAACCTGTTATCTCAGTTTGTTGTATGACGGCCATATCACCGACTTTTGAGACACATTCAAAATCTAACAAGTTGCATCCTGGCATTTATGAAATATTGCCCGGCTACGCTCCAATTTATCTTTATCTGAAAAACTGGTTCATTCGTTAGTTTTGTCAAGAATTGTTTACAGTAATGCCTTGCTCTCTGCCATCTCAAAGACGAACTAAAATGCTGCTGCCAGGGTTCTGACCAGCATTTCCATAAATCCAGTGCTGACATCTTTTGACTGGCAGCCAGTCAGGTTCTGGGTCGACTACAAAATCTTCATACCACCTTCAAGGCAATCAATGACATTGCTCCAGCAGATACCTCAAATCCTCTTCACCCACTATGTTCATCCAATATTTATTCGGTGTAGTACTGTACTCATAAAATCGAGTGTCGGAATGTACCCTATGCTTCCTTCCTCCACAACTTGAAGCAGACCAACGTGGGGGTCAAAGTCAAAATAAACCCCCAACCCACATAGCGTGGGGACACTCGCATCCGGCAGTGGATTGACAAAAGACATGTACGTGACAGGCATACTGTACAGAATTATGCAGCATTGAACGATGACCATGTACTACTCTCTGTTGGCATTTGCTTAGCCAATGAATGCATGTATTTTTGTTTTGTAATCTCTTAAGAGTTAGTTGTTTTGTATAACTAAATTCTGTATCAATGTATACGAATTATAGCTACATAAAAAAACCACATTCATCTCATTTGTTACGTGATTCTTGTTATTTTGCCTATATTTTACGAGTTTTCAGCAGCGCGACCCAATCCACAATGTGGAGACTATACCAGTTGTGAGGCGGATGACTGACCGTGCCTATAATCCGCAAAAAAGTGCAACATCAAAATATCCATTTTTGGGGGGGGAAAAACCAAAAATAAATGGAGTAAATCTACCATCATGATTTCACTGTGGACTTCAAGCATAAAAAAGTCTCCTGGTCAACAGACCACATCAACAGTTAGGCTGTGTGACTTTAAAAGGCAAAATACATATTTTTCCCTTTTGGATCTCCCATTTTCCTGTGCGTCTCCGTTTGTCTATATCGCCATTTTTCGAGCGCCCTTCATCTCTCCTCTTTTCCGATTGTCACACCATATTGGGAGTGTGTTTTTAGTAGGTGCGGTGGGCTTAAAAAATAATGCAGTATTTGCAGGTTTCAGGAAACCCTACAAATGAAAAAATGTTCCAAAACTCGGATTTTCGGAGCCTCACCCCACGTGACTCACAGGCGCGCTGGTAAATTTATAATTCTCCCACTAAACGGGATGGATTTTTTTTTATTCTACTGCACTGTTCTGAAGTAGGTTTTCAACTGCACTGATGTATTGAAAAATGCTATCAATCCAAGAACAGAGCTGTCCTTTATAACGCGCACATATTCATTCACTGTCTAAGGTACTCATTCGACAAGAGAACAACTCAGGCGCGAGGAAAGCAGAGGCGAAGGAGGCAGCCAGGATACCCGTGTCGAAAGTTCCCCCTCTGTTCCCCACTCGACACGACTATTCCCTTTTAACTGCGATGAAGAGCAACCAACATGAATTGAGCCGTGAAAACCTACATCAGTATAATCCAAGAACAAATCCATTGTGTTTCTGTGTAAACATTTCTAATCAAGTTTTTTCAAACTGCTGATCCCACTCATTTACCGACATCATCAGATATTCCATAAATCCAAAAACTTTATTTTTGAAAATGTTTTCCAACTAAGATTGAAAGTGTTACTTCCAATGTATAGCAAATGGTGATATGATGACTGTAATTGCTTCATTTTCAGTAGCATAACTAATATTTTTTGCAAAAGAAACACAACACATGAACAATTATAGTAAACAATAATGATGCGTGATTAACTAACAATATAATGGCTCGAATGCTTCAATATTCAGTGATAAAAATCAGATAGTACCAAAAAGCCAACCCAACATGAACAGAAATAATATACATATAGCTGAAGGCATTAACACGGCCTTACATTTCCAAGATATGCACAGACCCATATATATATATAAAACACAGTATCACCATAGGAAAAATATTCCGTTTTCTGCCCAGAGATGATGTGTGGAAGGCCCTGACGAGCGTTCAAGTATACAGGAACTGAATTCAATACTCCAAGCTGGCAATGCAGCTTGCGTATCCACGAGATAGCACATTCAAAATATCAAACATTAAAGACTATTTATTGCACTTACATATGCAATGGATAACGTTCTGCTCATTATTCTTCAAGTAAACACAGATAAGGCTCTAAAATAAATAAGAAAATACAGGATTAAAATCAGGTTCATGTCAGAAAGTTGTCAAGCACAGTCGTTTGAAATTAACCTTTGATTTGTAGCTCATGTGACCTATAGAAGGCAGTAGTACCAGGAGGCAGGCTGCTTTATATGTTTGGCTTTCCCCCTATGAATTCTGATTTTTTTGATTTTTTGCATCACCTCTGAAAAAAAATAATTCCTGAGCTGCAGTGAGAATATCCAAGGTTAATAATTCAACTGACGAGAAATGTGTATATTTACAGTCGAGAAACACTATTTTACACCAAAGCAAATTGTTGATGAATTGCGATTGTTCATTATGCATGCCTAGCATGTGTCCTGACATTTCACAATGGTAGATCTTGACCTGAATCTTGAGTAGCATGAATTTTGCGACAATTTTAAGCATAGATTATATACCTTTACACCTCCGACTAAAGGAGTGTGGCGTCAGCAAGGGCATTGGGCTGTAAAATTCAATACCCCCACCAGTGAGGGGCATCTGAGATTATGGGGATTTTTGGATCTGCCCTGAATTGGCTGGGATCCTATCTTTCCG
>JAZEWU010000037.1:5036516-5051351 GCA_036362915.1 Geotria australis | reverse complement strand
GGCACTTTCAGCATTAAGGCCCGAGATGTATTGAGTGCGGCAGCGTCTTGGGATGTTCTTGCGGGCTGCTTGGTGCTTAAGGTGTAAAATACACAGGTAATTGCACCGAGCATAAGGAAGTGATTGCCATGACTGCAATAGAAGCCGTTTCAACCGATACATATACGAACCGGTTTGTTGTAAAAAAAATATTATACATGTTTAATTCTGAATACAGGGATACCTCTTAACGAAGTCGCGGCCAACAAATTTTCGTTTGACGGCCAACAACAAAAATATTCATTAATACATATTCTATAATAGTAAGTGTAGTTGCACTTGCACTGCACTCCCAAGGCTCCTGTGAACCATACACTGTCTATAACATCCTTAGGGTATTATTTTTGCAATTATACTGCATTATTACTAAAACTAGTACAGTATTATCATTAAAGTATTAGTTTTATAAACACTGTACAGTTATAATGAACCATGTTATAATGACCTCTATTAACCGATATATCGTTTAGCGGACTAGTCTCAAGAACGCGTCTTAACCATTAAAAGAGGTATGCCTGTACTTATGTGGAAGTCTAGATCATATTATTGCTATTGTGTTTTCTGTCATGATGTTTTTAACTGTGTTTGAACTTGTTGGCACTATAATTGATTTAGGTTCAGATATACCTTCAACACCGCCACCTGTATGTATGTACCCGTATTTTGTTCATATTGATGTATAGACTGCAGAGACTTATAACGAATGCTCGAAAATAACCCATTGCGAAAGAGGAAACAAAGACTTTAGCACAAGTAGGCACATAAACAATATCACTAAATCAAAGACCAAACTGAACATTACAGTGGAATATTCTGATCAGCAGCCACACAAGGCAGCCGTGTTGCTATTATACAGGGTTCAGCAAGATGGTCCATTCTACTGGAAAGTAAAACTTAAAAAAAGGAAAGTTATCTTTGTGTTTTAAAATGTGTAATAATGTGTTTTAAAAGGTCCCAATGAAAGTTCCGCGGGCTCCTAAATGTCACTTCCTCTCGTCATGTTCAAGAAATCTTTACACCAGGTGGCTCAGTTGACAAGATCGTTTCAATCACCATCAGAAGCCGTTCCTGAAAGCAGAATTAAATATACGCCCGCACTAAATTCGAACCAGAGATCTTCTTGCTTTGAAGCGGCAACGCTACTCACCGCGCCAACGTACCTATATGGTATTTGCTGATAAAGCATTTAGACGAATGTATAGAGTTTGAGAATGTCAGTCAAAGATGGAGAGCCCCTATCCAGACAGTTTTCCTCCACACCCTGTAAAAAAACCCCGGGGCTTTTTGAATACTATGCACAACTGTGCAACAGTTACCGTCACCGGCCATGACTAATCGCTGCTGGATCACTGTAAGAGAGGCTGAGAAGGAAAACAACCCTCTGCAGTACTGTCATTGTACTGCATATGTGAGTGTACTGCATTATTAAACAGTACTGTAGCGTTATAGAGTACTGCGCACATACAACACATAGTACTGTACTTCTAAGAGCCCCAAGACTTAAAAAGTCACATTAATCAGGTAATTAACTTTTGTCCTGGGTATGTCTTGTGAAGACGTCTAGGCAGAGTGGAAGAGTAGGCCAAATACCCCTCTATACTCTAGAGGGGATCTCTAGAGCTCCCTCTAGTGGAGCGGTCCTTACGCCGGCAGTGACGAGAGCAAGACATGACAGGCCTGCACCTTATACTGGTTCACTTCTTAAATAATTAAAGTAAAAATTGCACGTTAATATACAGTACACTGTACGCATAAGTAATTGCACTAAACGGATGTACTCTATATATACAGTATTATTACCGTTATATCGCTAGGTTTACAATCAGTGCTCACTCAGGTCGCCACTCAAAAATCACAATCGGTGCATACGCTGAAATCGCGGTAGGAGTTCGACTCGACCCATCATCTTCTCCGAGTTCGATAAATGTCGGTACGAATTTGATGCTTGGGTCACGGCGGCCACTGGGTTGAATGAAACGCAGCTCTTTAACTCTTTAAAGAACGTTGAGATACAGTACTGTAGTGGATTGTAAGACACTCCAGAAAGTAATACGCAGCCTAAGCTTGTGGCCCGGTGTTAAATAAAAAAATAAGTTAGTTTACAAAACTGGTCACACACCGCATTATAAGACGCTAAAACTCTTGCTTTTCAAATACAGTGCGTCTTACAATAAGGAACATACACGGTGTTTGTAGTGTAAGCATCTCGGCGCTGAGCACACGTACAAAGATATATCGATTGTTATTGTACTCCTAATCAAACACATTAGGGTACTTATCACTTAAACTGATAACAACACTGCAGTACAGTACTTTACTGAGGTCGCTGCTGCGTTTCCAGTGATACAGAAGTACAATTTAACAGCGACTCGTTTCGGGCAATGGGCCTTCTTGACAGCACATCATTAAAGGCCATTCGTTTCCCGAAACGACCACTTCTAACTACCCAGGCGTCAACACACAACGTAAGGCCGACGTTATAGAGTGATGGTGCGGTTTGTACTCACAAAATCACTAGCTTCGGCGCCGTTAACGATACTTGGCCGACAGTCCGACGTCACCGTCCATAACAACGCCACGACACTCTGCTACCAAAACACGTGGGCCGGGCGCTGGGTGCTTTCCAAGTTGCTCAACGTTAGCATAGTATACATTAGAACCGCAGGCAGCATTCCTCTGTTAACCAGTTTATTGGAATGTTTCCCTGCCTTTTAATTAGCTCTTCCTCGTGCACAGCGAGTAAGGTTTTTGATAATTGGCCAGCAGCCACTATCCAACGCGCCAGCCAACCCCACCACAGCAAACAGCGAATGGCTGTGAATTGGCAAGAGGGCTTTTCGTGAGAGGCGGCCGCTGGCTTGTGCCCAATGAATGAAGTTACCGTCCACTGGGGGTTATTTGTGTTCCTTGCTGGCTCTGAGTCATAACTATTACTTGCCACAATGAATTAAGCAATGTCATGTAGTCTCAATAACAGACCGCACTTTGACCAATACCTACTGAACCCAACAACACAACACTGTCTCGCTCGCTTCAACGGAAGCTGTTCAACCATGTGAGAATTCACATATGAAGCGATGCCAGATACGTCATACTAAGTATTGAGTGACAGCCTGAATTCAAGAGACCAGGTTTAGGACTCCAATTTTCAAGGTAAAGCAATGAAGAAAATCAATCAGAATAAAAAAACCACTGCATCACATGAGGAAGGAAAACAAATGCACATACATAAATCAACGTTAAATCAACGCTAGATATTAAATTCCCTGCAGCTTAAAATTGGCTCGGACAGATTACTGACAGATTGATCACAGCACACATTTCAACACTAAGCTACGCAAAAGTTAAACAGATGGAGGTTGACCAGAGCATTGTCTCACATCCTTGTCTCACATTACATCAAATTGATTTGTGACCCTCGGGTGAAAGGCGCTATATAAATTGAATTATTATTATTATTATTATTTGTTAAACCGGGTGAGAACTTAAGACTCCAGGAAGTCTAATTTGCAAGAGCGACCTGGAAGTACCATCAGTGTTTCACATCACCTCGCGTTTCTCACACGTATCAGTTCCCTAAGAGATGCACGACTGAAGGTACAGGAGATGATACATTCACTATCATTACCTGTAGAGGGTCGCGGGGGGCTGCAGGCAGGGCTATTACCCATGATGGGACACTAGTTCATCGCAGGGCACCGGGGGCAACATTATAGGTCAATTCACCCAAGCGGGAGCAGCAGCGTATGGAGTGTGGGATGAAACCCACGCGGACATGGGAAGAACTGCAAAAGCCACACAGAAAGGCACCCCGGCTGGGAATCGAAACCGGGTGCTGTGAGTAGGCAGCGCCGACTCACTAAAGCCACCGTGCCACCTTCTTCTTCTTCTTTGCGATTCTTCGAAGCACGATGGTCAGCTTCTGGACATCTCAGGAGACGTTATTCACAGTCCCGAGACACGGATCCTGGGTTTGTGGTCAGGTGCCACCTGCTGGGGAAGAGGGGAAGTGGGTAGTGAGGGCGGAAGATTGGCCATCTCTGCTATTACGTATCTGTCTCTGTTTCATTGCTTCGATTCCTGTTTCCGTGTCCCGTGTATCTCTCTGCATGCCCCTCCGTCTCGTGTCCCGTCGTTGTCCAGTCCGTTTGCTAACACATAAGAATGTCAACAAATAGAGCCTCCGTAAACACAGAACGCGGGTCAACGTTGGCTTGTGGTAGGGTCCAACGTTGACCCAACGTTGACAATATGTATGTATCCCAGTTGCGAGATAACAGTACTGTTACTGCACAGAGCTGTGCGGGAAGAGACAAAACAGTGGCTCTGGTCATTTTAACACCGTCTGCTTCTTCTTTGCGATTCTTCGAAGCACGATGGTCAGCTTCTGGACATCGTTGGCTTTCAGCTGATGCTGTTGTATGGCGAGAATACCGCTCCCAGAGCTTGCAACCTCACAGCGTATTTCTGCTGTAATAAATACCATGCCCCGAGTGCCTTGTGATGGACTGGCGTCCCATACTGGGTATAGCCCTGACCTTGGCACCCTGTGTCTGCCAGGATAGGCTCCAGCTCACCGCAACCCTGTAGAAGATTAAGCGGTTTCGGACAATTAATGTAATGAATGAATCTCCCATCATCATCATCAACTCGTGATGAGCGTGGACGTGACGCGCGCCTCCCCACGTGGTCGCATGCGGAATTCCCCCACAAACTAGCTGCAGTCGTGGCGGCCAGGAAGAGGCGACAACACCTCAGCTGATCGCTCGCTGTGAGTAGTAGCGCGTTACTACTTAGCAGTGTGTGTGGGGGTCTAATTAGCTGATCGATTCGCACGGTGAAGCGGGGGTGGGGGCGCTAATTAAGAGCATCGTCTTGTAGTGTGTGTGTTGGGGAGGGGTGTTATGAGCTGATCGGCCCGTGTGACGCTCACCCAGCTGCAGACTCGTGTCGATTAGCTAGCATAGTGTGGGTGCTCATCAACTCGTACTGTTGCGGGCCTCATCAGCTCGTTATCTCACACAAGTTGGGGGAGGGCGCGCATCAGCTGATCGTGTGAATCAGTGGGGGGGCTGACCAGCTGATTGGTGTGTGGCTGGTGTGTGTGTGTGGAAGGATGGCTCAGCTGATTATCACGTGCCTGGAGTTGTTGGGATGAAAAGCTTGTTCGCCGCGGTGGACATGCTCACTCAATAAAAGGCGAGAGAACGCGGGCTGTGTGCGCTTGTGTCGAACTCAGCGCAATGGGGACGACGAAGCAGGCGAGGGGAAGTCTCTGCTGGGTGGCGGCCGTGATGCTACTGCTGGGCTCCGCTCAGATGACGGCTGCAGGTGAGAAGGCGACACGCGGCGGCGCTGTTATCATAGCATTCGTTTGCATGTTTTCGCCACAAGCATGTGTGGCTGCTTGCAAACTGGAACCTTTGCAAAAAGGTGTCCATTTGGTGTCTTAAGATCTTAACACGTCCCTCATCGCCAGAAAAGTTGAAACCCCTCGTATTGTACATTATTTCTTATCAAGTTTCGAGTTTTGTTCAAACGGCTGATCCCTCTCGTTTATCGACATCATCAGATATTCCATCAATCCAAAAACTTTATTTTTGAAAATGTTTTCCAACTAAGATTGAAAGTGTTACTTCCAATGTATAACAAATTGTGATATGATGACTGTAATTGCTTTATTTTCAGTAGTATAACCAAGATTCTTTCGCAAAAGAAACACAACACATGAACAATTATACTAAAAAATAATGATATTCTACATTATTTGTTGATGTGAGTTGGGTCATCATGAGGGGTGGTTTGACCACACTTCACGATGGCCGGCGTGGGTTGGTGAAAAAGGATAGATGCATGGGGGGAGTGACCACAATCTCTTAAAATATAATTTGCCACTAATGTTGACCGTGGCCAGGAATAGAACACAGGCTGTTATATTCATAGCGTTGTGCGGGCCGTTAACCACTGTGCCAATTCTGTTACCCCCCAGGTATCACAGTACAGTACGGCAAATCTTATTTCGACCAATTTGTCCGGCCTAGGACTTGCATTGTAAAGTTACTGTCAGAGGTATTTATTACCAACAATGCAGAAGTGACCTAGAACGACAATTTCGAATTCGCAGTGTACATCACCTCATTTTTACGGTCACAAGACAGCGCGCGGTCGGCTTGTTTACTGTCCGCTTGCGACTTACGCAGCAAAGTTGCCGGCTCTCATTCATTCCTTCATTGTCAGAAACCGCTTAATCCTGCACAGGGTTGCGGTGAGCCAGAGTCTATCCCGGCAGACACAGGGCGCAAGGCAGGGCTACACCCAGGATGGTACGCCAGTCCATCACAGGGCACGGGGGCAATTTAGTTAGCAGGCCAATTAACCTCTATTTATGACGGTTGCTATTAAGAGCTGTTCTTTCGGGATAGCCGTGTCACCGAGCGCTCTCCGTCTCTTCCTCGCGCGCAAATTCGCGAAACATGGCGTTCTTCCAACGTGGGAGGCGAAACGTCACGAGGGAGAGCGCCCGGTGACACGGCTATCCCGAAAGAACAGCTCCCGTAGAGCAACCGTCAACATACCCGTCTTCGTCGGTGCTACTTCGCTAACCGCACTCGCCCCTTACAGCCCTGTTAACGACCGCACGCGATGTCGGCGCGCGTCGGATCTTTCCCTGCGCGGATCCAGATTACACGACGGTGACGCTGTACGCGAGCGGCGACCCGCGCGACCCGCGCGCGGTGCTGGGCAAACTGGACCCGGCGGGCGGCTCCGCGTACGGCACGCTCAACGACTCGCTGCTGTCCACCGGCTGGGCCGCGCTCGACGTGCGCTCGGGATACGGCGCGGACCGCGACGCCATCGGGGACGCCGACGTCGCGTTCCTCGCCGGATACACGGAGGGATACCTGACGGCGCGGTGCGTTGGGGAGCGCGCGCACCGGTGGTCCGCGCGCGCACCGGTGGTCAGCGCGCTGGGCTACGAATCTGGCGACCCGAGTTCGAATCACGCTCACGGCCGCAACCCACCCACCCCCTTGTGTGCCGTGTCGACCTTCATAGGTGCTCGCTAACGGCACTGGCCACAACAGTCCGTTAAGGCTATACGGGGGCTCTTTATCTTTGCACGACATTTACTGGGAGCTCCTTCATTAACTTTAGGCTCCAGCTCGCCGCAACCCTGTACAGGATTAAGTGGTTTCTGATAATGGATGGATGGACTGTAAAATCTTGACTATAATACGCACTTTTTTCACCCATAAAGTGATCTTAAAATCAGGGTGTACATTATACTGAAGTGTAACTTTTTTCCGTCTCCAAATTGTTTTTATTTCAAACTAATGATCTCAAACTACTGGTAAAAGTGTTCATAGTTCTTAATTCTTTAAACGCAAAAGTCAGCGTAATTTAATTAACGAATCCAGTGAACTCACCGTGGTCGTCCTCTTCAAAAAATTTCAGCACACACACGATAGCGAACGCTGGGGACCTTGATATGTCTTTTGTTTCCTATCGTGCGGCGAATTATGGCTGTAGGCCTACAGCCGTCGGCATTGGAACATTCTTTTTTACACGAACACATTTATCACATTTGAAATTATAAGTGCGTATTATACGTACGATTATAATGTTTTATATTATGATGAAACTAAACGTTTGGGGTGTATTGTACAGATGCATATTAGTCAAAATTTTAGGATAAATATCCCCACTGCTGCTCATGACAAGGAGTCTTCTGCTGTACATTCTAAACGTGCAACATGAATGTGCTGTTTCTTCTTCCAAACAGACACATCAACGACCACTTCAAGAACTTGTACCCCACCTTCATTAAGGACAATCGGACCCACGAGATCCTGGAAGAATTCCTCCGGTACGTGCCATTGATTATTCCACATAAAAGACATGCCCTTGCCATAGGAATGTGTAGTGAATGAGTGACATGTAGTTGTTTCAGATCAGATGTGAGTTTTGGATAAGAGAGGCCTACAGGAATCACTTGTTTTTAAAGTTACGTGGCTCCTTTCAGCCGTTCATTTCCAGGTATAATCTAATATTCTCCTGGGCTTCGAATTTCCATCAGGATGTTTCTTTACCCCGTGACCGGACAATCGCGATGTAACACACAATCGTGATATCGCGATAACACCATCGCAATATAATCCTAACCTAGGCCCCCCTCTCCTATGCTGCCTCGTCGAACGGATAACACCTTATCACAAGGGTAATCAGAATGATAATGTAGTGCATCGGTTGGTATCCACACCATTCCTGTAGCGCACAGCTATGACGAAGCTCCTCTCTCCTCAAACACTGGACCCGAGCCTTGTTTCGAGGCCTAGAGGGTTTGAAGAGCATCCCACTCTCAAGCGAGCAGAGCACAGCTTAATTGAGCCGCCCGACACGAGAGGTATTTAATCAATAGCTAAATGAGGCACACACGTGATGGATTAAGTTGCGCACAGGTCCAGAGGCTGCGCGTCTCGAATGCAATGTACCCGTCACACCGTTGATTTGGCGCAACTTTGATCGTGGGCCCAAATGCCTGCGGCGGACAGGCGAGAAATTAATGTTGGCTTATTGGTCCAGAACAACATTCGCGTGCCGCCGTTTGTGAACGAGTGAACGTTCCACCCGGAGTCCTTGGCTGTCCACTGCCAGCTATTCACTACATTTACCACAGCTCTGTAACTCTGGAGAATGTCCAGTGTAATTGGTTGGCCTGAACCGATTCGTCTCTATAATGACCATCGACGGCGAAGTTAGGGTGAATTGCAATACACGCGTGAACGGGCGAACGGGAGTGCCTTAACGCACTCCTTCGTTCAGTATTCCTCAGGGATGTGTTTACGTTTATTTGTCGCACGGATGTGTGTCTCCGGTGCGTAAACGTGCCTCTGGGTTTTCGCTTTGCCAGGAAGCAGGACGCGTGGGCGCGCGTTCAGGCGTCGGAGAACCGCGACGACCCGTACTGGAGGAACGTGGCGTACGTGCTGTCGCAGCTCGACGGCATGATCGCGGGAGCCACGCGCAGGAACGCCGAGCACGGCATCAAGGTGCGACCGAACGGCCGGCGGCAACTCCTCGACCTGAGAATTCAGCGACTGGTTGAAAGAACCCGGCCTCGCGGTGCTGTGGCCGGAGAAAGATGAGCTGCGCCACTCGCTTATCGAGATTTTACGTCAGCCGTCCGCTGCGGCTTCCGAACTCGTGGGTCGTAATGGTATCATGATGGAACGGTTTGCGTGTTACAATGAACCCCAGAGCTATGCTAACTGGAGTCTAGCACCGCTGGTAGGTTCTCCCTTGGAGAGCAAAAGCTGTATCCGCACAACAAGAAGGCTTTTATGTCTTATTTTAGATTTACTTCCCACTTATTGATTACACTTCAGAGCCAGTAATAGTCCCACAAAGGACGTTAGAAATCCAGGTCAAAGCAGTCAAGTCAGCATAAAATGTCATTAACATGAGATGTCAGAACGTGTTACATGCTTGGAACAGGGTCTAATATTGATAAAGGGTATTGATGAGTCCCTATAAATCAGTGGTCTCCAACCAATCCTAGAGTCTTGACATTTAAAAAAACCTACAAAAATAGAGCGAGAGTGGGACAAGCCGAGATTCTGTACGGTAGTTGAATGTAATACTGGTGGCCGTCACAAATGCAAGCTTCTGGAGATAGCGCGCAGCAAGCACTCACAGATAGCAAGCAGAGGTGTCACACTAAGAATAGGTAAACATTATGCACAGCATACATATACATTTTTTTGTAATTTTTAAGGGTCGACCTTATGTTACATCCAGATTCCACAAGTGATATTGTGCTTTTAAAAATGTGTTGGCGACCGCTGGTGACAACGTTATGAGCGTTCAGCGATTACGTTTGTCACAGTCCGCCTCCCTGCGCTGCTGTCGTCGCAGACGGACCTCTCGTTCCCGGCGCTGTATCTCAACGCCGTCGGGGACGTCATAGACCTCGTCAACGCGCTCGTCCCGTCGCAGCGACCCCCGTGGCTCTCCCTGAGGAAAGCCGAGGCCAAGAGGCTGGTGCAGAGGAGCGGCCACTGCTCCGCTCTCATCAAGGTGCCTCACGGACGCGAACGCGAACCGCTTCCGCGCGGGTAATACAACTCAGTCGCGAGCTCGGCGAGATCCAGCCGTGGCGTAGCGGCCGCGTAACTCGGGTGCACTCCTTGCGGCTTTGTTAAGAGCCCCGACTATGGGATAACTAATATGCCGAGTTTGAACCCGTATGGGAAAGAGTGCGGCTGGGATTCCGGCCTCGAGTCTGGGTTTGGGCCGCCCCGAGATTTAACACGGTTCTCAAGTTCATACAATCCTTGGTTGAAACAAAAGCAACCATTCTTTTAGTGCCAGACCTGAGGATGGAAAAACATTGGCATCTTCGTTTTCGGTTTCAACGGCCAGTATCCAAGTTGGCCGGTTGACCCCCAGTGGTGTGGGTATTGGAGCAGAATTTTACAGCCGGATGCCCTTCCTGACGCCAACATCCTGTAATCGGAGGGTCTTCGGATCGTTATTTATCTGGAACCTCCCCCCGGGCTTGTTCATCACCCGACTCCAGGTGGGGTTCATTGGAACACACAAAACCCCTCCACCACGATCAGGTTAGGATTCATGAGGCAGAATATATACATACATTGCAACCAATATTGTATACATATTTGGCATTCATGTACATATTATTCCACAGAGTGCTACACTTTACAAATATCCAACGACTGATAGGTCCTGAAGGACCTGTTTACCTTTTGTTTTTTAATCTTTTAGATCCTGCCCGGGTATGAGAACATCTTCATGTCGCACTCCAGCTGGTTCACGTACGCAGCCACCATGAGGATATTCAAGCACTGGGACTTCAACATTCTGGACGCCTACACGGCGAGCCGACAGATGTCCTTCAGCAGCTACCCCGGTGTCTGTCGCATGCTGCATCCGTTGGCAGCCCAACACGCGGTCTCACGCGGACAATCGGCGGTGTACCTGGTGGTCCATATGTCCTGCGACTCCGATTTAATTGACCCCTATCATTGTTTCCTTTGCGTCTTCATTTCCGTTTTAAATATCGAAAACCTCGACTGTAATACGCACTTTCTTACACCAGGTGTAACATCTTTTTGTCTCAATTTTTTTTACTTCAAACAAATTGACAGTGGTTATAATTGTCTCAAACTACCGGTGAGAGATATTTCTTAATCCTTAAGTGTTTTATATGGCGAAACGGGGGAACACGAGACATGTGGACCACCCTTTGGAAGGAAGTAGTACTTGGCTGGGTCGGGTCACCCTACCCACTAAGCTGGTTTTCACGGATGATGCCTCCAACGTGGGAGGCGATACGTCACAAAGCAGAAAGCCATGGAGCGTTCCTCCTATCTCGAAAGAACAGCTCTCAGGAGCAATCCCCATTGATCTGGGTCGGTCCGGACGAGCGTGTGGAGTGTAAACACGACTGTGCAGTCTCTTCTTGGGAAGCAGTAAGGGCCCACGTCGCGGACGTATGACTACAGGAAGAAACCAATGTTTAGGATTTCACGGTGGTGCTGCGCGGCTCGCGGAAGCGTCGTTGGTCCGGTCCGCTCCTCATCCACCGTTATGTCCAACATTTCACTGTGCATGCTGGGAGCCTCTTCAGGCTTTCAGCGTGTCGAGCGAAACGTCGGGCGCCGTGCCGAACAACCGCGCGGTTCAAATCCAAAACACATCCGAGCAGAAACGCTCCGACCGCCAAACCTCATCGAGCACGCTCTTGTTTTATTCGACTCCCCGCCGCCGGCCGCGGCTGCCCATTTGTGTCGTTCGTCGCAGGCTTCCTCGAGTCTCTGGACGACTACTACCTGCTGAGCAGCGGCCTGGTGCTCCTGCAGACCACAAACAACGTGTTCAACGAGTCTCTGTACACGGCCATCACGCCCGAGTCGCTGCTGGCCTGGCAGCGTGTGCGCGTCGCCAGCATGATGGCTCGCGGAGGCCGCCAGTGGGGCCAGGTTTTCTCAAGGCACAACTCGGGTAACGGAGCGTGCGTCCGGGGGAGGCGGCTTGACGAAATCGGGTCGGCGGAACGTTGTACCTCGTTCCTGAATGTCGCGCGTTTGCAGTCTTAACACACCGGCGTGCCAACGTCGTAAGGCGCTGACGCCTTGTGTTCACTTGACAAAACTGTGCCGATTGGCTGTGTCGCGCGCGGAGGAGGGTTGACGACGCTTTTACTCTTACGCGACCCAGGCCGTGCGTAAACCTCATCTCGCGACATCGTGGGGGAAAAAAAATGTCTTCTCGATGTCTCGCAGGCACCTACAACAACCAGTACATGGTGCTGGACCTGAAGAAGATTCAGCTGAAGCAGAACATCGCTGACGAAGCCCTCTTTGTGGTGGAGCAGATTCCCACCCTCGTGGTGTCGGAGGACCAGACGGACATCCTACGCAAAGGTCAGCTGTCGAATCCGCGCAACATTCTGCCGCTCTGCAGAGCATGCACCCCCACCCCACCACGGATGAGGATAATAATTAATCACATTTATAGAGCATCTTTCACTGAGAGGTCCCAAGGCGCTGCAAAAAAACCGTAGAGAGGTGGGGGAGAGGCAGCCATGCGGCGCAAACCCGCCAGACACCGTGTCCTATATGCTATGATGTTATCAGACAATTAATTAATGAGTTTTATTTTAGTCGTCGCACCTTCTTTCTGCGAGGCGCGGATGTTACCACTGCGCCGTCCTGGCTCACGGGAGTGCTCTTGCCAATTACAGCATGTGCTGTAACAAAAAACATATCTATCTAAACCTGTTCCGCTCGACGTACAGCGGGGAATTCCGGTGGCAAGCGTCGCCCGCGCGCCGCTGCCTCGTCCGTAGCACGGCGGGAGCTTAGCTCGCGCCCGCACAGACGTCCGAACGGCGCCGCGCAGCTGACTCCGCGTGTCGGCCCGCCATCATCCAGGGTACTGGCCGTCATACAACGTGCCGTTCTACGAGGCCGTGTACAACCTGAGCGGCTACCCGGAGTTTGTGGCCGTGCACGGCAGCGACTTCTCCTACGAGCTCGCCCCGCGCGCCAAGATCTTCCGCCGCGACCAAGGATCGGTGGTGGACTTGGCCTCGATGAAGGCGATCATGAGGTCCAACGGTGAGTGCACCACCACTCGCCCCCCCCTTCGCCTCACCGCCCCACCGGCACCCACCCTCTTCCGAGGCGGAAATCGAACCACCTCGGGCAGGACCTTCTTAGTGGTGTTTTGCGCCACCCTGCCGCCAGCTTGGAGCAGTTTGCTTAAGGATTAGCAGTCGGAGTGTGTTGTCCCAAAGAGGAGACGTTTCCCATCGTGGGAGACGATTTATGGAAGTGCGTGTGAATAAAACATAGGAGCGGAAACCTCAAACGAGAACATTTCCACGGACGCCTATTGACGTGTCAGCATGCGACACTTCTGCTGGGTTAATGAGGCGCAAATTGGTATTAATTGTTAATGAAGGGATTTTAACAGAATGTCAAGTTGTGAATGTCTTTGAAATATATTAAAATTGCCACGTGTTACTGAGTAAACATGCTCTTTTTTTTGCCGAATACAAAACGCACCAAAGTGGTATATTGCCTACTCGAGAATGGGGTGATTCCCATCTGCTGTTTAGAGCCTCCAACCCTTGGTGGAAACCCCACATTCCTATGACGGGGCAAATTTATTCATAAGATAACCACGAGTTGCCTCCTAAAGTTGGCGACTAATTTCATAGTTCGTGGCACTTGCCACCTTATGATGACGTGCGTCTCTGCACAGACTCTGAATATTTTGAGAATGCTCATGTGCAACATATCACGGCCACGCGCCCTCGTTTCTCTGCGTGCAGATTACAAGCACGACCCATACTCTGAAGGCGACCCTTGCGATTGCATCTGCTGTCGTGGAGACCTCAACCCAACGAAGCCTGCTCCCGATGGCTGCTACGATACGAAGGTGCGGAGAAGAACGGCCCGCGTTCCTCGCAGCCCACAGCCGTGCATTAAAAACCCTCTCATATGTGCGGCTTGTTGGGATCACTAGGGCAGAGCCGACGACCAGAGAGAAAGAGACCGAGTTTCACAAAGCGTGCCCGGCGAGGGCTGCGGGGAGTAGGAGGTGCAGTGCAGTCTGCGTGTGTAGGGGGCTTGTGTAGCCAAGGGGTTTAGCGGAGTCGTTGTGATGATCTGCGCTGGTAATGCCACCACGCAGTGTAAACACGGCACAACAGGAGGCAGTAAAATCTGTTTCAGTAGCAGCCAGCTGGAAACTGTTTTTCTGTTTTGATATTGTACCCAAACGCCTCGGTGTATCTCGGTTAATTAAGGATGCGTGAGAGTGGCTATCTAAGAGATATAAGGGTGTCACAGGTCGCTCTCCACCGAGCCTCAGGATTCAATGACGGCACTTTGAGAGCTCGCACTCGATCCCAAAGTGGGTTGCGGGACCGTGAACTATCGGTAACCGAGGCGGCACGCAAGTTAACCCCGGCGAGACCACTGCCGCGTGTGCGTGTCGCAGGTCACGGATTACTTCAACGCGCGGAACTTCACGTCGTTTGTGGTGAACGGCCCCACGGTGCAGGCCGACACGCCGCCCTTCAGCTGGAGCAAGTTTAACGGCACGTCCCACGTGGGCCTCCCCCCGACGTACAACTTCCCCTTCATCGCCACGCGGCCTGCCACCTTCGCCGCGGCGGGGATGCCGTGAGCGATGACCTCTCGCACGAGACGCGACCTCTGCCCCCTTCACGGCCGCTTCCCGGCGGAGGCCATCCCCCCCCCC
>JAZEWU010000037.1:4996759-5026033 GCA_036362915.1 Geotria australis | reverse complement strand
GGAGGGGAGTGGGATTGGGTGATGTGGTGTGGTGATGTTGGGGGGATGATGTGGGGAGGCGGTAGAGGAGGCGGTGGTGGGGATATATGGATGCGGTTGTGGGGTGAAGTTAAGCGACAACGGGCAGGCCGCTTAATCTTTTGAATCAATTCTCTGCAGGCCGTTGACCATTGAACCTCCTCACCTATGTTTAAATGGAGAGTGGGTTGACGCGTGTGGAGGTATGTGTGCGCGTGTATGTGTGTGCGCGCTGGTGATGAGCGGTAGCGTGGTGGTTAGCGAGCCGCCCCTAAGTTGACTCAGCCTCAAACGAGCACCTGGTGCGGTGTGTGAACATCGCCACTGGGGAGACAAAGGCGGACGAGCTTGGTGCTGGCCACCCACGCGCCTCTTTGTTGGCCTTCATAGGTGCTCGCTAACAGCACTTGTCCCTCCCGACAGTTTGTTAAAGGATTTCTCTTAAGAGCTGCTCTTTTGGGATCGCCGTGTCCAGCGTTCTCTCTTCCGGACAACGATGTCCGGAAGCTGACCATTATGCTTCGAAGAATCGCAAAGAAGAAGACCTGCAAATGCTACCAAACACTTCGAAGCCAAGGAGCTGAAAGACAACGATGTCTAGAAGCTCAACAGATGCCAGAAGCCTCTCAGTCTGGAGCAAGAAGAGAGGCCAACGCCCGCCGCCTTTAAGGCCAGCACTGACTATTGTATCTCTAAATGTTGAAGGGCTGTCTGCAACTAAAGAAAAACTTGTTGCAATGGGAAACTGTCATATAACCATCACGCTTCGAAATTCGAATTAAATTCGAGCGCTTAAGAGCAATTCTCATGCATGGAGCCGTGAAACCTACAATCAACACAGTCTGCTAACGGCCGCGCGGTGTATCTTTGGCCATGAGCAGGTGGCGTGGGACAGAGAAACAGGAATAGGAGGGAGGGGTGCGGGGGGGGGGGGTCAGGACCGGGGGAAGGGAGGGGGGTGTGGTGGAAATTAAAATTGAATGAGATAAATTCCAATGGAGAAAGTGTTGAAAAAAAAAATCACCAAAGGGCAAGTTTAATAATAGACGGCGGGAGATCACTGCAAATAGTGATTTCCATTCCTGCCACATGATTTGTGTCTCGGGCTACACGCGGCGTCTTACACGCACTCGCCCACCTGTCACTATGCCGCGAATGGTCAAATATAATTCATAATTCACAGCATCGCGGAGTGATTGGATGACAGAGAACCGGCAGATTTGAATATGTAAATAAGTAAGCAAGCACGCAACACGCGGACAGATTGTGTCCGCTATCCGCACAAAGACGTAGATCCCCTGTGTAGCCTTAGCAGATTGTGGGTCAAGTGATGTTAGCGAGCGCCTATGAAGGCTACCACGGCACGCGAGGGGTGGGTGGCAGCCTCCGTCTCCCTTGTCGCGATATTTTCGCATCGCAGCAGGTGCTCATTTGAGGCTGATGTCAATCTGGGGGAAGCCCAGGAACGGGTCAGAAAATCGTCACTGGCGTTGGCCGTGAGTGGGAATCCAACTTTCCGCACAAAAACAAAGATCCCCGGTATAGTCTTAACGGAGTGTAGGGGCAAGTGGAGTTAGCGAGCACCTATGAAGGCCAGCACCGCAAACAGCACACTATCCACACACACACGTACAAGCAGCAATCTGTTGGTAGGTATCATTGGTAGGTGTCTTTGGTAGGTGTAATTGGTAGGTATCATCGATAGGGATCCACGCAACGCAATAAGTACAATATAGAACGATTGTGTAGACAGGATGTATGGAAACAAATGGCTGTATGAAATGTCACTGTATCATGGTTTCTCCTGTTGGCCTCGGAGCTAATTTGCGACATTTGATTAAATTACGAGCGAGATTACATGTACCCAGTGCTCTTTTCATTTTATTATTCTAAGCTCGCCACTAATCTGCCAAAGTATAAAATCAGCTATTTTTTTACGCAGCTGTTGCACAACATTTGTAGAAATGTCATCCGTTTATTTATGCTGAACATAAATACATTCCATTTCTTGAAAGCCTGCCGGTAAAACAAATCTGAGCCGGGTTTGTCAGAGACCGAATGCCAATGCTTCTACTTTTGTCGTTCACAAATCTTGCTGTGAAGCGGCAGTGACACAATCTACATTCCATTCATTATCAGTCCCCAGTTAATCCTGTGGAGGGTCGCGGTAAGCCGGAGCCTATCCCGGCAGACACCGGTCGGAAGGCTAGGTTAAATGCCGTGTCTGGTGGATTGGCGCTGCCTCTCCTCCACCTCTCTGCGTTTTCGTGCAGCGCCTTGGAACCTCTGGGTGAAAGGCGCTTATATAAATGTAATACATTATAAAATTATTACAATGCTCTTTCCAAACTGTTAATCCAGTGTTCGCTATTCAAAACGCAAACTCTCGTATGTCTTATACCACCACTAACATCCCCGTGTCTCGGTGCAGACCAGGCTATTGCTAACAATCTGCCTCTTTGAAAACTGCTCTAAAGAGCCGCTCTTTCGGCACAGCCGTGAGGAGCATTCCTGCCCATCCTTCGCGTGGGTTGTGGAACGTCGCTAGGGAGAGAGGAGGAACGCTCTCCGCGGCTATCCCGAAAGAGCAGCTCTTTCAGCAAATCTCATCCTGGCTTTCGTTTCTCGCCGATCGGAGGGAACTTGGATCTTGGGCGTTTAAGGAAACTCCGCGCGCAGGCCGCTCGCCGTGACATTTCATAGCTCGCGCGCAGTCACCTTTGCCTTTCACTCGTAACCTTGAATCCCATCGGCTGGGGGCCTCGTTGTTCCCCGAGCGGGGGTAACACGCGGCACAATCACAGCCACGCATCAGTCGCTCACGCTCCGCTCACACCGACACACACGGCACCGCGCTATCACATCGCACTGGACGGCTCCTTCACCGCCATCGTTATCGCCATCACCGCGGGTTCGTCGTGCTGAAGGAATCCCGCTTCCAGAGCTTGCAAGCTCGCTGGGTGTTTTAAGCTGTAATAACATCTATCTATTTATCACTATTCCATCCCGTTATTCGGTCACAGGGCGTTAAGGTGGCGCAGCGAGCAGTGCTGCCGCCTCACAGCAAGAAGGTTCTTCGATCGATTTCCAGCTCGGTTGTCGCCGTTCCGCACGGGGTTTGTGTGTTCTCTCCGTGTGTGCGTTCTCTACGTGTGTAACCAGTTATAATCTTGACTCGTGCCTTGTGTCTGCCGGGATAGGCTCCAGCCCCCATGACCCTACACAGGATTAAGCGTGTGCTGATAAAGATAACTCGGTCCCAGCACGCATGGGCACCTGGGGACGCTGCGGCGCAAAGGAATGACGTGCGCTTGGTCGGACCTGGTCCCGGATCCCACGATGGAGCCGTCCGGTGTGAAACCCCACGTACATCCTGTCCTTGGAAACAGATTTGGTGTAAAATAAAATAAAAATTGAGCAGAAATACGAAAAAATGAGCAGAATGTACGCATTACCATAATATAATGCGGGCACAAACCCAGAGGGAGCATTGGGACATCTGGAAACTGAGAAATAGGAATGATAGAGCATGCCCGCTAATACGTGGCACGGTGCCTCTCTCCCAGTCTCATTACCTTGAAAATTAATAAACGGCCACGCTTTGTGGCATTATCCAACCCAGTAGCCACATTAATCACGTGCCTTGCATTCTGTTCACCTGTTTTTTCTGGACATGGGTGGCAGACTATTTCCTTTACTTCTCCCCGCAAACGCAGCGGCCGGGCGTTGCGCGTCGCGCTCCGAGGACGAACCGTCACCGGCAACAACGCGCGCCGCTCAGCTTTATTGCGTTCGGTTCATCGGGGACGGACGTAGGAGGGCGGTGACCTGATCTCGCAAAAGTCTCTCAGGACCTTTTCGACGTCGACAATAGTGCGCAGTGGCTGTGCGCGCGTTTAATACCTTGCTAATGCGGCGTCGCTTCGGCAGCTCCAGAGAGGGAATTAACCGCGACCTCGCAGGTTAGCAGGATTAATCCCCGAGCTGCCCCAATTCTCTGACGGCAACGAGGCGTGCACGTGCACCGCGCTATCCACACAGGACACACTACATACCTCGCATCGCTACTCCGGCCACTCGCCCCAACACGACCCCGCGCTCTACGCAGCTCATCGCGGCACCTACTCCACACACTGCTCTCACGCGCAACCTTCGCACGACGCCGATTCTCGGTCGCGGCACCCACAACCTGGAACAGCCTGCCACATCTATTACGCCGAACACAGTCCCCTACAACCTTCAAAAAACTTTTAAAAAGTCACCTCTTCACCGACTCACAACAAACCGACTGAGCCAGGCTCCGCGCCTCCAAATCAACGGGTACAACGCGCCCGAATAATATGCGCGCGTTACAAAAATATTTTATTATTATTATTATTATTGGGAGGCAGGGTATCTATGCAGTGGTAACATCCGCGCCTCACAAAAAAAACGGTCTGGCCCGTGGCGGTTCGACTCCCACCCTCGTGCGGAGTCTTTCGTGTTCTCTCCCTGTTCTGGGTGGGGTTTCTCTGGGCTCTTCGATTTCCTCCCACAGCTAAAAAAATGCATTAATGTGGTCGATAACATCGTAATTTATAGGGCGGTGTCTGGCAGGTTGGCGCCGGCTGACCGCACGGTTGCCTCTACTGCACCGCTCTGTGGTTTCCTGTAGGACCTGACCTCTGGTTGAAAGGCACTGTATCAGGCTTTTTCAAGCTATGCGCCCAGACTACAGAACACACTGTCCTCACATATGCGAGCTGCTGCAAATATAACAGAGTTTAAATCCCTCATTTATTTTGATTTGCCTTTAATTCTTATTCTCCACTTTAATTGCCCCATTTCGTCTCTTTATGTGTCAGGCCCTTCTTGGGCAAGCACTGGCAATGCTGCCTAACAATAGCTTTTAACTACGCTGTGGGCGGCACGGTGGCGTAGTGGGTAGCGCTTCCGCCTCACAGCAAGAAGGTCCCGGGTTCGAATCTCGGCTCGGGGTGCCTTTCTGTGTGGAGTTTGCATGTTCTCCCCGTGTCCGCGTGGGTTTTCGCCGGGCGCTCCGGTTTCCTCCCACAGTCCAAAAACATGCATAGGTTAATTGGCCTGCGGACTAAATTGCCCCCGGTGCCCTGTGATGGACTGGCGTCCCGTCCTTGGTATAAGCCATGCCTTGCGCCCTATGTCTGCCGGGATAGGCTCCGGCTCACCGCGACCCTGTACAGGATTAAGCGGTTTCTGAAAATGAATGAATGAATGAAACATCGTTTCACTGAAATTTTGGTTTTACTCTGTAAAGAGCCTTGAAATTAGCTGAAAAGGCATTTGCGAATTTCATTTATCATAATATGAAATGTGGGGCGGCCCGGCAGCACGGTGAGATGAGATTAGATATTATGAAAGGTAATCAATTATCATTATTATTTCCGTGGCAGCAATAGATAGATAGATGCTTATTATTACAGCAGAAAATACCTAGGGAGCTTGCAAGCTCTGGACGCAGGATTCCTGCAATAGGACAAACGTGTGAATTAAAGCAACGGACGCTTTGCGCTGATGGGTCAAAGTATTTCGAATAGCGCAACGAATCAAAATAGCATCTATTGGCAAACGAGCAATGAGGGCAAACCTTTTAACACGTGATCTAAGACGTGAATGAACTACCTGTGGCGGTGATGTTCTGTATCCCCCTCCTCCAGCGGTTCCGTGTTTGTAATCACCTTTTCCTATTTTGCGGGGTTATGGAAACGTGTCACGAGGTCACGCGAGGAGTAACGGGGCCGGCACGAGGCTATTGCCGTCCCGCTCCGGCCCGCTGCCTGCTGGGTGTAATCGTCCCGGCTTGCCGCGATAAATAAATACAGCAACCGCCGCGGATGCAATTTCGCTCCGGCAAAAGGGCATTCTCGAAGTGATTCTGTGACGTTCGCTTTCATTTTGAAGTTAATATTTCTCCGCGTCGGCTTGGGCGAGCGGCCATGTCGCCGTTCGCCGGTTTATTTCGCGGATCGGGCCCACGTGGCCGCGGCAACAGAAGTTCGGCTCCCTAATTGCATCCATTCGGAGCGCCGCCGTCGCCGCCAGCACGTTGCCCGTTCTCTCCCCGCGCGACCGGGCGCTTGGCAACGGTCACGTTCACGATTCGGATAATTTGTATAGCGCCACAACTGTGGCAGCTGCACCGCGAGGGGCGCGTCAGAAAAAAAAAAACAACTAAGAAAAATACGTAATAAAATAAAACGTACCGATGTAGGTTTTTACGGCTCGATGCATGAGAATTGCCTTCCAAAGCTGGTCTTTCGGGATAGCCGTGTCGAGCACTCCCTCGTTCTCTCTTTTGCAACGTTTTGCCTCCCACGTTGCAGGCATCCTTAATTCTCAGAAAATAAATGCGTTTTTAGGGCGGCACGGTGGCGCAGTGAGTAACGCTGCCGCCTCACTGCAAGGGTTTGATTCCCGGCTCCGGCATCTTTTTGTGCGGCGTTCGCATGTTCTCCCCATGTCCACGTGGCTTTTTGCCGTTTGCTTCGGTTTCCTCCCACAGTCCAAAGAGACTACATTCTCTCCTCCATACTCTGGGATGGACTGGCATCCCATGATGGGTACATTCCTGCCTTGTGCCCCGTGTCTGCAGGGATAGGCTCTGGCTCACCGCGACCATGTACGAGGCTAAACCGGTTGACATTTCCTTCTCCTCCGCCCCGTCCGGGTGAGCTCGACGATCCTTTCGGAGACTACACCACGCCGGCAAAACTTACCCAACACGATAACAACAATTAAGCAAGAGGGGAATTATAAATTGAGACCTTTTCTCCGAGGAGAGCTTCGACGTGTTGCGCGAAAGGAGCCTTGGAACCCCTGGCGCTCGGCTTAAAAAAATGAACAAAGAAGGGAGGAAGGGGTAGAAAATGTAAGGCCAATTTTGCCTCGGCAATTCAAGTCAGGTTGTACGAAACCTGCAGTTCACAGTGGGGGGAAACGCGTCACCTGCTTGGACAAATTAAATAGCAATTTACGCCCGCTATTCCATTTATAGACGACTTTTGCGAAAATGTTATTGTATCCCCAGAATCATGTGTGTGATGCCCCCCAACAGGATGCTGCTAAGAGCACCAGATACTGGATTTATAGCTCACCTGCATGAACAATGCCTGGCGCAGGCCCACCGATGTACTTGTGTAGGTTTGAAAGGCGGCCGATCGGTAAATGAGTAAATAGATGAGCACATGACACAGGTCTGTGAAAAGGAAACGACTTGCGCTATGAGGGAAGCCCAGAATGCAGTGCATGATTGATATACAGTTTTAAATGAATAGATGATTATTGCTTTTCAAAGCTGTTCTTTTGGGTAAACCGTAACGATCGAGTGGTGGATGAAGGCCTCCCCAAGACCACATCGCTCACGGTCCGTTGCTGTAACGGTCCATCGAGCTGCCAAACACCGGCCGAGTTCATCGCTGTGTATCCGCGACGGAGGTCCTCTCGACTGTATTCCTTCTGTAGTTTCGACCACGACCCCGTCGGCCCCTGCTGTTATTAACAGTCAATGCGGCGTCCGTAACTCACGCATTCTCTCGACTCCACGATTTGTTCGTTCTGTCTCCCGGTTTAATTTTCAATACCAAACGCTTCGTTTCATTTTCTTTGCCAACAGCCACGTATATGATGAATATGTAAGAGCGGGTCGTACACGGCTGATTAGCAACGTTTTGCCCAAGGCACATGGGTGTGTACCTCTTCATGATTAGAGACGTAGAATTTCCAGCTCTGGCTACAGGTCACGGTGAGGTCTTGCCCCTTGCTTATTTAAACAGAGAGGCAATTTGTCTGTTGACCTGCTGAAAGCAGACCACTGTGTGGCCTCGAGGCCAAAGTATCCGTCGTAAGTTGGGGAGAGACTGTGTGTGCGAGGGCTAGGTGATGGTGCCAACCCATTGGGGCCCCTAAGCAGAAATTATTTTGGGATCTCTCCATGTGGATACAACATGGATATGAGATAGATTAACAGGATTCTTTTTATTCAATTCAATGTCAACTGCTTGGTGCCCTAAGCTTTTGCTTAGTTTGCTCAGGCCCAGTGCCGCCAATGTATGGGCTGCTCCGCTAATAACAGGACCGTTGCATCATTTAGACAAGAAATGACTGAATCTGCAACTTGGCATACATCGACTATTTAAAAAATAACCCAAACCACACACAGGGAATGTTAAGTTACGGTAGTATCACATATCGACGTACGCTTCGTATTAATTTTAGCACGCATTTCATTGTATCTAGCATCAATGCAGGATAAAATCCACCTTTGGTTACTCACTAATTGCTAAATGGCACACCCAAAGTGCATTACTAATGTTTGTTAAAACATTTCTCGACAATGTACAAAACAGTAATAATTTATTCGGGGAAACAAGTTGTTCCTGCCGGACTCTCCCACGCAGTGACACACAGCCTCCTCCTGGTGAACGCTGTATGCAAATCACAAGGGCTGTAGCGTGGCACACACTAAGGGAGCTTCATTAAATGAAGACCAATATGAATGTGCCTTCATAATCGCATCCCGTTCTTCAGATAATTACAATTTATTCTGTGGCTTTGATGAGGTAAATGCCTCGTGATTTAATTTAAAAAAACAGTCTTTTCACGGATGTAAATACAACACTCCCGGGTGATCCATTTGTAGATACCTCACAGATTACTAACGACCCCTCTCTTCCTTATGGACTTCGCAACAAGTGATTTAAACATTATGAACGCAATGGCTCCGTATCTTACAGCGAAGAGTTAATATTATTATTTATAGTTCCATCTCAACCCGATTGGTTCTGGAACCGGTTCCTAGGAAATTGAAAGAATAAGACTTTTCTTTTTTTGGTTCAGGTTTAGGGGTTGGTTCCACATCATTGCTTAAAATATTGATCTTTTAGGGTAGTATTCTCCAACCTTTTGAATCACAAGATCACTTTTAGAATATAAATGCAAGACCAGATCTACCCTACTTGACTAAAACCCCAAAAAGACAAGCTATTTATAACGCTTACCTATTCTTAGTGTGACATCTGTGTTTGCTGTACGCTTTCTATGCTTGCTGCACACTATCCGTGTTTGCATTTACGAACCATGGCCACCACAGTTTTAAATACAACCACGGTACAGAATCTCGGCTTTTTCCACTTTCCGTCTCTCTAATATATATTTTTTATGTGAAGATCGACTGGGATCGACGTGTTGAGCACTATCGACTGGTTGGAAATCCCTGATTAAGGGGTTTAGGAAGTTTCTAAAACTCGCGTCTCAGCTGCAATGCGGTTTAATTACGGGAATGCATGTCTTAATATACTCATCCGAAGCACAGGTTGGGGGGCCTGTATAATAATAATCTACGTTTGTAACGCGCGTATTTTCTCCGGGCGCATTGCACCCGTATGGAGAGTTTTTTCTGAACAAGTCCCATTACCTCCCCCCCTCTCTTCGGCAGTTCTCTCGAGTGAATGTTTAATTCTCTCACAATTTACAAACATTCACTCGAGTTGAATTCTCTCACTATTTATGTACCGTGAAGAAAGGCCATTGCCCAAAACATCACCGATGATATGTTTTCCCTTTTAAGGCCACATCGTTATTGACAAATGTGTCGAGTTTTTATTACACGAACTACATAATCGTATATACATAACGTTTTACACAAAGCCTTCGTTTTACGACACGAGGTGCCTGGTGTTTTGAAAGCCTATTAGGACCATCAAATGTGAGTGTGAGAGGAAATTTGTAGCCATAATTTAAACCAACAAGGGACAATTACTTCTCACAAAACACCCACATTTTACACAACACGCCGGTGCATGGCATACAGCGGCGGATAATTAGGTCTTTTCATTTTCAGTGCTGCAAAAACATAACAAAAAAAACCAAGCGCGAACAAAAACGCAATAGTGTGAGAAACTTAACGCGTCTCTTAGTTTCCATTTCTATTTGGAAGGGAGTAAACTGTCGAAGAACAGTAACAGTGGCAAAGAACTTTCTCTGGTTGTCGCTTGAGCGTGCCGAACGCAGATACGGAGGCGAATTATTTATAACGGATCGTGAATGCTCTCGGAGACGGGCGGGGATCCACCATCGTTGTGGTTTAAAGAAGTTTACCAACCCTCCAGACTAATCTGTAGCAAGTCGATTTGTTATTCGTATTCTAGGAACATCCGAAAAGGTGTCTGGCCCATTTATTTTTAATAGCCTTTATTATATATTTATTATGACTGCACTATTCGGTAAACAAAATTAAATATTGACAATTGGTAAAAGGTTGCTGTGTTTTTTGTTTCATGCGGAATACTCGCCAGATTTCACTCTATTTCTGTCTTATTTATGGGATTTTCCCGCAAATTCATATTTGCGTCATTCCATCAGCATTTCAACACGGAATTCTCTTTCAATTTCTAGCTGATGAAATTGTACCCGAAAGAAGTTTGTGCGATAAGCTCAATCGCACGATCTGCCCGTGATTTTTGAGAGATTTATGCAGAGGCATGGCCATGTGCTCTGTTGTGACAGTGTCTAAATGTCAACCCCACCTCATATAATTCCTCTATAACAGCCCCGCCATATCTAAAATGAATCTCGCGTTTTATAACCTTCAAACCTTATGTCCATACAATTATTTTCATTCTCCTCTCCGTGGGCTGTAATTGAACAGTTTTGGGCATTTCGCGCAAAACAATCGCAAATTGGCACCGACACAATCATTTACTTCTGAGGTCAGGGGCCAAAGCGTATCATGTCAGGCCTGTTTGCTGCCCATTGTCGGCAAAAACAAAAAGGCGATGCTGGGAGCCTGGTTTACTTTCTGACCTTATGGCTTGAACCACTGAAAATATTAATGTGTTAAAATGTAAAGGTGCAGTCCTGTAATCGCTGGCTTGTGCCACTGCTGGTGGAAGGACTTCCACTCGCAGTAACTCTGGAGAGCCCTTCTAGGAGGTATTTTGGCCTTCTATCCCATGAAAGGCGAGACGTCTTGGAAGAGGTGGCAGTACCCACACTTTACCCCACCAAGTGCGACCTGTCATTGGAGTAACTGTGGCAGTGTCCTCAATTATACTGCTGGACGGACAGAGAGGAGGGGACGATTTAAGAAACTTGCCTCGTTGTGTCGACTGCTGTATCGGGAGGTTGAACTGGTTGGTGACCTCTACATTGAAGTCCAATGTACAAACCATTACGCTCCAGCAGCATTCCCAATGGGTTAAATGTTTTGGCAAATTCACAGAAAGGTTCCGAAGAAGGGCTGAGTAAACCTTTGAGTCCCAGGCCAGATTTGGAGGAATAAATAACCAAAATAAATAAAACATCCCTGGAAATTGAACACAATTTTTTTGGGATCACAGTGCGTTGCATTAACCAGCACTCATCCCTCCCCATTTCCTTCCAAAGACAAAGGTCCCCCCGTATAGCCTCATCAGACTGTATGGTCAAGTGCTGTTAGCGAGCACCTGTAAAGGCTGGCACGGTACACGAGGGGGTGGGTAGCCAGCACCACGCGCGACCGAATTTGTCTCCCTAGTTGCGACGTTCTTTTTTTATTTATACACTGCACCAGGTACTAATTTGAGACTGAGTCGACCTAGGGGAGAGGCCCAAGACCTGTTCAGAAAATCGTCACTGGTATTAACCGTGAACGGGATTCGAACTCGGGTCGCCGGGTTCATAACGTAGCGCGCTAACTGCTGCACCACCGCTCCCCCCCACACACGTACGTACCAGCAGTCAGGCATAAACATAAATATTTGTGCAGAAGTCAGTGGCCATGACAAGACTACAATTCGTTGTCAGTCACTCTGCCAGGCAAAATATGCTCACATGTGGATTTAAAAGGTTAAGGAGATACAGACAGCCCAACCCCTGCCACCTTTCACGCCTGCTCTCTGTGGCTCGCTGCCCTATTTTGCATTCCGCGCGCCATCAATCTCGGCGGCCGTTCGCGCACGCTGACACCCTAACGCTCTGACGCCCTAACAGCGAGGTGGCTTTTGCCGGCGGCCGCTAATAGTCGCCTGGGTTTATATAAAACGCAACAAAAATCCACGCTTCCCTTCGATAAGTGCAACTTCTCCTTTCGTCTCAAAGTTCACGCGTTCAGGCACACACGAATAGCGAGAGGCCGTTGTTCGGCGTTGCTCGCGCCGAGCTGAGCCCGGGCGCTTCCGACCGAAGCTCCGGAATTCGCGGCGATGCTCGTCACTGTCCGAAGTCGGCGAACCAAAACGTGAAGCCCTCCGGTGTCCTGATCGGTGGCGCGTTGCGGCGCGAACGGAGCGCCAAACACTAGAAGCTGACAAGGTTTACAGTGCCCATTATGCTGCCCGTGCTTGCTCACTATCAAAGAAAGGGAGGTATGCAAAGGAGAAAAAAGTAAAAAACACCCAAGTGTATGGAATTCCAAATTCTAGGCGCTGCCAATTTCATTTTAGCACTTAGAGTCCGATAGCTTTTCCAAAGGGAGGGTTTATCAATTGTACGATTATCAGTTTCTGGAACAAGGGCAGATTGAGCCAGGGGTATTTATAGCTTTCCGTATGAGCGTTTCTAAGGAAGAGAAAATCGCCGGGAAAAGCTGGCAGGTTGGCTCAATAGTAACATTGCCTTCCAAATTGGAACATTTCGTGAGCCAATTTTCGCCACCTCTACTGATTTGCTGAAGCCTCGGCTCCCCACGCCCGGTACTGGCTCCCTGTTACATTTTATGAAGGATTAGTGCAACATCCCCCGGTCTCGTGAAAATAGTCCCACAAAATAACCGACGTTCCAACTGTTAGGCCACAATCTGTCATGATGACCGATAACTAGCCAATCAGGTTCCCTATTCCGAGCAAAAAAAAAAAATAGAATTTCTGCCTCACAGCCATCGGTTTTCATTTCACTGGTGCTCACGGGGAGAAAGCGGTTTCTGACACGCGGCGAAATACTCGGCGGATCACGCTCGCCACACCTGTGCCAGACGCCGTTGCTCCCAAAACCACAATCTGGCACGCGCAGGTGTTTGTACGCCGGTTGCCGATTTTTACTTTATTTTATCTAGCTCCCGCATGTAAACGTGAGTGTCAGATCTGACTGTTGTCGCGGGCTGGCCGGGATCACAGGAATTCGACCAGCGAGCTGCAGCTTTGGTTTACCCAGGCGTAGCCGGGTATTCACAGGGTTTCCTGGGTACTTGCATAGTTGCGGAGTAAGGTTTCCCATTTTTAATGTGTTGAGATGAACCATGATGTAAATCGCTCCGAGACGCCGGGCTTACTGGACGGGCGCCGTATCCAACAACGCGCGATCATTAATAGCAGACACCACGCGGTGAAATCTTACTGCGGTGGAGGGGTTTGTGTGTTCCAATGATCCTCAGAGCTATGTCGCTTCAAGTCCAGCACTCCTGCTAGGGTCTCCCTTGGTAAACAGGTCTGGAGTCCAGCAATCCTGCTAGGGTCTCCCTTCGTGAACAGGTCTGGGGTGGGGGAGGTTCCAGACAAATAACGATCCGAAGACCCTCTGACTAAAGGAGGTTGGCATCAGGAAGGCCACCCGGCTGTAAAATCGGATCCCCCAATCATTGGGGGGCCAACTTGCCAACCTGGGTAAACCTGAATAGCGGCCATTTAAACCGGCAACAACAACAGACACCACTCATTCTGAAAGCGAGTTTCTCTGAAAGGCGGGTTCCCTTCCCGTCCGCCCGCTCGCACAACTGTCTCCAAGAGGCAGCTGCGTTGCTTCCGTCACTTTTTGTTATAGAGCAGGGGTCGGCAACATACGGCACGCGTGCTATGAGTAGTAATAATAATAATAATAACAAATACAATTTATAACGCGTGGCACATATTCATTCAATGTCGAAGGTATTAATTTGAAGAGAGAACGCCTCAGAGGCGCGAGGAAACCTGCAGAAGGAGGGAGTCAAGTCACGTGGTCAGCCGGCGCCAACCCACCAGACACTGCGTCCTGCATATTACGATGTAATCGGTCAATTAATGTGTGTTTTTTTTAATTGTGAGAGGAAACCAGAGAACCCGGAGGAAACATACGCAGAACAGGTGGAGAACACGCAAACCCCACACAGAACGGTGCCCGAGGCAGGACTCAAACCGCCTCGGGCAGGAACTTTCTTTCTGTGAAGCGCAGATGTTACCACTGCATGGAAAACCCTGACTGTCACGTAAGATGATTTTGAGCGGCAGATGCAATGAAAGTCTAATTTAACGGCAAAGAGACTAAGTTGAACAAAAAAACTATAAAAACTCTGCTTGACTGCTCTGTCAATCTCTAAATTATGCTACCCAATGAATGTTCTTCGACGTAGAAAGCAGAACGCTTCAAGTCGTATATTTAATACGTTACGTTTACCGGGGGCCAGCCCATTCTGATTTGCAGGAAAGCTTGTGAAGCGTGCCACTGCTCACGTTTTTGTTCATATTATTGGAGAATTCAGAAAAGGGAACGCACGGGCAAGGATCACATTTTTATGTATTTATTAATGAAGCTGCTAGCTAAAATGTACTCTACACACTGGTGATAAACTCCCAAGTTTTACGTGTTCTGTGACACCAGATTAATTACTTAAGTGAAACACTTCAATAAATCGAGGCCATTCAAAGTAGACCGTCTTTTTTTTAATAACACTATTTTTGAATAATGACTTTCATCATCTTTGCGTGGCTTATGCGCTGTGACGGCAAATTAAGTAATTGTTGTTTTCGGTGCGCTGCCTTCCCTACGTTTCAAGACTTCTGAGGACAGCAATGTCTGGGACGTGTTGACAATTTTTCCAGAGTATTTTTACACGTGGCAAAAAAACCCCCAAGCGACCGGAGAAAACCCACGCATATGAGAGATTGGATCCCATCAGTACTAGGGCCACGAATTTAATTTTCACAGTTTGCTAGCTCCTCTTGCATAATCTCTACTCCGGAATATTGTCGCGATTTCTGCCTCTTTCTTGCCCTCATTTCCCCGTCTGTCTGCCATTTGTTTTTGCGCAGCAGCTTGAGCTGCGGCGGCATCTGGACGCGTTATAACCTCAAACTATCACATCTCATATTAATATAATAAGAATAAAAAATGCTCGTCTTTTTTTTCTTGTGTATCTTCACATTTCATTGCCCAATCCTTAATTGAGCTACAAACCATAGCCCCGCCCCCCCGTGTCACAAAATTATACTTTCTGGCCACGGATAGACTTTGAATAATTATAAGCAATTGCACATTCGGGTAGCAAATACGCACACACGTGGCAGGTGCTGGGATTAGGGCCAATGTGGGTCGTGGCAGAAATAAAGGGAGCTACACGTGTTAATGCGATGCTGTGCGTGGGCAGGCGTAATTGGCCGCGGGCTTTAGCCTGGGCCAAGGAGGTCCGGTCAGCACAACTCTGGGCAGGAAATGCTATTGGTGTCCAGCATGGGCAGTATCCACCGTGGCCTGAAAGCTTAGAGTACGTACTGTGCGTTTAACAGACACGCCGTCCAGTTATGCTCAAGACCCGCCGTAGACGCCTAATGTAATTTTTTTGTTCCTTTCTTCTTTGCGAAACAGCATTCGGAATCACACTTACAATGGTGCCCATTTAATGAGATTTTGCATTGAAAAACTCACCACCGAGGCCTTGCTGTCGCACGGATTTGTGATGTGGAGATAAAAGCTTCGAGAAAATAATTGTGCCCTTTAGTCACCCTAGGAGGTATCCACAAGTCATTTTCAGACCAATGGCTCAAGAACCGTTCCATCGGTGTGTGTCCGGCGATGCCTGCGTTGCAGGTGCGGGGCTGTGATCGGCTAATTGCCTCGGGTGACCTTACTTTCCTCCAAGGCGGCGGGAAATAATCCGCTATTTGGCCCATAAATTAGAAAGTGTACGCTCATCTGTTACGGGGCCACGGCATTTAACGGCACCGCGTAAAATGGCTCTGGAGAGATGATCAAATCTAAATTTAAGAGAGCGGTTTACTCAGTGCTTTTTCAAACATCTGCCCATTAAGCTCACACCGCTGGGCTGACACAAATTAATTACAGCGCAGATTTCGTTTATTTGATTATAATGGCCATTGTTGGGTTTTTTCTTACTTCTGACCCACAAAGCTGGGGTGCCAAAAGGCTAGTTCCTCGTATCAAGTTGGAGCAACATTTGAGTTGTTACCCAGGGGATTTGATCCCAGGATATCCTGTGTTACTGACCCGGTGCTCTAAGCCAGGAATCACGCCGTGCATTCCCGACTCCCAACACCAGGACCCCAAGCCAGCCAAGCCAATCACCGTCTCAACAATCGGTTTCAAAAGCAGCTGCTGGATGAGTCTTGACGAGTGTGAGACTGCAAAAAATGCTGCGGCTGGCCCTCTCACTTTGTGATTGACAAATAACATCATGATATATAATATATAGATGCCGGCTGACCGTGTGGCTCTCCCCCCCCCACCCCCCACCGCTTTGCGGCTTCCTTTGAATCGCTAGGTGAAAGGCCCTAATATGTAAATGAAATAAACTAGTATTATTGTGTCGAACCAAATACACGCGCCGATGTGGGTGGCACAGTCGGAAGCACAGGCGGTAACATCGGCCGGTCACCTCAGTCAGTCAGTCACCCGGGCCTGTCCCGCGACCTCCTGCCAGCGAGCCTACGACACTTGACCTGATAGTCTCAAAGGTAGAAGGGATCAAGGTAGAAGCGTTCACGTCGCGATCCCTGTCAAGTAATACTTGGTACTACCTGCAAATTCTACCGAACACTTCGAAGCCCAGCTGAAAGACAACGACGTCCGGAAGCTCAACAGACGCCAGAAGCCCCTCAGTCTGGAGCAAGAAGAGAGGCCAATGCCCGCCGGCTTTAAGTCCAGCACTGACTATTATATCACTAAATGTGGAAGGGCTGTCTGCAACTAAAGAAGAACTTGTTGCAATAATAGGAAACTGTCATATAACCATCACGCTTCGAAGAATCGAATCGAATTCGAGTGCACACGGCCCGGCACAAGCCAAGCCGTACGCAGTGGTGCCGCGAGCAGGTAATCGCAGGTAATCGCAGGCCCGCGCCTTAACCTCGCCTGGTAGACCGCAGCGTTAATGATGACGATGGGTTGTGTTTTTTTCCCCTTTCGGTCGGCGTTTATTTAAGCGAGCTGCCCATCCCTGCGACGGCTGCTTCGTTAAGTACAGACAAATTGACTGCGGCTGTCAATGCCGCCGTGAACTATCCTTGCCTTTTTCTCCAGGTGCTGAGCAATCACTGTTTGCAGACAGCGATAATGTTGTCGGTATGTACTGCTCGGCATCAATCCCGGTTCTCTCCAACGACCCCCGGACAAGTCGTGCATTTGCAATTCACCGAGAGGCGTGCGCCATAGTTCTTGTTCCCGCTAACTTCACTCACCGCTCCGTTACCAATAGCCTCACGGCTTGACTCGCGTGCGCTGGGATAGTATTCGCAAACAACCAGTCAACAACCAGGCAGTTCCTCGTTGACTGCAACCTTATCGTGGTAGACCGTAACGTTAGTGCGTGTTACGATGAATCCCGGAGCTATGATAACTAAAGTCTAGCGCTCTTGCTACGGGTCTGCCTTGGTGGTAAACAGGTCTGGAGTCTCGCTCTCCTGCTAGGGCCTCCCCCGGTGAACAGGTCTTGGGGGAGGCTGCAGACAAATAACGATCCGAAGACCCTCCCACTAAAGGAGGTTGGCATCAGGAATGACAACCGGCCGTAGAATTCTGCTCCAATCTCCCCACCATTAGGGCAGCAACGAGCCAGCCCGGGTAAACCTGGATAGCGACCGATTAAACCGGCAAAAAACAACCACAGTAACGGTGCACCAATGCCACGCTCTGTTTTGTTCGCAATTTGTCAAATGTATTTCTCCGCATATTTCCCCCCACGAGAGGCAACGCTATAAAACAAATGCTGGATTATAAGTGGTTGCGGGAATAAACAACAGCTGTGCAGGATGTGAACAAACAAACAAACAATAATTACACTTTGAGAGGGTGCTGGTATTAATTAGTTAGTGTCCACTCGACAGGGCAACAGTGAACACATCAAACCGCGTCGGGTCACCTTTCAACGTTTGTCTTTATGCTGCATTGTAACGTCTATAGATGCTGGAAAATGCCCACGATTTGAACTCAGGATCTCATGGTGATGAACCCTTTTACTCTACAAATGTATTGACAGGATCCCAGCTTAATAATGATGATGCCGTATAATTACAGGGTTCTAAGAATCATTTAAAAGAGTTTTTTTCCCATTCATGAGTGCTTGGCATATGGGACACAAAAATCTAGCAATCCACTGCTGTACTGATATATCTCCTGGTCATCTCGCCAACGCAATCTTACAACACCTGATATTAGCAGGTCAATTCACATCCAAGTACTGATCAGGCTCTGACTAACCATGCCTTCAACGTGGGAGGCGAAACGTTACGAAGGAGGAACGCTATCCAGAAAGAGCAGCTCTTGAGAGAAATTCTCATTTAAAACACATCTTTACAACACGCGACTCTGACGTCTCGCATGGAGAACGGATATCTTGAACACCGAGCGGTGTTTCCTCATCGTAAATGCGCAAAGTTGGTCCCACTGGAGGCAAAACGCTAGTCGAAGAAAGATTGGCCTTGACGTGGACAGCAGGCAATAGCTTTCCCTTACGGAGAATGCCATCGAGATTTTTCACATCAGCAGGTAAGCGGCCGGGACCTTAAGGTTAACATCTCCTCCGGGGGCAGCACGATTGATTGATACCGTAATGCGCCAACAACGCGTTACGGAAAACGTCAACTGGCAGAGCGTTGGGTGCTCAATGGTGAGTGCATCGTGAAGAGGCTGTCTCAATAGTGGGTCTGCAATTTACTAGATTTCGAATTCAGCCCATCCCTACAGGCGCAAGCCTATCACAAAGGCGATACGTTAGAGACGAGCGGAATCTGCCAGGAGGCGGTGGTGTTGCTGTGCGACTTTACCCAACGAAGCGAGTTAGAGTTAGGCAGATCCACAGATAGACAGATGTTTATTATTACAGCAGAAAATACCCTGTGAGCTTGCAAGCTCTGGAAGCGAGATTCCTGCGATACGACGACAAACGTGCGATTCACCAACCCCGGACTATAAACGGCAACCGCAGTAGGAGCAACAGCAGCGGTCCACCAGACCAAGCCAAGAGCTGTGTGTGTTTTGTTCCAAATTTTACTAATGGGAGTCCTGTAATTTAATTTCCTTTAACGAGCACTCTGGGAGCATTTTCAAAGGGCAGGGCGGTGTGTTCTGTACACGTACGAAAAAGCAACTTAAACCAATTACCTGTTATCATCAAATAATGTTAATATTGAATGGGAAATTTTATTTTCTGCAGGTCTGGTTTTTTTTTTGTTCCCGCCAAGGAGAGGAAACGGCGTTGGCTGCGGGAGCTGCCGGTGCGTCCGGTGAGCACGGTGAATCAGGAGCACCGGGCACACTGACCCTAACCCCCCCCCCAGAAATTCCGTGGGTGTAATCACGCGCAGGTATTATTTTACTACGTCCATTTACAACTGAACTGGTGCCGAAGCTGTCGTCTTATTCACCGCCCGAGTTAAAAGGACTGCTCACACTCGGCGTAGTGACGATACAGACTCACGCTGTGCTCGAGTTTGTGACAGCCTCAAAGTTTCCAAGACAAGAAGAATCAGACTGTGGAATCAAACGTCGTCGGTTTACATCCGTGAATTATTTGCCGTGACCGTGAATTACCGTATTGTGATATCAAGCGATGGTTGCCAGGATAATAAGAAGCCGGGCCTCAGGCTTGGAATTCTGAAAAGGCCTCAATTTATCATTTGAGAAATATTGCCGAAGTGAGATTCGTTCTGAGACGTTGGTTCATGCTTTTGTTATTTATCGGCTGGATTATAGTTACGATTTGTTCGCTGGCCTCTCCGAATATAAATTACTTTGGCTGCAAAAAGTACAAAAAGCCGCAGCCAGAGTATGTACTCGCACACGCCGTTCCCAACGCTGTCTTGCTCTACTATTGAAAGCACTTCTGCCAAACTGTCCTTTAAGTCAGAAGTTCTCAACATTTTGTACCTCAAGGCCCACTTGGGTCTGGTCTCCACGAACCACTAGGTGGGGCTCGCGGCCAACCGATTGAGAATGGCGGCGTTGGCCTATTTAGCCTTTACACTGTCTGGAACTCCTTTCCCCCCAGCCATCAATACTGTTGAAGTCCAGGCTCAAAGCCTCCATTCTTTCTCTGCCTGTGACTAATTTACGCTTCAACTAAATACAGCCACCGTTTCAATGTAGCTGCAATTTGACCATCGCGCTGCTTCGAAGAATCGCTAAGAAGAAGAATGTAGCTGCAGTCAGATTTGGGCGGCAGGGTGCCACGGTGGTAACATCTGCGCCTCAAAGAAAGAAGGGCCTGCATGAGACGGTTCGATCGACGCATCGGGCGCCTTTCTGTGTGGAGTTTGTGTGTTCTCTCCCCTTGTTATGCCTAGGTTTCCTCCGGGTTCTCCGGTTTTCTTCCACAACTAAAAAAACCCCCTCTTAAATGAATTGGCCGATAATATTATAATATATAGGACGCAGTGTGTGGCAATATGTTGGCGCCGGAAAACCGCCTGGCTGCCTACCCTGCTCCCCCCACCTCTCTGCAGTTTCCTCGTGCCTCTGAATCTTCTAGCTTCCTGTTAACGCCTTTATAAATTGAATGAATATCTGCACGTTCTAAATTGTAGTTACTATTATATTATTACATTTAGATGGTGCATAAATCGTATTGCAAAAAAATATATATTTTTGCTCGGCAAAAACATGCGGTAAACTGATCAAAACAGTCAAAGCCTGTGATTTCACCACACTTTGCCATCTCTTCCTTCCTTTTGCTCGATCACCACAGCTGCTGCACAGTCAATACCTGACCTCCAAGGTCTGCTCTAACACAGACACACAACTATATATAACTTTTTTGATTTGTTAGAGGTTAAAAATCAAATCTGCGCAGGTCCTCAGGGCAAGCCATTTTAAGGGAATTCAACCTCCCCGCTGGGATTGTAAGCTTGTTTAGCTCGTGTTAATGTTCAAAAAATCCTTCATTAAAGAGTTGGTCTGCAGGATTATTTTAAACCAGGCGCTGTCAAGCTGTTAACACGAAAACCTATTACGGCACTGTGAAAGTCCAGGTCCAAATTATAGGCGTGTGCAGTGTGCTTTGGCGAGTCGGCCTGCTTGGGCCTTTGATTATATACGACACAAAGTACACAAAAATACACACACATTCAGTGACGCGCACACACACACACACACTCTACAAGTACAAAGAGCTCCCGTATGACCTTAGCAGACTCTTGGGGAAAGTGCTGTTAGCGAGCCTCTAAGAATGCTGGCACGGAACACGAGGGGATGAGTGGCCAGCACCATGACCGACCTAGTGGCGATGTTTACACACAGCACCAGCTACTCATTTGAGGCTAAGTCGACCTGCGGGAGGCCCAGGAGCGGTTCGGAAAATCCAGGAGCGGTTCAGAAAGACGCCTCGTGCAGGACCGTATTTCTTTGAGGAGGCGCGGACGTTACCACTGCATAGACACCCTGCCACCCAATGCGATTAACGTAGAAGCGTTCACACGTCGCGATCCCTGTAAAGTAATACTTGGTATTACCTGCAAATTCTACCAAACACTCCGAAGCCGAGCTGAAATACAACGATGTCCAGAAGCTCAACAGATGCCAGAAGCCCATCAGTCTGGAGCAAGAAGAGAGGCCAATGCCCGCCGCCTTTAAGGCCAGCACTGACTATTATATCTCTAAATGATGAAGGGCTGTCTGCAACTAAAGAAGAACTTGTTGCAATGGGAAACTGTCATATAACCATCACGCTTCGAAGAATCGAATCGAATTCGAAACCCAACGCGATGAGCCACCGGCGATGCTTGACGATGCGTAACATCGCATTCGAAGAGACACTGCGAGGCCAACGTGAAGACGACACAAGCGCCTCTCGTTAAACGTAAAACGGGTCCAATCTATTCCGTCACATTTACCAGCGCAGGGTCAGGAGGACAGATGATACGGGTCCACAGATTTATCCTGAGCGTGTTTTGCCCTGCGGTCACTTTAATCAATTACCGCTAGTTTCTCGCCACAACAACGCCTTTAGCCGTGCAAATGTTTCGTCGCTTAAGGAAAAGACAAATTTATGCAGTTTTTCGCCCAAGTGCTTTTTTTGTATCGACATCGTTTTTTACGGCTCGATGTAGGATCATTTCTCTCAGGAGCTGTTCTTTTTGGATAGCCCTGGCGAGCATTCCTCCTGTCTCTCGTTCACGACGAGGCATCGTCAGGCTCTGGGTTTTTTTTCGAACTCTCGCTCTCTCTCTCTTGGGTCGTGTTTCATAAATCATTGTTATGCATCTTCGGATAACGAACGGCTTTATGAAACACAAGCAGCTACACGGCCATCGCTTGGCCGTTTGACTGATCACTCGGCGCATTGCGGGCAACAACCATGAAGCATCATTTCAACGCTAGGCGATCGGCACACGTCGCATGTGGTGAGGTTAAGTGTGGAGACTCCAACCTCTTGCGAGTTGCAGGCGAAAATAGCGGGGGAGACAATTCCGACATTTGTTTGACTTGACGAGCAGAAACACACCTGCGTGCAATTTCCGAGCGCAGGAACGCGATCGCCGCAAAGCCACTCGACACGAGTACAGCGCAATACGATCACAACACAAACGCGGGCGGCCCTCGCGTCGCATGGGCTCGTTAGACGGGTAGGACACGCGTGTAACGAGCGCCAACTCCGGCGTGCCTCCGTCTCCCAAGTGGCAGTGTTCACGTGACATCGCAGTTGCTCATTTCGCAGCGAACTGACCTAAGGGAGCTTCACACCTGGCACATTCGGCATCGACGTGGATGGGCCACCGAATTAACCCACCCTGTTGGGACTGCAGCACAGGGCGATAAACAAATGAACATCAGGCCACCGCTTTCCCACAAATGACAAATCACCCTCCGTATAGCCATACAGACTTGGAGCAAGTGTGCTTTGTGAGCGCATATTAAGGATGGCACGACGCTAGAAGCGGTGGTGTTGTCAGCAACAACATCCGGCTACATTTGCTTTTGCAGTGCGGATGTTTTTATCCCACGCGTCAGGTACTTGTTTAAAGCCGAGTCAGCCAATGGTTAGAATAATAATAATAATACGATTTATATCAATGATACAGTTTCTGACGCGCTCGTAGATTCCGCTGCTGGTCAAAGACGAGAAGGAGATACGGAGGTGCGGAGCTGAGCCCAGTTGTGGGTTTAGCCTGAGAGGCGAGCTGCGGTTTGAGCAGTGTTATCAAGGTAGAGGCTGCTGTAGTCTGTGCGAGATGTAGGGGGGAGGCTGTGCCAGGTTGTGGGGTTAGTCAGTTAGTCAGTCAGTTAGATATTCTTCTTCTTTGCGATTCTTCGAAGCACGATGGTAGAAGTTTATTATCACAGCAGAAAATGCCCAGTGAGCTTGCGAGCTCTGGACGCGGGATTCCTACGATACAACAGTCGGTTAGAACGCATTTTCAGGTAGCGGTTGTTATAATCTCCGAGTCGTTCTCTTGTCGAATGAGTACCTTCGACGATTAGTGAATATGTGCGTGTTGTAAATGTAAAATTATTATTATAATAATCTATTGGAGGGGTAGGGTTGCAGAGGAGGGCTGCTCTAGGCTGTGTGGGCCGCTATAGAGAAGCGTGGTTCTTGCGTTCTCTGGTTGGAAGCGGGGGGGAGCAGATGCTCGGCAGTAGGAGTCGCGAGGGGCTGCGGAGCGAGTGAGAGAGGTATCGGGGCCCCCGTTGTGAGCGGCTCGATGGCGGAGTGCGACTGTGCTTACATTATGGGACCGTGTCGCAGGCGAGTCTTTATTGGAAGCGTAGCCAGTGTAGAGGGTGTGTGCAGCCGGTGTTGAGTGAGTGTCCGGACGGGATGCCGAGGACTTCGCTCGTGTAAGGCTGGTGGAAAGGTTGCAGTGGTCATCTGCCACTGATGTTAACCGAGGCCGGGAGTTGAACCCGAGCGACACTTGTTTGTATGGCAGCGCACGAACCACTGCGACACCCATCGCCACGCACTGGCAACGAACGCTGCCTCGTAACGCCGTATTGTCAGATGCTCGTTTCACTTCAACTCTAATTAGTGACGACGTTTTAATTGCTTGCAGAGGCGTACTGAATTATGTATGTCGACGTTATTTATATGATTTACGAAGCCGTTTACATCCTCCATTTGTCAATATATGTTCATCCGCGCGTAGTCCGCGAGCAACATCCATTGCTTATTAACATTCTCCGTTAAGCAGCAGTCTACTAAGCATGGTAATGGCACGTTTGACTTTTGCAAGTGAACGTTCCGGTTTATTGCACTTTCGGTGCTGAGCTGCTTGCTGAGTAACCTCAGCGGCGCCGATTCCTACAACTGGGAGTCAGGCTGTGGGTTTACGCATATGTTTGACATCTGACACCGGGGTCATGCCCTTCCAACTCAAGCGGAATTGGGGCTGCTCGTATGGCCACTACGGCACACGCACACACGAAGTATCACACACACATAATGTATCACACGCGATGTACGCAATACACACAATCGATGAGTGCAGTGTGCACGATCTGTCACGCACTACGTACAGAGCGCACACACAATGCATCGGGTAAAACGACGCTTGCAGCTCGCATAAAGTATCTCATACACAACGTAGCACGAACACAACGAATCTCTGTAACGATTCAGGGAGAGGATGACCGGCTCGACACGGCTATCCAGAAAGAACAGCTCAAGAACAATTCTCACGATGAGTAACATAACACAGGCAGCAGAGGTGCAAAGTATGGATCGCAACCACAACGCAGGTTTCTCGCGTTGTTATTATAAAGCAGACGACATTTGCATGCAATTTATTTTGTACGTGGCACGTAACACGCGTCTGCAGTCGTGCTCTCTTACGTGACACAAAGCGATGGTTGTAATAAGGTTGCTTAAAGCCATTATCTCCACTGTTTACCAACACTCACCATTTAAAAAGCAAATGTGAAATCTCAACTGGGGAAGGAAGAAAGCAATCAAACCAAGAGAGGATGGATGTCACGAGTGTGTTTGCTTATTTTCGGTGTAATGCGCACGCGTCTTGAAACGTATGTATTATTAACATTAGGGTCTGGCACAAGCAATTTGATGCAAACGACCAATGTACGGCATGCGCTCTGTCTGAATTATTAAAATCTGATTTCCGAAACGTAACCCATACTCGTCAACTCATTTGATTTGATTTTGGTTGGGCCGCAGTTCATGATGTGGTGAGAAATGGAATTATGCATTGCTTGGAAAACCGGAATGCAGTCGAGCCATTATCATTTTGACCGTGGGTAATTCTGTGGTTCTGACTACATGTTGCGCTATTGTAATTGCTCATACGATGATGCTACTCTGACTTTCATTTTTGCTGTTCCTCACTTGCATACAAACGTTATATAATGAACGATCATTTATAACCCGAGTAAATTTCACGCTTGGACAGAGACATCCCTTTCCTCAGCAACAGATTCCAGGAAGAGCTGGAACCTGTTGCTGCGGAAAGGGATGTCTGGTCCACTCTCCTTGGACTGCTGCCACCGCGACCCACACCAGGACAAGTGGTTTAGAAAATGGATGGATGGACGGACGATACACGGATATGTAGGCGTGATGAAACTGCAGAGAGGGGGGGAGTCAGCCGGTGCCAACCCACCAGACACTACTTCCTATATATTATGATGTTATTGGCCAATTAATTAATCAGTGTTTCTTAGTAATGAGAGGAAACCGGAGAACCCGGAGGAAACCCACGCAGAACAGGGGGAAAACACACAAACTCCACGCAGAAAGGCGCCCGAGGAGGGAAAAATTAAACGCATTTTTCAGCGAGGCGCAAATGTTACCACTGGGACAAATCTGCATCCCAAGGACACGTTGCTAACGGGATGATGGCAGCAACAACAAAGGGGTTGGACGTGTCTGAGAGTACGCCCACCGAGGAGATGGAGTGTGCTCACGGCAGTTGGATTATTACACCGCAGAATCATGAGAGATGACGTTTGACAAGGCCTTTATATCAGCAGAGGATTGATCGTGGCTGCTGACGGTGATAATGATGGTAATAAACAGCCCGGGGGCATTCGCCGCTATAACGTACGAGTAACTGCAAGTGAACTGTGCCAGCTTTTTAATCAACGTTAGTGTCGCATTCGTCCAAAAAGTGTTTTAAAACAGATCTGTGCGTGTGGATATGATGTCAGAACAACGAGCGGAGTGCCAGGTGGTGAAAACGCAGTAAATTGGCACGGTAGGGAGCACAGGTGGTGCATCTTGCCAGCCATCTTAGTCAGGCAACCCATGACATCTGGGGTGTGTCCCGTAACCTTCTGTCGGTGGGCTTTCAACACTTAACGTGGCCTCAACGTGCATATGGCCTCCAACCATCTAGGCAAGGCACTTGCCTAGACGGTTTGAGTAAGGTGTCAGATTCTAAAGGTTTCCCGCCTCTAAATCTAGAGGATTTTCCCCCCCTATTTTGGCAAAGCACTTGCCTAGACGGTTGGAATAAGGTGTCAGATTCTAAATCGTTTCCCTCTAATTCGAGGGGAACTTTCCATCTATTTTGGCGAGCGCACCCCCAGCACGCGGGGGCGTGTGGGCTTCTGCTCCCTGTGTTAAACGTATTTATTTAGCTTTAATTTGTTTGTACTTTTGTCAATTTTTCATCTGTTCCTTTTCTCTTTGGTTGGTGGTTTGTTTCTGTGTAACTGCGGTGTTTGTTTTTGTTGTCTCCCATGCTCTTGTTGCTTGCTTTTTGTCTGTTTTGCGCGGCCTACTCCTGGCCCAGTCCTGCCTTGCCTAAACTCGCCTCGTGGTGTTGCGTGTGGAAGTTGTGTTTTGTTATTGTGGGTGGCTGCGTTTTTTGCTGTCTATGTGTGTGTTCTTGTGCTTCAATGTTGATTGTTTAATTTGGATTGGCGTTGTTTCCCCCTCGTGTCTGTCTCTCTGTCTTCCTGTCTCTGTGTCCCTATGTCTCTCCCTGTCGCTCACCCTCCCTCCCTGTCTCCCTCCGTGTTTGTCTTCAAGGACGTGACGGCCATCTTAGGGGACGCTGGCAGATTTTTGCCGCTCTTAAGATTGCCAGTTTCACGACCTTTCAGTATATTCGAGGCAGCCTTAATCGTTTATTTTCTATTGTTTTGTTTTTTATTGGTTGTTTTTTTTCTTTTGTTGTTGACATGCTGTCCTCTTCGCGGCCCTTGTGCAGCGCATTGTGACCCTCGGGTGAAAGGCACTATATAAATTGATATTATTATTATACAGGATTACAGTTAAACTTGAAAAGGTTCAGTGTTTTTGCCTCCCAAATTTGGGGATTAGGGGGTCAAACAACAACATGTTCCGTTTTAAAATCTGCCCAACACGCTACCTTCCAAAAGTATGTTTGCGAGGTATTTCTAATTATCAACATATTCAACCATGATGTACAAATATTAAAGGTGTTACCCTTTCTGGCAATAATACAAGTGTTAAGAGCTTAAAACACCATACATGCTTGTGGCAAAACATACAAACAAAATGCTATGATAATGTATGATTGGCCCACACCAGAGACGCCTTTCTTTATAGCCTCGTCTCACCAATGTTAGCCAATTGTTGTAAAAAGGAAAGCAGCTTAGGGACAACACAGATATCAAGACCGGCCCAACCACCTGGGAATGTGGAGAAGCAGACCCTACTATGGAGCACTGCCTTGTCTGCGCTCTACTACCCAACCTCTGCAGCTCAAAAGAACTTGCAGAGTTCAATAAAAATGCAAAGAACTGTGTAAAGAATGCAAAGAACTGTGTAACCATTACGCTTCGAAGAATCGAAATTAAGAAGAAATGCATAGATATATTCAACTATAATAGTACCAACTTTCGTCTTTTTGCGTAACAATAAAACAAATCAGTTAAATTTACATCACTCCCCCATGACCGACAATTATATTCCAGCAGATGTATTTCATCTTTTGAACGCTTTCAAAGGAAAAAAATGCAGCAAACTATTGCGAAAGAAAATTAAAATGCATCGTGGAGGCTCTTATAGATATTCTTTTAACAGATTTCTTTCCCGCTCGCATTTGTAATAACTTAGAAGTGTTTTAAACAAAGTATTATAAAGTCTGCAGCTGTCCTGTAAGAGCATAATAAGAAATACACGGGTTTGTCAGCAGTCTAAATTGCACTAAAAAGGATTCAATTTATTACGGCAAATACCGGGATAAATGCTTTGGCTCAGTAATTAAATGCACACGCTGAGACATGATAATGCAGCCACCCCTTGCATCACAGAAACCTCCGCAGCATCAATCTTGTTTGTGCAGCCCATTGGTGTCTTTGCGACACCACTAACTAAAGGCAAACATATCACCGTATAGCCTACACAGCCCGATGGGACAAGTGCTGTTGCCGAACAGCTGTTCGAGGAAGCACGGCGCACGATGTGGAGGTATGATGAGTACCGCGCCCAGGTGATACGGTCTTCCCGGAGCTGATGTTAGGTTATGCGTTGCCCGGGATGTGTTGTGTGCATTCTCAGCGCGGTGCGTTTAGCTTGGAGACTGCCATTTTTGACACGCGGCTGTTTTTCTGTGAAGGTGTACATCAGCTAGCCAGGAGTATTGCGTTTCTACTCCTTTTACGCTCTTATTCTCTCACTCTCACAGAGTTGCAGCACACTCAGACAGACGCGGTTAATGTGTTGTGTTTACGTGGTGATTTGTGTATTCAACGAGGCTGGAGTTCGAGGTTGCAATCCTGACTCTGGTCCCGTGAGTGAGCGAAGAGAGAGGCCTTGATTAAGCTGCCTGCATAGTCTTGCGACGGCACTGCTAGGCTAAACAGAACAGACGTTTTGACGTTTACGCGCCATACCAGTTACTCATGCAAGGCTGACTCAAACTAAGGGAGGCCCAGGACGGCTTCACATAACCACCCAAGTGATGTTTGTCATAGCCGGGGATCTAACTCGCCGACCCAAGCCTCGTAGCGCGTTCTGCTCGCCACTAACCACCGCATTTTCCTAAATTATGTGGCTCAAAGCAAACACGGTGACGCACGCCGGCACAGATATTAACAGCGTACGCACTAGCGCGCGCGGCCAGAGCCATTCCTTTCCCACAAGCCAACTCTCCTCCTTTTTCTAAGCGACGGAGAAATCAATGAGGCAATTATGGAATA
>JAZEWU010000037.1:4974717-4988706 GCA_036362915.1 Geotria australis | reverse complement strand
AAACGGATGTACTTATGCAGATCGATGTATGAGAAGTGCTCTCCATTGCTGTTCTTTTGGGATAGCCGTGTCGAGAGTTCCTCCTCTCTCCTGCGCCTCCCAGGCTGAAGGCATCATGAGGCGTTTTGAAACGGATTCATTAGGACATCTGAGCAGACGTCCGTTCACGTGTAGTGAGTCGATGGCCTCAGCTTGTTCAACAATGACTGCGCAACAACTTTTATAAGCATTAGTCTTCTCACTTCGTATTTTTCCATCCATCCATTTTCTAAACCGCTTGTCCTGGTCAGGGTCGCGGTGGCAGCAGTCCAAGGAGAGTGGACCAGACATCCCTTTCCTCAGCAACAGATTCCAGCGCTTCCTGGGGGATTGCCAGGCGTTCTCAGGCCAGCCGAAGGATACAATCCCTCCAGCGTGTCCGGTGTCGGCCTCTAGGTCTCCGCCCAGTGGGCCGTGCCTGGTAGACTTCCCGGGGGAGCCTACCAGGGGGCATCCTTACCAGATGCCCGAACCACCTCAACTGGCTCCTCTCAATCCGAAGGAGCAGCGACTCTACTCTGAGGCTGTCCCGGATTTCTGTGCTCCACTTAATTCACTTAAATTGCCCACAATTCCAGTTCTGAGAATAATATGATAACGTTGGGCTGTTTGTCTTACAAGATGGTGGTGCGGTGAGTAATGCTGCCGCCTCACGGCAAGAGGTTCCTGGGTTCGATTCCCGGCTCGGGTGCGTTTCTGTATAAAGTTTGTCCGCGTGGTTTTTTCCCGGGTACTCCCGTTTTCGCCAACTGTCCAAAGATTTCTGCTGGCTTAGGTTAATTGACCTGATTGAATTGCCCCCGTGTCCCATCCTGGGTATAGCCCTGCCTTGGGGCACTGGGTCTGCCGAGATAGGCTCCGGCACCCCCGCAAACCTATAAGGATTAAGCAGGGACTGATACATGGATGGATGGTCTGCCTGTCATGATAATCAACAATCTCATAGCTGAGAGTGTGGAAGAGCGCATCGTAATTGTGTAAAGATAAAAAGGCCAGCTAAAGGGCTTTTTTCACAATATGTTTCGAAACTGTACGTCTCTTTAATAAGATTTCCAAATGGATTCTCCATCTCGTGACAATTTGCAGCGCGGAGATCCAACGAATCGTCAGGTTCCAGGCTTGTGATTTCGTTCAAGAATCAAATATTTCTTGCTTCCTCTTTACAGTCTCATTTGCATGATTTGCCTGCTTTGCACGGATTTATTTTCTACATTAACCGGAAAGTCACATCGGCATACGATTTGCATATACTCAGCATAGGTCCTCGATAAACAATTATCTATCGCACAAATGTGACGCGTGTATCACGAGCGTAAGTATCGGTTTAATCAATGGATTGATGCATTGTGCCCCCCCCCCCACCCACATAGACAAGAGCACACAACGGCTTCCGCTCGTGAGTGATGAATCACGCTCTCTAAGGTCATACACTCTGGAAGGAATGACACACTTTGGTAATTCCCCATAAATAAAACCTATTGGGCTGACTTTGCCAAATGAGGCACGGGCAACGTGTAAACAAGAGGTCTGAAGCTCCTCTCACAAACGGGTTTTACCCAAAACTTATACCAGCCTCGTGAACGGATTTACCACGCGGCTCAGCAGTCGAATAAAGCATCTAAACATTTATGGCTTTTAAAGCATTTTCAGGCGTGTTTGCAAATGCTTTAAACATTCAGTGGTACACACAACACATAGATTCCAATAAGGCTTTATAGGTCTTCTCGTCCAATGTCGATGTTCCAATTTTATATGATTTAATCGACCAATGAGCCGCTTTCTTTCATTTCCAGAGTGTGTAAAAAAACCCCCACAAATTGGCAGACAATGCCAAATTACAATAATGTACAACAAATGATCTCGCCCGTGTAATTACTTGAGTTGTCAAAATAAATCAAACGTAGGTTCGGCACGTTTAACCTGCATTTCAAACACACATATTTGTGTGTACGCGTTATCAAACATGTTCATTTGCGAATGCCCGCGGCATTGTTTGCCCACACACATTTATCCACTAATGTGGAAACGTGACGGGCAGACACTCTTTTTTTATACACAAAAGGATTCTTGCTTCCATCAATAATGACAAATATCCCCCGTATAGACTTAACAGACTGTAGGGGCAGGTGTCGTTAGCGAGCACCGATGAAGGCCGACACGGCACACGAGGGGGTGGGTGGCCACCACCACGCCCGGCCGGCCGCCTTTGTCTCCCTCGTGGCAATGTTTACACACCGCACCAGGTTCTCATTTGAGGCCGAGTTGACCTAGGAGAGGCCCAGAACCGGTTCAGAAAATCGTCACTGGTGTTGGCCGTGAGCGGGATTCGAACTCGGGTTTGTAGTGCGGCGCGCTAACCGCTACACCACCGCTTCCATTTACACACACACACAAGCTATTATCATTGAAAACATCACCTTCATTTGTATTCATGGCTAGCCAGAGGCCCAGTGGCAGCCAATTTCTGCATTATCATGCTGTTAACACTTTACAGCTCCACAAAACCTAAAACACTTTCTTGTGTTTGGCTGCTCGAGGCGAGGGGAGAGACGGGTAGACGTGTCGCAGTTCCAAACACTGACCGACCTCTAGGATTGAACTCATCACGGTCAAAAAGAGAGAGAATTCAAGCCGCACTTGGAGGATGACCCGGCCCCTCGATCAAGCCAGGCTGGATGTCCATTTCCACTTGTGATTGAAACCACCTTAGAGCTAGCTCAAGATTGAAGCCAGCTTCGAGCTCAGCGAGCTCAATTACAGTGTGAAGCTCTCAACAGTGCACATTTTCTGCTGGTAGGCGATTCTCACGTCTTTGTTGTGAAGATTGTTTGTCATTCAAAGTGCGGTGGCAGAATCGCCTCTGATTCGGGGATTTGACGGGCCGCGCGGATTGCCTCATGCGCTACGGAACTTAACGGACCTGCACCTCGGCTGCGCTGTGGCCAGCAGAGGGCAGCACAGCAAGAGCTATTGACCGCTCTGTCTGGAGTTGTGAATGGTCGGTCCCCTACTATGGGGCGATGGTGACTTGGGCCAAGCAATAGCGCGGCGTTCGCCACGCTGTTGTAATAGACGTTTGTGGTTCGAATCCGGCAGGCCGCCCTGGTTTAATAATTACGTGCCGTTTGTGTCACGGTGGACGTTAAAGAGCCTGAGACGTCATCTGAAGAAGAGCAGGCCAATGTGTGCTGGCATCATGGTCTAAACTTGACAATCGTGAGAAATGATTAAAAAATTACCTACTTTGTGCTGAAATGGGAAAACAGACAGCAAGCTTGCCAAGTAAACAAGCAAAATAATACACATGACTGTCGCCTGTGATCGATAATTCACCAGGTGCCGATCTGACTTCATTGTGATTTGTAAGATAGTATTGACATCATTCTGGACCGATCTAAATGCTGGACAGATTTGAAACATCATATTTCTTCCTTTCTTACCATTTCCAAAAAACTTGTATTAGTGACATTTTACATGTTAACCTACTTTCTAATAAATGCACACAGACAAACAAACATCCTGGACAAAAATAGTGACGGAGATGACTGTCTACCTGGATCAATAATACGTGTGCACTGTCTCTAGATATAACATGGTAAAATATCCTTCCACATGCAACAATGCTTAATAGATTTACCAACTACCTCATTGCGGGACCCTCCTAAACATATTCCCATCCCACTGTTACACTTTTGAACTACTTTGCCTGAGTAATTTATTGGAATTATTTGACTCTTTTGGCCTTGTGCAACATTGTGTTTTACTGTTTACCTTACGATCATGGCTTAAGTTTATCTCCGCACAATTTAATGCTGTACATTTGTTAAATTCGTTACCTTCTGATTTTATATATTGTTTGTTGGTTAATTCGCACGTTTTTTGTTTGGCAGGAATCCTGCTCGCAGAGCTTGCAAGTTCACAGGGTATTTTCGACTGTAATAATAAACATATATCTATCCTGACATAAAACCTCGAGACTCAACGAGTCTCTCCTGGGTGAAGGATCAGCACTATTGTACAATCTTGCTGCCAACGCATTTGATGCTCCTGAAATGTGTCCTGAAGGCATTCCATGACATCACTGAAACAAGGTCACCTGTGTTGTGATTGAACTTGACTGGTCCCAGCTACACGTGAAATATCAGGCCTGACGACATCAACACAAACAACCTTTCTGAAACATTGCTCTCTAAGGTGTCGACTAGAAAAATAGGTGCTTATGCACAACGCTATATACAGTGTAGACATGTTATTTATGGAAGAAATCTGAAACTGACGTGACGATTAGAATGAAGGGGGGCGGTGGAGTTCGGTATGAAAATGTAATTAGCAATGTTCTGATGTAGGTTTTAACGGCTCGATGTATGAGAATTGCTTTGGATAGCTGTTCCCTCGGGATAGGCGTGTTGAGTGTTCCTTCTCTCTGCTTGGTGGCGTTTCGCCTCCCACGCAGGAGGCATCTTCAGGCGTTTTCTGGTTCCATCGTGGGAGGCGCAGACTCCTCCCGCGTCGAAGGCAAAACGTCGCGAAGGAAAGACAAGTAACACTCGACGCGGTTATCCCGAAAGAACGGCTATAAAGAGAAATTCTCAATGCAATTAGCAGTCCTAATTTAAAATCCTATTTCATACAAGACTGTTGATGCAGTGACCGAGACACGGACACCGAACAGTTAACGGCTGCGGACACACAGGAAACATTTCACATCTCATATCTCTCAGAATATTCCTTCCCCCCCGCATCCCCGTCACGGAGAATTGGGTAATTTTCTAACTCGCATGGCCGCTAATGGTTAATTATACTGTTGCACTCGCATCACCTGTGGATTACAAACAACGTCGACCGTCTTTTTATCGCTACGTTATGGTCGGCGTGGCTTACAACAGCTGTAAAGGGTGGCTAAAACAAGCAGTTTCATCCGGAAGAATGGACTACATTAATAAAAGAAAAAATACATACCTGTTAAAACCTTACCCATCTGTGAATAGAAATATACCAGAACTAATTTAGTTTACTGCCATCTCCTGGCCACCTCATGGCCCAACAGCTCTGGGAGTCTCACAAATTCACAATTTCCACCAACTAGGGTTGTCACCTCTGAAATGTAAACCCCGAATAATGGGAAGAGGAAAAGCTGACAATATCGGAGGAGGGGAGACAACGGCACGTAAGCGCGTTTTCTTGAGTGGCGTATTGTTACGCAACTGCCAAATCCTGGAGTAGCTCATGTCCCGGGAGACTCCCAGATTTCCCAAGCAGCTACTTGATAAAATAATGGGATAATCCTGGGAAAAAGCGAGACAGGTGGCAACGCTGCCAGTAATCCTTGCCTCCAAATTGCAGGATGACAACAAGCATGCTGCCACCCGTGCCCTGCTTTATAAATGATAATTTGTCCCGTGGCTGGCTACATATTTATTATCAACTAATTATATTGATGTTGTGCTAGTGAGGTTAATGTACAAAATTAATTATAAACCAATTGTAACACTTTGCGTAAACGATGAGAAATTCGCCAGCCAAAAACAGTGCTTACAGGCTTGAAACAATCAGGACTACTGATACGTACTCAGAAGGTGATTTATAGGCAGTGAAAAGCGCCGATGTTCCATTTGCATAACGTCGGTCCTCCCATAATGCCCTCTAATCCAAGTGCTGCTCCCATGCTGTGAGTTTGTTTACCGTTAAGTCGCTAGATGTAGAGAGATAAATGTTGATTACTACAGCATAAATACCCAGTAAGCTTGCAAGCTATATCTCTAACACTGGCTCCCGTTTCTAAAACTGGCTCATATCTCTAACTCTGGCGATTGTCTCTAACACTTGCACGCTCTGTTTGCGGGATTCCTGCGACACAACAAACGCTCGTACTAACCAACGCCAAACAAAATATAAATCTACAAGGTAATATAATGAACTCACAGCACCAAATTTAGCGGGGATGAAACCCTAACCGTAATCACCACTTAATGGCAAAAGGCTGTTGTTTTTGATGTCACGTGACACGCGGCAGGGTGTCTATGCAGCTGTAACATCTTCGCCTTAAAGAAAGTTCTGCCCGAGGCGGTTCGATTCCCGCCCCATGCCAGGGATTTCAGGATGAACGGGCAGCAACTTATTTGCAAGTCCACCGCAGCATCCCCAATGCTGGGCCCTCATAAAACATCTCAAAACCCCTCGAAAACTCCGTCAGGCTTTTCCGAGCTAGAATGTACAACGATAAAAATAATTTACTTTCCCAATAAAATGTATTGTACATACAAAAATGTATAATTCACGTGCAGCCTCAAGTCTTTGAGTAGCACTTTATTATTTTAGTCGTTGTTTATTTACTGCATTTTAAAATCCTTGTTTATGTTTTTCAAATGCCCAACTGGAGATTAGGAAAATAGGGGAGCTTTTCAATTACACTGTGTGCATTTTTTACTTACATTTTTTACTTTTAGTGCACAGGAGAAGGACCCCAATTAACTGATAAGACACTTTTCCCAGCACATCATCAATTTGGGGATCACACTTGACAATAAAGCTTCACGCAATACGGCCACATTAATGCGACATGGGCATTATATTTATTTTTAATTCAGCCCTTACCTTTTTTTAATGCAATCTAAAAAAAACACTTATTTTTTTCAACGGCTAACAATTCTTAGCCAAGTGAGAACATTTTACCTTGCAACAGATTTCACACGTTTTCCACGAGCTACTCGGCACAATTCACAGCCCAACGAATAGCACTGTATCCCTTTTCGACCGATACATATTTTATTAAATGATGAAAATATACCAAGGTCTCTGTAATCAGGCATAGCGGAAAATCGCCAAGGCAATGTGTTCCATCACGACCTTTCAGTACATTCGAAGTAGCCTTGATCATTTGTTTTCTGTTGCTTTGGTTTTTTATTGTTTTTTTTCTTTCGTTGTTGACATGCCGTCCTCTTCGTGGCCCTTGTGCGGCGTTTTGTGACCCTCGGGTGAAAGGCGCTATATAAATTGAAATTATTATTATAGTGTGTGTTTAATTTAGCGCGCACAATTGATGCTTTAGACCGGTGTCCCCTCGCTGACAATCGAGTGATAGTCGCTCAATCGATGTTTTACATCTCGCCCATTGCAAACAGCTGCACAAATCTCAACCGTTTCAAACATTTCCCCCACAGCTGACTGCACTGATGTAGGTTTTCAAGACCTGGTGTATGAGGATTGCTCTCCGTAGCTGTTTTTTCAGGATCGCTGCATCGAGCTCCTTCGCGACGTTTCGCCTTCCACGCTGGAGGCGAAACGTCACGACATAGCAGCTACGGCGAGCTATTCACCTGGCTAACTGATTGCTCATGAAACAAATCGCAGAAACAACCGCCAAATAAAACAAAACCGCACAAGCTGACAATACAACAATCTCTCCTGGACACGCATGTATTCATCAGCAACACGTGTAACAATTGGTATACATTTAGGAGTCTACCTGGGAGATACATTCAATGTCAAGGTAGGATCAAATAAAATCCCCGGGTCACTCCAAAATAATCCACGTGCCTCACGCTGCGTTTCCATGACCACTGCCAATTTGGCTCGGCGGACCAAGGACGGCCCATTTATCGTTCCAGTATCAAAATCACGGTGAAAATCGACATCCGCGTCCTCCGCGAGCCTTTGGACTCCTCCACTAAACAGAGAGAGAGAGAGAGAGCTCTAGAGAGTCCTAATAAAAAGACATGGAGACTCTACACTGGCAACCCATCCACAAACGCATCGCGTACAAAACTGCAATAATTTGCCACCGCGTTATCCACACAGGACACCCTAAATACCTCGCATCACTACTCCGGCCACTCGCATCAACACAATCCCGTACTCTGCGCAGCTCATCACAGCACCTACTCCACACACCGCGCTCACGTACAACCTTCGCGAAACGCCGATTCTCGGTCGCGGCACCCACAACCTGGAACAGCCTGCCACACCTATTGCGTCAAACACAGTCCCCCACAGCCTTCAAAAAACTCTTAAAAAGTCACCTCTTCACCGACTCACAACAAACCGACTGAGCAGGGCTCCGCGCCTCCGAATCAACGGGTGCAACGCGCCCGGAGAAAATGCGCGCGTTACATAAGTAGATTATTATTATTATTTAATAAAGCTGCAGTCCGTGTGAGATTATACTCTTGACTGTAAACACGTGTACAGCAGCTAAGCAACTTCCAACTTGAGTTTCAAAGTCCAGTGGGCTAACCATTTCAAAACGGCCGCATCCCTGTCTAAATCTTCAGCATAAAAGAAAAGATGTCAGACTCACAGGGCTTAATTTGTTTTGTCGGAGTGTGAGAGCTGAGAACGACAAACCCGGCCACCCTTTCTTTCATGCCTGGTTGCCAACTTGTGTTGTGATGTCCACCACTGAACTACTGAGATGAAAAAATAAAATACCGTGGTTTGGATCCAAAAAAACAGATCTCAAGTCTTTTGTGTAATGCTCTATTTGTTCCGAAACATTCAACCCGGATCTTTTGTGACAATCATCCAAAGGTTAAAAAAAAAAGTTGAAGGTCTCAAAATTGGAGGCTTTTAGAAAAATTGGTCCTTAAATGAATGAACATCGAAGCACTTGCACATCACTGGCAATTTCACCAATTTCACAAATCTTCATGTACTGTATACTTCTTTAGCGGCTTCAATTTATAGATATTTTAGTGCCATTCACAACATGCCTACTTTTGAATAAGAGTAATTTACAACGTTATTTGTGACTCACAACCTCACCCTGTTTCTTATTATCACATCTGAAGTTTTAATGTATTACGCCAACGTATCATGCTGTGTATTTTTTTTTATCCTGTACAAATGTTAAATGATGGGTGGCTCATCGGTCAGAGAGCTAATCCAGACCCACTAAGAAATAGGGTTTGAATCAAGGTGACAGCCACCTGTAATTGGACTGGGCTCTCAAGTGTAAAGAGTAGATGGTCCCCGCCTAGTCACCAATGACTCTACATCTCATATAATTATCAGTGCCTACTTAGTCCTGTAGGGGGTCACGGGGTGCTGCAGCCTATCCCGGCAGGCACAAGGCAGGACTAAACTAAGGATGTGACGCCAGCCCATTGCAGGGCACTAGGGGCAATTCAGTCAACAGGCCAACTAACCCAAGCAACAGCGCTAGCATGTCTTTAGTCTATTGGAGGAAACCGGAGTACCCGGCGAAAACCTATGTAGACACGAGGAGAACAAACAAACTCCACACAGAAAGACACCTGAGCCGGGAATCGAGCCGGGAATCGAACCTGGGAGATTCTTGCTGTGAGGCGGAAGCGCTTTTCACTGCCGCCACCGTGCTGCCCTTTCCAATGACTATACATACATATTTTTAAAAATCATCCAACTGAAATCCAACATTTCATATGCCAAACACTATTGTGGCTGCACACATATACACACACACAAACCGCATTAAATTGATTCTTAAATACTTTGGCTATGGTCTAGCGTTGAAGCCAAAACGTCGGTTTGGCGTTAAAGAAAAATATCATCGAAGGGTGAACGGCGGAGTTCGACCACTAGTTTGTGACGGATAAAAGGGCCGCTGGATTTTTGTGTCATGAGCCATATTGCGAAGTGCATGTTTGTTGTGTCGCTGGAATCCCGTAAGGAGCTTGCAAGCTCACTGGATATTTTTATGCTGTAATAATACACATCTATCTTTTTATTCTGCAGCTCTCCTCTGGCATATAGGGCACACTATTCTGCGAGATTTTCTAATGGATTCTTCAAGTCGTGACATGGCACGAGGAGTTTAATTGAAATAAAATGTAATGTAATAAAATGTATGTCTATATTTTAATTGCGGAGGCTGACACTTGTGTGATTGTTAACAATGGTGAGGTTTGATTTTACAGGCTGGTTTTACGCGTTTTTAAATACAATCTATGTAACTACCAAAAATATGAGACGGGTGCAAATGTGTACAGTACAAAATGTCCTGACTTGTGTTGTACTGTCTTTAGAGATTAAGGGTACAAACTTCAAACACCAATTGCGCAAACTATTTTTACATCGTTTGGTATGAAATAACTTTTGCATAAATTTAGGCACCAAAAAGGTATAACAAGTTCGTTTAACAGGGTATATAATTTAGCGACAATTTGTCTAATGCTGCGTGTCAACATTACTGTACAGTCATGGGTCTATCGTCGACTATTCTACCGATGTATCGATGTAGGTTTTCACGGCTCGATGGATGAGAATTGCTTTCCGTAGCTGTTCTTTCAGGATAGCCTTGTCGAGTGTTCCTTCTCGCCAATTCGTGACGTTTTGCCTCCCATGTTGGAGGCATCATCACCTGTTCTCCAATGTAGCAGGCGAAACGATGCGGAGGAATGCGCAGGAATACTTGACACGGCTATCCTGAAAGAACAGCTATGGAACTTTGTACTGATGTATTTTTTCACGGCTCGATGCATGAATTTAAATCAAATTGAATCTTTTGCAACCAAATTATTGTCATCCACCTTACACTATTGCCATAAGGAGGACACGTTCAAAATGTTGGAATATGGCTGATGATGCTCATTGTAACTACCAGCGAAACATTGATGCATGTGTGTGGAATCCTGAAGGAGCGATAAACTGTTGCTCACCCTCCCTCCCTGTCTCCCTCCGTGTTTGTCTTTAAGAAAGTGACGGCCATCTTAAGGGATGCTGTCAGATTTTTGCCGCTCTTAAGATTTGCTAGTTTCACGACCTTTCAGTGTATTCGTAGCAGCCTTAATCATTTTATTTCCGTTGCTTTGTGTTTTTTATTAGCTGATTTTTTTTTCTTGTCGTTGTTAACATGCCGTTCTCTCCGCGGCCCTTGTGCAGCGCTTTGTGACCCTCGGGTGAAAGGCGCTCTATAAGATGCTAGTATTATTACTGTAATAATACACCTTCTCAGGCACCTTTGTGAAGCTTTTCAGTGACTCCCTGCCATAATTAATACTGGCTTATGACTATGTTGTCAGTTAATCAGAGGTGGCTAATCTGCAATGACTGGAGTTACTTTAGAAAATGTTAACGCAATAATTTAAAGCAGCATACTAGTGTGCCAAAAGATGAAAAAAAACAGCTTTCGTAAGTACATATAACTTGCGATGACACATTGATCTGAAACATGGGCAGTAACAAAGACCACAGAACAAAAACTGAAAAGTGCACAAAGAAGCGTGGAGAGAAACGAGTTGGGAATTGCAACGTGAGACAGACAGGAGGAACAGACGGATCAGAGAGAGAGAAAAAAAACAAGACAGAGACATCATATTGACGTCTGCAAAGTCAGTGGGCTTGGGCAGGACGCGTCGATAGATGGATTCATGGCCGATGGATGAGACTGGTGATGGAGTGGCAACTACGGGAGGGATTGGACCCAAGAGGATGACCACAGTGGAGATGGAACAATTAGATTACGTGCCGCGCAGGAGAGACTGATTGTGGCGTCGAGAGTCCGTGTGGCTGGTGATGGTAGATGTTTCTTATTACAGTCAGAAAATACCCTGAGATTTCAAGCTCTAGAAGCGGGATTCCCACGATACTACACACGTGATGGTTTGCAGTGGCCTTCGTTCAGCAGTCGATAGAACATGGCTGAAAATGTCGATGATGTTGATGTCCAAATCACCCCAGTATACCAAAATATGAGACCGTGAGGGCTAGGGACAAACATAATTAGTACTTGAAATACCCAGTGCCTTTGGCTGCGAGGTGGCCTGTATGTAGGCGACAGTGAAACAGATTGATTCTTGAATCCATCTGTGCAGATGTAGGAGTGTTATTCTCTTGCATATGTAGGTTTTCGATTCACACTTCAGTTTCCTACCATTAGCCAAATGCTCGTAAAACGAATTAGCCAAACATCCTAATGCAGGACATGAAAAAGAGCCCTAAGACTTAGTGAGGCTTTACCGGATAATTAAATGGAATTATTCATTCAATAAAAACAAACACAACTTGAACAGTAAGCCCGATGATGGGAATTAATGAAACCAAATCAAATTAAATATTTAATTATGCATTTGACTTCTTGAAAATATGATGAAACATATATCGTTAATTTAAAAAAGCCGAATGGCAGTTTTAATGAACATAATTTTAATGAATTAATTTCGCATATAAAATAGAAAGATACAATGGGTATACACACATATTACATTTACATAATTGGTTTATTTGATTTTAAATAATTACTTTACCAATGTGGGCCCTCTAAATGACATCCGCTTTAATGGGTGTGACTGTGACCCTCAGAAAATGAGTAATTGTCTCTGTAATGTGCAACACACGTGCTTTTTATCCAACAGAAAATAGTGTATAGTGTGTGCACGCATATATTTAGTATAATGTAGCTTCCATTACATTTTAAAACACGTGTTATACTCGCGGTGTCCGCAATGCAACAGATACAAACACACCAGCAGTGCAGGTATAGTCTTCTCTCAAAAGGGAATTCCGTTAGATACGTTTTGTAAATGTTGTGGGTTCGCTCTCCAATGTACTGGTGTGCTGAAGTAGTAAAGAATTGGCACGTTTAGTTCCCGTGACAAACCTTACTGATCGGCCGTGTCGTGTGGAGGTGGGTGTACGACACTTATTTTTTAACGTCACTCAACCCACAAAATGGGATATATTATGGATAATGAAGTGATATATTATGAAGTGACGGCCATCTTAGGGGACGCTGGCAGATTTTTGCCGCTCTTAAGATTGCCAGTTTCACGATCTTTCAGTGTATTCGAAGCAGCCTTAATCATTTAATTTTCGTTGCTTTGGTTTTTATTATCTGTTTTTTTTCTCTGTCGTTGTTGACATGCTGTTCTCTTCGATGCCCTTGTGCAACGCTGTGTGACCCTCGGGTGAAAGGCGCTCTATAAAATACTATTATTATTATTATTCTAACATTGGTCACGATATTTCTTAAGATAACTAAGCTCGCGCTACAACAACAACTGCACCGTTCAGAGCAAGGCCCTAATAGCAAGCGCCTTATTGAACACACCAAGCACGCGTGCTGTATGTAGAGCAGACAGAGCTCATCTCATCATCATCATCATCATCGAAGCCAAGCTGAAAGACAACGATGTCCAGAAGCTAGCCGTCGTGCTTCGAAGAATCGCAAAGAAGAAGATCCCAGTGCATTCGGTCGCCGATCGCCCGTTTGTTACCGAGTGATGTATTGCCGGCTACACGTTCCCAGTCTCAACCCTTGTAGCTGTCGCCCGATAACTCACGCGCGACAGCTCCCGCCCACAGTCGCTGACTGACCGAAGCTCCTCCGCGAGGGATTATATTTTTTCGACAAGACGTAATGTCGTTAACTGCACCGCTCCTAGTAAAATGTTAAAATCTCCCGGATGGCTATCAATAGTCATCGATGCCGATTCCGGTAGAATCGCGGCCGATCCGGCAGCATCGGTAACCCTGATCGCAACACCGCCATCACCAACATTGGCAGCAGGGCGTTTTGGCGCCGGCTCATCTGACGGATGAGCCTCCCAGCCCGCCCAGTCCCACAAGCCGCAGGCAATCGCCAGTATGTGTGAATATCGTGAACAATATTTCAGTGGCGGCTCCATAATAAAGAACTGATCCGGGTGTCGCTTCAAACACTCCGGGGCTGGAAACCCATGGGACCAGTGGCGACGCAATGCTGTGAGCGGCACGCGCGACGCAGCAAGATCGCTGTGGTAATGTTATTCCAGACGGCTGGAAAGACTTTAAATTACTATCCGTTTTGAATAACGGGAGGGGAGTGGTTTGGCGGTGCGGTCGGATCGCGCGATGCGCCACGAACTCCGTGACGCGAGCTGGATCGTCAGCCGCGGCTAACATCAGTCGCCAGTGGTGTCTGAAGCGGTATTAAATGGGAAACTGTAATTTAACCATCGCGCTTCGAAGAATCGCAAAGAAGAAAAAGCCCTCCCA
>JAZEWU010000037.1:4945565-4958873 GCA_036362915.1 Geotria australis | reverse complement strand
TTCTGGCATCTGTTGAGCTTCTGGATATCGTTGTCTTTCAGCTCCTCGGCTTCGAAGTGTTTGGTAGAATTTGCAGGTAATACCAAGTATTACTTGACGGTGATCGCGACGTGAACGCTTCTACCTTGATCCCCTGAAGCGCAGATGTTACGCCTGCTCGACCCCGCTACCCAGAAACCACCGTACCGGTAGGAAATTCATGTTCCTTTCACCCCTGGCTCTGGGAAACAAAGGTGTCTCCCACGCGACATCGGACCGCGCGTTCTTCACATTTTACATCCTGGCTTAGACACAATGTTCGGGGAAGCAGGGCCGTAAATTTGGTCATGCACGCCTGATAAATTTTACGGCTCAGAGCGTCTGTGGCGGTGCGACAGTGAAAGAAAGCGATGGTATGATTTTCATTATCGTAGAGTTACATCACCCGCAAACGGCTCCGCCCGACTCTTTATGTTGTTTACTCTACAATAAATACAAGTGCTCACGTGCAACATTTACATACGAGGAAATGCGTGCGTCGGCCGCGATGGACACCATTGCCACTTCTATCGTGTTTGTCACCCACTGCGCCAGCGTTCGTACTATCGTAACGACAACAAAAAATATACACCATGCATCCCAATCGACCACTCTTCCCACAAAGCGAGACTCGTTTCATGGAGCCCAGAGGGATATGGCAGGAGGAACACGTGGAAAAACCCCCAGCCGATTCACTCGTTACAAAAATGAGGCATTAATTTAAAGTCACTCGGGCGCTGGTGCAACGGACTGCTTCATAATGTCCCAGTCCAAGGTGAATAGGTCAGCGGGCATTCTGAAGCGTTCGGGGGAGGCCATGCCCCCCATCACCTGCTTGGTTTATTATTATTATTTTGTACCGATGTAGGTTTTCACCGCTCGATGTACGAGAATTGCTCTCCAGAGCTGTTCGTTCAAAATAGCCATGTCGAGCGTTCCTTATAATAATAATACAATTTACAACGCGCACAAATTCCCCGCCCAGCCGAAGCGAGACGCAGATACTGAGACGCAGATACTGAGGCGCGGACGCAGATATTGAAACGCGGCTCCGCCTTCCATGTTGGAAGCATCATCAGGCTTTTATTATTATTATTATTTTCTTAATTCATCCTTGCCTATGGTCAACCCACTGCTGGATGGAGGCAACCACAAGCCGCCTTCATCTCTGACGATCTTGCGCTGTGACAATCCACCGAGCGCCTGTGGACGAGCCGGTGGTATTTCTTCACGGTGAAGCAACCCCCCGTGACCGACGTGATGTAGCGGAGGCCTTCATCCAGCGGTAAATTGACAAAAGGCCTGAATTTTGCTAAACTGCGTCCGGCTCAGCGGTCCTTTTACAGAGCGGGAGTCACAACGCGAACATGCCATGCCGGCGAATAGCAATAACAGTACAATTTATAGCGCGAAAATTCCACACCTGGTCACGCACGAGACACGGATACTTAATTAATGAGTGTGTTTTTAGTTGTGGGAAAAACAACGGAGAACCTAGAAGATATCCACGCACAACAGGGCGAAAACACATAAACTCACAAACACAGAAAGGCGCCTGAGGTGGAAATCGAACCGCGTCGGGCAGGACTTTCTTTCTGTGAGGCGAGAATGTTATCACCGGATAGACACCCTGCCGCCCAGGGAGAGCAAGCTATACAGATGTGAGGAGCTCCGTAACACGATAAACACTCTCTAACCACACATCCGTGTCAACAAAACTTTTACTCTGTAGAAAGACGATAAATCCAATCAATGCATAAAAGATATTAACCACGGGAAGCACTCAGGCATTCGCGCGAACATAAATTCTAATCCTAATTGCAGAGGGCAGGGCACCCTGCTCCTAAATAACAATAAAAACCCTCTCATCCCTGCCAAGGAATCAATGGAGGCATTTGATAAGAGAGCAGCACCTACCGGCAAAGTGATAAATGGAAAGGTGGAGGGAAATGTTTTTTACATCTTTTTTTTTATACAAAAATAGCAAACAAGAAAATAACACAAATATACTGCAATCAGCATCTCCATCATGTGCCAGAAGTAATCTTACAGATTATGATTTTATCTAAAGGGAGAAGTTGTGGGGAGAAATGGATTTCAGATGGCATTAATCTGATCTGCCTCAAGTCAAACTTTTACATGCTGGCGAAAAGGTCACTTGAAAGACAAGTTTCTGTCCTTTAAAAAAAAAATTGTGAGCAGTTCATCGAGGCTTCTCTTATTTTTTATCTTTTGCTCGTCGTACATTTCGCCGAAATAATTCCGAGTCCATTTATGCTACGGAGGTACAGCTGTAAATTCTAATAATCTGCAGCTGTGTTTTATTGCTGTGCAGAGAATTGTTTTGTCTGCTGGAGTCTGATCCGAAGCCAAATGACTATCCGCGGCGTTGATGCTACCTCCCCCCCCCCGTTTGGTATTCAGGGCCAGTGGACGCGGTTAACCCTTAAACAGGGCACTGCAGTCATTCCAGGCAGCGCTTAAATCGATACAACAATCGAATTGACCTTTAGCGTGCGAGCACTCGGCGTGCCTGCTAAATGGACCTGAATGCTTTTAATGAGCAGTCAGGTTTTTTTTTAATTACCAACGTACGAGAGAAATGCTGAGAGATTTATAACGCTTACGTCCTGATTACCCATCGAGTCCCTGCCTCTGTCATACCTTCAGCGAGCTTCAAAGGAGCTATTTGTTTAATTCCCTGCACATCAATGACACAATTCAAAACAAATATTGAATAGAAAAAATAACCACACAAACTTCTCGTATTTAATCGCTGGTTAAACCGTCACGTGGGAACTTTCCACGTTGGGACTCTTGGGGATCTGTCTGCAGGGATCTTGGGTGGTTTATAGGAGGACACGGTCCACTGCCTCCTCCTTCCTACTGACCTGCACTGTGTTCACTTTTGTAGGCACTCTCATTCCATTCACTTATTTCTCCGTCACCTCCCAACCTTTTGCCTCCCTCTCACATATCCCACGCTAACTTTGTTAGTACTTCCTTAATGTCCTTATATCTGGCTCGGATATCCGCAGCAGAATGTCGGGCACGCGACTCCAACCGGTGGTGAAAGCAACTGAAATTTCTTCGCGGTACGGTCGCATCTTAATATCGTAATCCCACTTCCCACCCGTACTGTACCGAATGCTTCGGCCTCTTTCCTACCGGTACGCCGTACCGGACCGTACCGGACAGGACCATACCGGCTGACTTTCACCTCAAGCTCTGACCCTCATGCTACTGTACATCTCTGGCCCCGTTTACGCTTGCGTTGCCGATAAGCGTCAAAAAAATAATCGTTAACATTGCAACTGTGCCGCACAGCGCCAAAAATTCGCGGAACAGCTCGCTCGCACGGATGCCCCTCCCGTTAGGGTGCCTCAGATGAGCTTCCAGAGCCTAGGGCGCTCGTACCGGATCGTAAAACCCCTACGGATCTCAAGCTCCTGGTCAAAAAGTTTACGTTTTAAGTGCGGACGCAGCATAATATCCTCTGTGAAATCGCGCGGTGCTGCGGGGGTTTCCACTCGCTGCCAGGTTCCAGCCCGTGGATATTTTGGAATTTTAGAAGGAGAAAAAAACAGCGCCATAAAAACCTTGAGCTGGGTTCATCAAAGAGGCCGTCTCTACCGTTGAATGGAAAGGTCACTCGTGTAATTGTGCGTGTCGCAGTGACATTGTACGGAAACTTTTCCCCTGCTTCGGTCACAAAGCAGTCCGCATAAATGCTCCGTGAATGTCGAATGGCCGGAGAACACTTGGCACACTCCGGGTCTGATGGAGCTGCCAGAAAATGACAAGACGGAAATAATGGAGGATAAAAATACAGTCCAACCGCATCGCAAATAAATTGCATAGCAGTTAAAGCAATTAGGCCAATTACACATTTCCATTGTACTTCAATTAATTGATTCTGTGTAAATTGCATTAAACTCTTGTTTGTTGTACCATTATGTATTTATTTGTATGAATTAAATTACACGCATCTAAAATGTGTAATCGTTGTTTGTTTTCAAAACATTTACTGGAAGTAGAATCGACAGAGTTAAAATATCTATTGCTCGTGGCAGTGAATTTAATTAAATGTATGTACACACAATAGATTTCGACGTTCATTGTTGGATACAATTTAAAGTGGCTTTCAGCAATATACGAGGCTGAAAGTGTACACAAATAATTAAACAACTACGGCACCTCTTGAATTACCCAGAATATAAAAAAACAAAAAATTTGTATTGCTGCAACGAAAAAGGCTTTGCACATAACAGTTGTTCTTCTTCTTCTTTGCGATTCTTCGAAGCACGATTGTTGAGCAAATGAGACAAAAAAAAGAGTGAATTTTATAACGAGATTTCAATGGGCTTGAGAATTTCCCTCCATAGCTGTTCTTTAGAGATAGCCATATCGAATGTTCCTGCTCTCTCCTTCACGACGTTTCGCCTCCCGCGGCTTGATGATGCCTCCAACGTGGGAGGCGAAATGTGGCGATGAAGACGGCAGGAACACTCGACACGGCTATTCCAAAAGAACAGCGATACAGTGCAATTCTCACACATCGAGCTGGGTGGCACAGTGGCGCAGTGATAACATCTACACTTCACAGACAAAAGTTCCTGCCTGCGGCAGTTCGACTCCTGCCTCGGGCGCCTTTCTGTCTGGAGTTTGTGTGTTCTCCAGTTTCATCCGAGTTCTCCAGTTTCATCCCATAACTAAAAACACTCATTAATTAAGCAGTGTGTCTGGCGAGTTGGCGCCGGCTGCCTGGCTGCCTGCCTCCCCCCCCCCCAACCAGCCTGTGGTTTCCTTGCGCCCCCGTATCCGGAAATTGCACACGTTATAAATTGTATAATTATCATTATTATAAAAATCTACATCATTAAGAAGGACCCGTCATGGAAAGGGCAGTGCTGTGTGTGGCAAGTGTGATCGGCCGGCACTTGTTTCCTAGCTGCATGCTGGGCCAATCTCTCTCTTCTTCTATTCCCACAACGGCATTCACAGCAAAGGCCAAAGCCTCGATAAAAAAAAAAACACAATACAGTTTGGACTGCAACCACACAGAAGCAGATAGCAAACGATCTAATTCATAGGGTGAACGACGCAGTCCGACACAGCTATCCCCAAAAAAAAACCAGCTCTTGAGACCGATTTTCACATATCAAGTTGTCGAGGGAGGAGGCACACTCAACACGGCTATCCCCGAAAGAGCAGCTCTTGGAAGCAATTCTCAAAGAAGCAGCCAGCCATAGGCACACATAATAACGATAATAATAAACATTATTTGTAAGGCGCGCAATTTTCGCAAGTGTGCAACGCAGACGCGCATTCCAAGGCGCAGAGCGCAGCTCAGTGTGTTTGTGTGTGCATCGGTGAACATATATGTTTATAGATGTTGTTTGAAGGTTGTGGGTTGATCCGATCTGGTGAAGGGGAGGCGGGAGAGCGTTCCGGGTTGTAGGTGCAGAAATGGAGAAGCGATGTCGTCCAAAGGTTGTGCCTGACTGAGCGGGGCGTATGAAGGAAAGGTCAGTTTGTCAGTTTTCATCTAATACTATACTAATAATACCAGCATTTTCTAGAGCACCTTTCACCCGAGGGTCACAAAGCGCTGCACAAGGGCCGCGGAGAGAACGGCATGTCAACAACTAATAAAAACCATCCATACATTTTCTAAACCGCTTGTCCTGGTGAGGGTCGCGGTGGCAGCAGTCCAAGGAGAGTGGACCAGACATCCCTTTCCTCAGCAACAGATTCCAGTTCTTCCTTGGGGATTCCCAGGCAACAAAAATTAAATGATTAAGGCTGCTTCAAATACACTGAAAGATAGTGAAGCTGGAAGGAACCGTCAAGCTATGTAGCTCTTTTTTTTAACAGTTACCCAGCAGAGAGGGGTAAACAAGTTTTACAACATTTCATGGCACCGGGGGTAAATTTAGTCAGGGCAATTAAACCAGGCAGCAGCATGCCTTTGGACTGTGGGAGGAAACCGGAGAACCCGGCGAAAACTTGCGCAGACACGGGGAAGAGCGTGCAAACTCCACACAGAAAGGCATCCGTAGCTGGGTACAGGTCCTCAGCCGGGACTTCAACAACCCAGGCGGGGAGTCAACAGCACGACTTGCCGCCAGGGGAAGGAAGCTGCCGACTGTCGGGAGGGGAGCAGCAACGGGGCAGGCAGCGACTTCACCTCCTCCTGCGTCGTTAGCGGTGACGCGTCGCCGACGCGTCTTGGGAAACGGAATTTCGCAATTAGAGCAACTTGAGCGACGCGCCGATGTCTTGAGGTATTACGGCGCATCCCCGAGCCGGCGTACGGACCCGTTCAGCTAATGCTTCCGAAAGTTGGTTACAAAATATCTGAGGGTTTGTAAAACTTTTCACATACCAAGTGTCTTCAGATTCGAGGCGTCACATTATAAAATGTCATTTGCTATTACAGCACGAGTCTAATGCCTGAATGTTCGTATATCTCTCTATGCTCTGAAAGAAGGAAATCGTTCTGTAATATTAGACCACTGCAGAATAAAGCTGTACCAATTATTTAGAGATATTTTACAATACACTGCTGGATCAAATCTGTCGATCATGGGTTTTTTTAAACCATATTAGCAGTGTACCCGCCTTACGGGCGATCATGTTCGAAGCGTGCAATACGTTCTTGTGACATCTGTTGTTGACGACATTTTCTGCTGACACGACTGCTTTAACCTGGATTTCTTACTAATGTCCGTTTGGGAATATTGCTGCCAGCTCTCTGAATTCTGAGAGGAGTAATCAATAAGTGGGAAGTGAAGCTGACATATAAGCCTTGGTGCTATTCAGAAAAAAATATTAACTTATGAAGGCTTCAAACCCGGTACCCTCAGTACGGACATACACGCATATTATGCCAACAGTGATAACTAGGGAAGCCGCTGGATTCGAATCATGAACACTGCCGTGAATATCCTGCAAACTTTGCGTAAAAAAATAACGATTCACGACTATCAACGGCAGTGTTACAGAAAAGTCTTCAATTTGCTGTGAGTGGTTGCCAGATCTAGTTTAAATTTGAAGTGCAATAGATCAGTTTTTGGAAATAATCCCCGGGATTATCAGGATACGTTTGTTTTTAATGTACATATTTTAAGCGGAGCAATAGCAGATGGGGTGAAGCGGTCACACAGTGGTCAGGACACTAGTTCGGAACCCGGTGACCTGAATGTAACCTATACTAACGGCTAACATCAGTAAATGAGTTGAATCTGAACCAGCTCTTGCCCACCCTCCCCCCAGCGCGATGAAGCATGCTCATACAGAAGTGGGTTGACAGAGGGATACTCATTGTTATTATTGAATATTACACTGTTATTTATTGGTGGCAGGGTGCCTGCAGTGGTAATATCTGCGCCTAACAGAAATAAAAAAAACCCCAAGAAAAAAAAATTGTTGCTGATTTTCCGTTCTCTGTTGTTGACATGTCGTTCTCTCCACAGCCCTGTGCAGCGCTTTGTGACCCTCGGGTGAAAGGTGCTCTATAAATGCTATTATTATTATTAAATTCCTTTGTGTGTGCAGTTTTGCGTGTTCTCCCTCTGTTCTGCGTGGGTTTCATCTGGGTTGTCCGGTTTCCTCCCACAACTTAAAAAAAACACTCATTAATTAATCGGCCCATAAAATCATAATATATAGGACAGTGTATGGCAAATGTTGGCACTGGCTGGCTGTATGGCTACCTTCCCCCCACATCTCTGTGGGTTTCCTCGCGCCTCCATGTCTCGTCCATGACCAGGCATGGAAATTGCGCCCGTTATAAATTGTATTATTATCTCATTATAATTATGAATATTGCGGGACAGTGGCGCAGTGAGTAGTGCTTCTGACGCCTCACAGTAAGAAGGTTGTGGATTGGATTCCCGGCTTCGGTGCCTTTCTGTGCGCAGTTTGCACGTTTTCCCTGTGTCTAAGGGCATTTCTCCAGTTACTCCGGATTCCTCCCACAGTCCAAAGACATGCTGCTGCCTGGTTTAACTGCGATGGACTGGCGTCCTACCCTTAGTAGAACCCTGTGTCCGCCGGGATAGGCTCCGGCTCAGCGTGACCATCTACACGATTAAGCGGGTACTAAGAATTAATGAATTGTATGTAAAACAACAAATATGCAAATCGCGTGTCGTCGGAGGTCTGTTTAAGTCTGGTGGATCACTCTGTGCACTTTCACTACGGCTCTTTAAAACAGAACAGCGTGATTAACTGGGATGGAACTCCTCCGGCATGTGAATCACTCCCATGAGACCCCCCCTCCCCAGCTCGTCATCCCAACATGCAATGAATGCCCATTTACAACTCTGCATAAAGCAGTGCATCACCGTGTATCAGAGAATGCGTCTGCAAGATGACGCCCTTCACATATAGGGTGGTCCGAATATCTTGTGACACCCACACCCATCGGTCTACAAGATTACGATTTAGAGTTACACGGGGGGGCGGGGGGCTGTCAAAAGACATCTAGACCACACTATACTTCTGAAGTCACTTCAAACTAACTCTTTATCTATAGACATTAGGCACACGCTTTTTAATGCCCCGCTAAGGCTGGTCATCAATTGTCAAACGTAGAAAGTTTAAGTCTCAGAGCAGGAATAAGCTAAATTAAGTGGAAACCCAATTTTCCATATGATGGGGGGGGGGTTCGCGTGCAGGCATCGGTGACAAGGCCGCAATCGTTAGCTCTCTTGACTTGAGAAGCCGGTTCTATATTAAAGGTGGCTGATACCCAGATTCAAACCCAGAGATTCCAGCAAAGTGTCTCTGAGCCGTCACAGTCAACCTTCGCGATGATTTTTCATTTTCAGCAGCATGTTGTCAATGGAATCAATCTTCACCCGAAAAAAGACTAGGAGTGCGAGGGAGCTGGTTAGCTTTGTCTCGTGAATTCTCGTGAGGGCGAGGCACTCTGTGGGATTCAAAACAACGTGCAAGCAAGCCACTGCACTCTTTGTATTTGAGGGTGGCGCGGTGGCGTGGTGTGTAGCGCTACCGCCTCACAGCAAGATCCCCGGTTTGATTCCCGGCTCGGGTGCCACCTCTCTGTGCGGAATTTACATGTTCTCAACGTGGTTTCCTCCCACAGTCCAAAGACATGCTGCCTAGGTTGATTGTCCTGACTAAATTGCCTCCAGTGCCCTGAGATGTTGTAATCCTCCCCCCCCTCTCCACGGCTGTTCTTTTACAATAGCCGCATCACCTCCCACGTTGGAGGCATCATCAGGCATTCTGATGCCTCCAACGTAGGAGGCGAACGTCACAAATAAGGAACACTCGACACGGCTATCCCGAAATAACAGCTACGGAGAGCAATTCTCATACATCGTGCTGTCGCCATCATCATCATCATCATCAAATCATGTATCGTCGTATGTTTTCATGGCTCGATGTGTGAAAATTGCTCTCACGAGCTGCTCTTTTGGGCTTGCCATGTCGTGCATTGCTCGGGCTTTAGTAGCCTGATAATGGCTCCAGCGTGGGAGGCATATCGTCGAGAAGGAGAGAGGATGAACGCTCGACACGGCTATTGCAAAAGAGCAACTCTTAAGGACATTCTCATCATGATCGATCATCAGCCACAGCTTATCCACTGCTGGATAAATATGAAGGTTCATCCATCCCTCACGAGGTTCCTCCCTGTGTTCACTTACGTGTAAATTAACTGTGGTGTTTCCAGAAAAACATCCCGGTCAATAATGTATGGGTGAATGGAAGTAAGCTCTAGCTCGGAATTTAATCTCGGCGCTGGGACGAGGTTGGTAGATTAATTAAGGACGGGCGAAGCGTGCCTGAGCAATGAGGCCTTTCATGAATATCCTCCGATCTAACGGAAAGTGCTTGCGAGTTGCAACGTGCGAAACAGACCAACGGGCCTAGGAATTACACCGAACAGCTTCGCGGTAATTTATTTAATAGTCGCCACAGCGATGCCTCGAGGTAAAAACCCCGCAAAATAAAACGACAAACATCCAGGCCCTCCTAGTGCTGGGTGTCTCGTGTTGCTGGAGGAGGTTACCACGTGGTGCTGTGGCTATGTGGGCTGAAGTCCATTCAGCCGACTTCTTTTGTTGGAACCGCACAATCACGTGTAAACGCATTCGCCAAATACAATTCCCGGCCACGGCTGATATTGCCAGTGAATTACACGTATATCTGAACCGATCCAGGGCACCTCTTACACCAATCCATCCTTATACAACGTGGTGAAGAAGTACGGTCAATCAACCCCCACGACCAACATTGCATGGAGAGGCCTTTATCCAGCAGTGGATTGACAAAGGGGCTGTACACGTTGACAGTGATTGTAAATCGAGCTCACGAATAACCGCAGTTAAGTAAGAACCCAAATAAACAATCGCAATATTGATGGTTGCTCTTCAAAGCTGCTCTTTCGGGACAGCCGCGTCGAGCGCTCTCCCTCTCACCCATCTTAATAGGTATTGCTACGGACTCGGCTATCCCGAAAGAACAGCTTTGAAGAGCAACCGTCAAGAATCAAGCCGTGAAAACCAACATCAGTAAAATCCTAATAACGATAACGACAACACAAATCCAGGCTAACGAGGGAAGAACGCTAAGAGGCAACGATAAACGCAGCACCCAATTTACGTTAACAGCACGTCCCACGGTCTAAGTCCGTAATGAAAGTTTGGTTTTGCCAACGGTAGGAACATTTTTTTATGCCGTAATTATCGCTGCCATCGCCGTCAATGAAAACGAACAAAGTGGAATATTGAGCCTTGGTGAATACGTGTTCTCCTGGGTGGTACACTCTAAGGTCTGGTTATTGCAAAGAACAGCAGGCTATGTTCCAATGGCATGTACATACTAGAATGTACATTTTAATAAGTAATTCTACGGACCCTGGATGTATGTGTTTACCTCCTAAACACGACTCAGTCTCAACGCGATGTTTTTACTACGATCTCGCTCAAATCGTCTGGCCGGTTCTTTTTGCGCATTTTCTTTTCTCCTTTGCACGTGGCCGCGCAGGAGGCGAGAGCGGGCATGGTCATGACCCACACAAACGGGCAGCTAATGTACGATGATTATTAAGATAAAGAGATGGGTTACGAGAATAACACAGGCGATGATTACTTCCCGCCAAGTGGTGCAGACCCTCTGGGGGTCCTAGTACAGAACGACTTTACGCAATTCGGAAAAACGCCGTGAGCTAAGAACTGTCGTAACTCATATTCCGACAGGGAGTTAGGACTAAAGAACACACAAGTCAGGGAAGAACTTATGGGTTGTCAGGAACACTCTTATGTAGATTCTTCCGAAGTCAAACAAAAACGGCAAAATGATTATTACTGAGAGAACACAAATATTAACAATGTTAATAGTGTTCCGATGTAGGTTTTCACGGCTCGGTGTATGAGAACTGCTCTCTAGAGCGGTTCTTTCAGAGCAGCTATTGAAAGTAATTCTCATTGTAAAATGTGAAAAACCAGAACACTACTAGTTTATAAATTTAGAATGAAATACGTTTCGCTGATCGTTGCAATCAGCTTCATCGCGTATCTGAAGCTGGGTTCGCTCTCCAACATACTGGTGTGGTGAAGTAGTAAAGAACTGGCATGTTTTGTTCACGTGCCAAACCTTATTGATTGGCTGTGTCGGGTGGAGGCGGGTGTACGACGCTTAATATTTTTTACGTGAACCAACTCATAAAATTGACATATTATAGGCAACAACTATAATGTCTCATTCAAGTACCATTTTCTCTCTTTCACAACACAAAAATGTAATCACCGGTGACTACATTATATCGTCTAATCATTGGGTTGTTCTGTTTGGAGTGGATAGAAACTGTGTGGGTTTAAATTCAAGGCAAGGCGAAATGCCGCGCAAGGGCAAACAAAGGCCTTGCACTGAATCCCATGCATGGAAAATCATCCACTTAGAGTTAAACACACACGCAGAAAACTAATGCATTATGCAAATTCAGTGTGGAGAGAAGACAGGGAGAGAAAAAAAAACAAGCAAACAATCTGTTGATGCGCCCACTATTTGGGAATAGTAGCGCCGTGTTGGTTTTTTTTTTCCCCCGTAGAAGCCGTTTTCGAACGAAGAATCGGTTGGAACGGTCCGGTTCCACCGCCTCCCGCTGTTCCACTGGTAATGAACCATGGACCCCTTTTAGAACACATATCAGACCAGTGATTACACACAGCAGGCCATTCTAAATTACTGCACATTAACGCTTTTTGTTTTTTTACCTTCCGTTGGGGCCACTGACCAAAAGTTATAATGGCGAGACGGTTCTATTCACGGTGACACAAAGGCCGACGTGTTTACCCGCCACAGGAGTGCAGGAATTATTGGACGGGAACGCACAGGAACACATTGCGACGCCATTCCAGGACTAATAATCCCAGAGGGAACATATTAGGCTTTCATGGTCTTGTATATTTGGGTGGTTATTTTAAATCTCGGAAGTCACAGAAATGCAGGAAATGCGTTATCGTAAACTCAACGTTGTCTGGGGAAGCAACCCGAGACTATATGAGTCTCTATGTATATTTATGAGCCTCTACGTAGTACTTTGAGTCTCTATATATCTCTGAGTCTTGAGGAATCTCTATGAGTCTCAAGGTATCTGTACGAGTCTCTATGCAATCTCTATGGTCTCTATGTAGGACTATACTCTACACGGCTCATCACAGCACCTACTCCACACACCGCGCTCACACACAACCTTCGCGCGACGCCGATTCTCGCGGCACCCAGAATCTGGAACAGCCTGCCACACCTATTGCGCCTAACACAGTCCCCCACAACCCTCAAAAAAACCTTTAAAAAGTCACCTCTTCACCGACTCACAACAAACCGACTGAGCAGGGCTCCGAGCCTCCGAATCAACAGGTGCAACGCGCCCGGAGAATATGCGCGCGTTACAAAATTAGATTATTATTATTATTATTATATCGCAATGAGGCTCCATCTAGCTCTAAAGAGGACGTGGACCCGGGCATGTTCCCACAGTGATTGTTTTTTCCAATTCCACCCCTGCGCTACAGCGATGCGTGAAAGGGGCAGAAACTGCGCCCAGCGTATCGGGGCGATGCTGGATTTGTACCGCGTAGGTGGTTCGGCATCGATGTCCGACGTTTCGCTCCACGCGCTGGGAGCAGGGACAAAACCCGGTACAACCGATCGACACATCTAAACGCTTTAGAGCATCAACAACAGCCGCGGTTTGCCACCAAGTGCGAGCAGCGTCACCACGGCACTTGTGCCAAGCCGAGTGCACCTTGA